>OX393558.1:32002320-32231721 GCA_947650365.1 Chamaelirium japonicum | reverse complement strand
CATATTGGTACGTACCTTAGTACGTGTTCTGATTACAGAACAGAGAGCCATGGCTACATGGTAATCCACTTGAGTGGGAGACTCAAGGGACTGGTCCCATGTAACCTAAATACGTTCGCAGCTCTGATTAGGGTTGGTCGCCCTATCAGGATAAACTGTTGGGATGACAGAGCGTGGGTGTCTCCACCACGGTCATTACCAGGCACAGTGTCTGTGGCCGAACGGAACCAACACGGTGCACAGATCGATGAGCAGACATCGGTGCACTAAACCATGTTTCTGCTTAGGGTAAAACGGTTCTAAACCCTGAGGAACCATGTCTGGTGGACTAACCAGTTGTGTGGTGCTTTGGCGCACCAATGTGTGAGGATCCGGATGCAGTGATCCAAAACCACGGTGTACTGGGTTACCCGGCTGGCGTTGCATCAGCATGTCACTCCTGCAGGCTATCCACACTCCTAACGGGAGGTGCGTTCCTTGGTCTGACCTACGTCGTATTAAACCCTGGCCAGGTGGTCATCAGTTGGACTGGTGACGGATCCGGTTGCTCGGAAGAGTAATCGGAGGTACGATGTATGTGGTCAACCTGGAAGGAACCGAGTCATATGAGCACTCGAGTCTGACGGTATTCTCCACCGCTCGAGTTGCATCATGGCACCAGATGGAGGGACAACGAGTTTACCATACTAAGTGGAGAGCAGGGGTATGAGGGAGAACATAGTAAGTCCGGGGGAATTGGAGTGCAGCCTGCGTCGCACTCTGGGTGGCTACGCAGGTTAACTCGAACTCAGAGGATCGATGGTACACTCGGGTAGTGTGTCGATCGAGTCTAAGTTGGAAGCCATGAACCCTGGTCCCTGAAGGTTCCACCTTATCGACATTATGTACGGTTCTTATACCATCTCGTCGAAACACAAAACGTAGTTAGAGGAAGCGAGAAGTCTAAGCCTACGCTCTGTGAGTGCTTCGTACTAGTGCACGGTAGATGCGTAGCTACGTGTGTGCACTAAGGGGAAACCCTAGGTTAGTGCAGAGACGCATGTAACAATTCCTTGTCATAAGTGGACTTTGCCACATGGGTGCGATGCACCGGGACATGTTTCGAGTTGACTAGTTGACTTCACTAGGGGCACCCTACGGGAACCTCAGAGAATAGTGAAATCACTGGTGCACTTCACTACTTATGTGTGCCTTGCAAAGTCTCGTACACGAGGAACGACCAACTAGTGACATAAGGGCGTTTTGGTCATACCACGCGCCGCTATGCACTAAGGGGGCCGGCCCTAAGTGTTGGGAGACTGGTCAAGGCCGGCCCCATTGGTTTCAGAAGGTTGTTGCCTCCGAAGAAAGGGTCGGTCATGAGGCGCAGAAAACGGGCTGGTTTTGACCGTTTTCGAAAACAAGGAAAAGATAGAGATAAAAGAAGAGATATATAGGGAGAGGTTTGAATCAGTCAATCCTATCCGCTAGGCTTATCCATAAGGATAAGGCCGGCCCTATATAAGGCATAGGGAGATAGGGGGGGATGAAATTATAAGGCCATGCAAGCCCTAGGGCCGGCCCAAGCCATGGGGGAAACCCTAGCCACCCCCTCTCCTCTCTTCGCATCTCCTCTCTCGTCTCTCTCTCCCTCGCTTGCGCCATTGGATGGCGACTCGTCTTCCTCGCGTGGTGTTTCGTAGAAGGAGAAGGCTCGTCGTATGGAGGCACTCAGAGATCCATCGACGAGGTACCGTGTATCGTGTGAGATCGGGTGAACTAGAAGGCGTCTCCCGCAACCTTTTATTGTCCAGAATCTGTACAAAAAATCAACGTTATTTCTGTGATTTCGGGAGCTACAGAAGTCCAAACGACGTGAAACTTGTTGCAAAAGTTGCATCTCGAAGTTGGCTACCTGCAATCCAAATTTCAGCCCAATCGGAGTTCGAAGCAGAAAGTTATGGCCGACGGACCGAAGCTATATCAAGCAGATCCGAGCCCATCTCCGTCGACAAAGAAGAAATTTGTCGCGGTGAAAGAATCCGCACGCAGGTATGATCTCTAACAAGTAGATCTAACATAATTAGAACATGCATGCATGCTAGATTGTTCTTTCGTGTTAGATCGTCGTTAGGGGTTCGCGTAGATGACATGCTAGATTCGTACACGCATATGTAGATCGTTTCGATGAAAATTTTGATATGTAACGCACACCGCTCCCGGTCCTCGGACCTTCACTTTGCTTCCGCTGCGGGCCTCTATCATGGATTTATTTCCAACAGTCCGATGCTAGACAATCTTGGCAACAACATAGAGGGGAGGCTATGAGCTTGTGAGAGCAATTGAGGGAATTTATCAAAGATTTTATATGCTAAAACTTATTAGGTCTTTTTTTGCGAAGTAGCTGATGTTACAAAAATTGGTTTTGATGAGAGAATGAAAAAATCGGTTTTTGGGTTTAGTCCCATATTGCCCGTGGGGAGATCTTTTAATGCATTTATAATGGAACTCCCTTCATTGAGATTTGTAGCTTCCCAAGAGCTAAGCCATAGCCCACCACACACGCGCGCGCATGCAATGGTCTGTGAGTGTGGGAACGTTATGGCTAAGTACCTCTATATAACAGAGGGTCCTGTGAAGTCAGAAAATACACCAAAAGCCACGAGCTCTCTCCTCTCTCACTCTGTTTTCTCGTTAGTGATTATGTTGCTGTTTGGAGTACGCTGAGAGTCCCAAAGGGGTTCCCTTCGGTGCTGAAGAGGAGTTCAGTCATTGTACCCTGGGGAGCGTTCGTCGGAGGCCTTAAAGCACCTACCGAGGCAGCGAAATAGCTTTCAGCCTTTCAGGGCATTGTGCTAGCACAAGCCTCGACTACTGCTAAGTCCACTGTTCTTCTTCCTCCTCTCCACCTTCTCTGCCTTATCTATAGACAGCCTTAGGACAACCTAAACCTTGCTTGTTTGTTGTGCTAAACTTTGCATGCTAAACCCCTCTACTTTTATTCTACTACTTTCTGCATTTGATTTGTAACCTCTCAATATTTTGCTAGTCATCGTTTGCATGCCTTTATAGAGTAGAAAACCCAACAGCTGAAATATTTAACCAAGGGAAGGGAATTATGTACCTTTATCAGGGTAATAAGGTTACCAAGGGGGGAAATGAAAAAGAGTTGCAAGGATAATTTCCCATCGATTGTATAGGATTGATGGTTTGAGGAATAGGATTCCCGAGTGTAAACTCGTTTACCAAACACCCCTAACCTCTTCCACCTTTGGAATCACTTTACTTTCTCAATTTTAAAGTTTTCGTCTACCAAACACACCCTTATATATATATATATATATATATATATATATATATATATATATATATATATATATATATATATATATATATATATATATATATATATATATATATATATATATATATATATATATATATATATATATATATATATATATATATATATATATATATATATATATATATATATATATATATATATATATATATATATATATATATATATATAGAGAGAGAGAGAGAGAGAGAGAGAGAGAGAGAGGCGTGTTACGTTGCGCTGTGCGCTGCCCCGGCTGGGAAATGCGCTGCGCAATTTCCAGCCGTCCGATCGCGCGGATCGGCTGCAAAACCGTGAGAAAACCCCCACCCGTCTGATCCCCTAGGCCGCGCCGTCTGATCCCGTGCCGCGCTCCCCCGCCCGATCGTCTGATGGTTCGGCTGGATTCCCGGCCGTCTGATGCAGTGCAGTGCACCCCCGCCCTGCATATTGTTGTCTGTTCGATTCTCATCCGTTGGATCGATGGGAATCGAACTGTCAAATATGATTTTCGCTGTTACTGTAGCGGCTACAGTAACAGCGAAATCCATTTTTGCCCGTTCGATTCGTATCGATCCAACGGATGTGAATCAATTTGATTCCCATCCGTTGGATCGATGGGAATCGAACGGGCAAAAATGGATTTCGCTGTTACTGTAGCCGCTACAGTAACAGCGAAAATCATATTTGACCGTTCGATTCCCATCGATCCAACGGATGGGAATCGAACAGACAAATGAACTGCTGGGCGAGGGTGCGCTGCACGGGATCAAACGGCCGGGAATCCAGCCGAACGATCAAACGGCCGGGCGAGGTGCGCTGCACGCAATCAGACGACCGGGCTCCAGGGGATCAGACGGCCGGGGGTTTTCTCACGGGTTTGCAGCCGATCCGCGCGATCGGACGGCTGGAAATTGCGCAGCGCATTTCCCAGCCGGGGCAGCGCACAGCGCAACGTAACACGCCTCTATATATATATATATATATATATATATATATATATATATATATATATATATATATATATATATATATATATATATAGAGAGAGAGAGAGAGAGAGAGAGAGAGAGAGAGAGAGAGAGAGAGAGAGATTACATTGAGGGGCAAAAAGAAGACGAAAGGGCACACGACCATTATATATATGCCGAGCGACTCTCAATAAAGCGATTAATTGAAGGTAACCGAGTGAGGCATCATCTGAGAGAACTTGAGAGTCGAGATTGGTTGGTTGTGGAAAGAGATCATGGGATGTTGTTATTTCCTCCTCCGTGATAACCTTATTTATTTTACTTATCAAAATTTAAAAACCTCTTTAAGAAAAAGCCAAGCTAGTTGATTTTTTTTTGTATTGTTTCTCACTCAAGGCATGGGGTGCATACCAACATTGCGGGCCCGATTGGTTTGTGCCATGAGGCTCTTTTATCTCGATAGAGCAACAACCACAATTGTATCTGAGTGGTTTAGCCCTACTGTTTTCATCTCAAACGGTCACATGATCGAATCCTGGACTTGTCTAACGTCGTGTGGCATATAAATAAATGATCCACTCGTGGGGAGAAACAAGGCTCGGTTTTTAGCGAGGAAAAAATTATTTTGCACTCCTACAGTTGGTAGGCTTCGAATCGCTCGTCCTCATCAGAAAAAAAATAATAATAATAAAGAATAAAGTAAAATTTACTATTTTTTTTAATTAAAATTAGACAATTAGAGAGAACCTCCTTCAAGATGGAAGTTGCTATGGCCTAATTATGAATTCCATATTATCAAATGGTGTGAAGTCCGCGACCATCTTGATTCTTGAAGGCTGAAAGGGGAATAAAACCCCAAATATCCCTTCCCCCCTTGGTTTCCTACCACCCGAATATTCCCCTTGTCCTCCCCGCATATCCCCGCCTCCCCATTATATAACGGCCCACCCTCCCGGTCCCGCCTCCCCTCCCCCTTCCTCCTCCCCCTCGTGTTCCGGTTCCCCCCCTCTGCCTGATTTTTATTCTCAACCAGGTCCTTCCTCAAATATCGATTCCGAAAACCCCCCCTTTGGGTTATCTGGCCGTTGGATCTCGATGAAGTTCGGTAAGAGCCTGGGCGTTCAGATCGAGGAGGCGCTGCCGGAGTGGAGGGACAAGTTCCTCTCCTACAAGGATCTCAAGAAGCGGCTCAAGCTCATCGGCGCCGGAGACAGGCCGGCCAAGCGGCCGAGGCTGGACTGCGACGACGGCGGCGGCGGCGTTGACGACGCCTCCCCGTCCGCCGGGGCGGGGGCGGGGGCGGGGGCGGGGGCGGAGGCGGCCATGACGAGGGAGGAGGAGGATTTCCTGCAGCTTCTGGAGGACGAGCTCGAGAAATTCAACGCCTTCTTCGTCGAGAAAGAGGAGGAATACATCATCCGCCAGAAGGTATTATCTCTTTCTTTTTTGGATTTATTTGGCGCTGAAAACATGAGAATTAGGCGAAATCAAAATTTCTTTGCGAGGTTTCTTTTCTCGTTATTTTGGAACAGTGAGCCGGGATCCACTCACTGGGGGTGGCCTCCGTCTCCTTCTCCGGCGCGCGGCGAATCGCCGCCGGCGGCCCTCCGCCCATTCCCCTGTCGGGCTTCGATCCGACGCTCGCGCTTGCGGTTCCATATGTTCTTTTATTATTAATTCCACTTTATTCGTTTAACTGCTAACATACGCTTCGGGAATATTCCGACCGCCTGATTTGGTAACCGGTGAGGCCAGCTGGCAGGCAAACGCGGCGCGGCTCTGCTCTGCTCTGCCTTTGTCCCTATAACGTCCGTGGGGGGACCACCTGATGGCATCCGTTAGCATGTGATCTTTGCACTCGAATGATCTCGTCCGTTGAAGCGCTTGGGTTTTTCTTACATGCTCACTGTGGCTGATTGTGCTGGGGTTCTTGCAGGAGCTTCAGGATCGAATCGGGAGAGCGGAGTCAGAGGAGGAGCTGATGAAGGTGAGGAGAGAGATCGTGGACTTCCATGGGGAGATGGTCCTCCTCGAGAACTACAGCGCCCTCAACTACACTGGTAATCAATCACTGCCTACTATTTCCAACTCGATCTCACTTGAATCACTGTGTCCGTCAAAGGGTGGTCATCGTTTCATTCCATTCATGCCATGGTTTCGAGCCAGTCCAGTTCAAATGTTCTTGGGTTTTAAGATTCACTACTGGAGCTTGATATACTCTATTGAACTGAACTGACTAGTACTGCTAGTGATCACTTAAGAATTGTACTCCTGCCGATGTGTAAGTCTATGACTGTTGGTCAATGCGAATCGAATCATTGTCCAGCAGGAGCAGCGGAGGCCCGATACATTAGTAAGATGAGCCGAGTGGTTCTGAAGCTGTCGATCTTTGACTCACCGACACGGCCCACCATTTGGGTTTGACTATCGCACATTGAAGTTGATTACGGAAACTTGAGTTCATTGAGAACATGTTATGTGAGACTACGATTAGAGGTGGCAACGTGTCGGGTTCGGGTCGGACTTTCGCATACCTAAAACCTTACCCATTTGGGTAGGGGAGGGCCCATACCCAACCCATACCCATTCCGACATTGGAAGGTCCATTCCCGACCCATACCCATATACCCATTTAGGTTTTGGGTTTTGTTTCGGGTTTCGGCGATGCATCAGGTGTAGAGTTGAAATTATTGTCATATGCTTTCTAAATTATTTTGTAAAACTTAATTTTATACGTGGACCTTTCAATGGATAAAGTTTTCATCATACAGTTGGCAAAATATGGACACAATTCTCACTATACAATGTACACAATATGCACAAGAATATTGTAAGTCCAACCCATATCCGAAATTGATCGGGTGTGGTTTTTATACTCATACCCTACTTTAATCTTGTTCGGATACTTAACTTTATACCCATTCCGAACTTTTGGATCTAGTTCGGATCCCCTTTTTTGGGTTTTCAGGTTCAATTGCAACCCCTAGCTGTAAAAGGGGGAGGTTTCGTCACCTGCAATTTGTTTTGTGCAACTCTAATTGCATCAAGTCTTCCACATGTTGTTTGGTTATCTTCAAATTGGGGATAATTCAATTCCCTTAGTCATTGTAACGAAGGTTTTAAAATCTGGTATTGATCGCAATATCAGCCCGGACCAAACCGAGTTGACTATCGATTGCATTATCAGCCTAGACCAAACCGAGTTGACTCAGTATTGGCCAGATTTGGTCTGTATCGGCTTCAACTATTTTTCGATAAATTATCAAAAATAAAATTCTTTTGAACCCAACCAATACAACCTGACTGTATTATAGCCGATACAGGGATGACTTGGTCAATACAGAAGGTACGACTCGGTATCGACCGATACAGACCAAATATCGATACCGGCTAGTGACTCGGTTTAGGCCAGTACAAAACCGAATCGTACCGTGCGGTATGACTCGATATCGGTCGAGTTTTGAAACCATGGTTGTAACTTGGTCATAACTCTTCCTCGGGGATGAAAGATGTATTACAACAACTGAAGGCTTTGTATTGGGGAAAATGATCAATTGTTCAAAAGTAAGCTAGAATTTGGCGTGACAATGGGTGAGCCTGGTTGTAATTGTGTCGTGTTGAGACATAGGCGCAAGATAAAAACATCCAACCCAAAACCAACCCATTTAATAAACAGGTCATGATGTCAAACCAAACAAGACCAGCCTAGTAAACATGTAAACCAATTTAATAAACAAGCCAGGTTGAACAGGTCGGGACCAGTCGACTTGCCTAAATAACTATGTTATTATCCATGTGGAATTATAGAAAAAAAGGTTACAAATATAATGAATTTCTTTGAGATAAGAATCCATTCAGACATGACAAGGACAAGAGGCGGAACCAAAATGACATATTCACGTTCTTTGTTTCTTTGGACTCCGATTTGTTTTCTTTTCATGGGGTCTAGGGACCAAGACAAAATCACAAACTCGAAGAGGAAGCACTCCTTATATGTGCCATAGGATGGTAATCACTTGAGCTGAGAGGGATTTTCAAATCTAGTTCACAATGAATTGTTTCCACAAGGAACCAGTGGCTCGTATCATATGGCTCGATTTCCATGTGCTTTGGATTAAACGGTCGGATGGGTTGTCCGCGTTCAACTAAGCAAATGGGTCAAGTCGTGTCAATCGGGTTAAAAGCATAAATCCAATCCCGACCTATTTATGTAATTGTGTCAGTCGGGTCAACTTGTTTATGACCCAAACCCGATTAGGCCAAACCCAAAGTTCCCAAACCCTATAACTTGTCATATTCGAGTCGTGTTGGCTGGTCTTGTCAAGGATTGCCACACTTAGATAGAATTAACACTTGTCATTTGGCCAAAACATTTATTAAAATTCTCCTACTTGGTAAAAAAAACTCTTCCTTTGGCAATGTAAGATGAGTTACAGCAAATAAAGGGCTTCATATTAAGGAGAATGGTAAAATGTGTTAAAAAGTTGGCTAGGAATGACACTTGGTGATAATGGTAAAAACTTTGTGTAAAAACAGTCAAAATTTATCAAGAATGTAACAAAAAATTGTTTGAGTTGGTCAATCAAAATTTTAAATCTAAGATTTAGATCTATGTTACCTATCCGTGGTATTGTGTTGTAAAACACACTTATATATAAATGTAGAATTAATCGATGTATTAAGTTGACTTCCAAATACCTTCATTAAAGACGCCTTTTTCTGTTACCAGATGATGACCTACATAAAACACCAGCACTGTGTTCTTTGTTCTTTAGTAGCATGTACACCTAATGTACCAGTGTGATTGAGATAAAATAAATGCCAATGCACAATTAATTAAGGATGAGCAGGCATACATGAGGTGGTACATCCTATTTCACAAATTACAAAATTGGATGGGATGTGAGCTGCTAATAATGGTTAGGTTCTTAAAGTTGGTGCGAAAGATTTCTATTACCCACATCAGATCACAGTGACCGATGCTACATAGGACTCTGTGGACCACTAGTGCCTCCAACCCCAACGTTCCGGTTCAAACATCGACCAGGTTGTGGATAAGTGTGATGCACAATTTGTCATAGATAGTTTATTTATATCACTTGTAGGCACGGGTAGAGTGATGCTTCGAATAAAATGGCAACATGGATTGACATGAACTACATGCCCCCCCCCCCCCCCCCCCCCCGAAAGAGAATACTACCCCTCCCATCCTTATCTTTGATGCTTATATAGGTACCGGTTTTTTAGAATTTGATCAATAATGCCTGAATCCCCTTTGAAAGTTTAGGGATGCTTCGTACCTGTAATCGCTTTTTACCACATGGTAAAAATTAAGGTCAATTTGTGTCGGTGCGGTACCTCTCATGTCTCCCATTGTCCACATAGCCCGGTCATTCCTATATGGACTCTAGTTAGTCAACCACAATCAGTTCTTAATCATGCAAAGATTTTTTGAGTTAGTTTGAGCCAATATACTCTTGTTTGTACTTCTCTTGTAAACATCCAAACTCTTTTTTGGGTTAGCTTCAATCAAGATCGTCTCGTTTGGACTTTTCTTACTCCCATGTCAAGATGACTCCACTTGAAGAATAGACTGCATTCACACGCATGAGGTGCTCAACTTTCTTGGAACGAGCTATTATGATTCGTCACTTTGTATAAACTTAGATTTTCATCTAAATCAGAGAAGATATTGTGGAATTGTCCAATAATTATTGTATTTAGTTGGAGTCAAATTGGCAAACTTGTTCTAGCTTTAAATTGAAGCTGGCTACCCAAGTCATTTCCCCCGCAAACGGTCCAGTCTGCGGCATCAACTTGGATGCTCAACTCGTCATTCATTAAAAATTTCAAACTTTGAGAACGGACATAACACAACGCAGAGAATTCTTAATCTGATTTCTTTCTATCCTTTATTTCATTGCTATTGCTGTTCTCATGAATCTGCGTCTATTTTGGGCTCTCCTCCACCCCCGATATTGTGACTTTGAGACGTCTGACGTCCTTGTTTCTGACTTTTGTACAGGGCTGGTGAAAATTCTAAAGAAGTATGACAAGCGAACAGGGGCCCTCATCCGGCTTCCCTTCATCCAGAAAGTGCTCCAGCAGCCGTTCTTCACCACCGATTTGCTGTACAAGCTTGTGAAGGAGTGTGAGACCATGCTGGACCGCCTCTTCCCCCAACAAAACCAGCCATCCATTTCGGTTGAGAACGATGGGGGTGACAACGTGGCCCAGAAGCCACCTAAGCCCGGATCCTCTTTGATAAGTGGCGGAATCCCGGAACTAGAGGAGATCGAGTACATGGAGAGCTTGTACATGAAGAGCACCATATCAGCGCTACGAGTCTTGAAGGAGATCAGGAGCGGGAGTTCTACAGTCAGTGTCTTCTCATTGCCTCCCTTGCAGAGCCCTGGATTGGAGAAGACGTGGAATAAATTTCCTGTGGTAGAGGAAGTCGCCAAGTGATCGAAGTAATCGATGGTGCAAAGGGCGCAGATCTCGTCGTAGGGATCTGGTCACGAGCGAGTTTGCCATACTCCTTTTACTCTTCAAACGTCTTGTATGTTTTAGCTGTACTAGATTCCAGGATTCTAACTAGGTTGTACACTGTCAAGATTTAAATATACATGGACAATTCAATGGTTAGGGTTTCTTGTTGCCCAACTTTGCTTTCCTGCAACTATATGTGAGATGTTTACTAAGGATTCTATGTACCTTCCATTATTGTCTTGGTAATTCATGATATGTGGTTCTGTAAGTGCTTCTTTTACCCTGCAACTCTCATGTTGGTATTTTGATCGAACGAGTAGACTGGTACGTATTTTGGGTAATACGATGATATGATGTTATACCGTGTTGTCGGTTTGTAATGTGTGAAGGCATGCAAGGGTTTGCGGTTTTTAGAATCGGGTGCGGCGATGACGTGTGTGAAGAAGGCGAGGTATGTTAAAATTTTCAGATTAAAAATTGTTCCGTAGTCGGAATGAAGGGGGAAGCATCCGTGTAAGTGGATAGCAGTGGCGGACAAAGTGACTGTCAATCTCAATATGCTTAATGTGTTAAATTTTTGAAGTGCCCGAGCCAAATATATATATATATATATATATATATGCTAAAATGTGAGCCTCTCTTCCGTGTTGTGACACGCGGATGCCTTTTAAAGAGCTAGAAGTCTTCTTTCGTGTGTGAACGTAGCTCATCATATTCAATAATATTTAATGGTCATTTGATGTTAATCTCTCTCTTTAACAAGTGTATAACACTCACTTTAGATTTCATACTTCTTCGAAAAGTTACGATGTCGTCTTTGCCAAATGGCGTATATCAAGCACATTCGGGTATTGCCCGGATTTCTTACTAGTTAGTACTAGTTATCGGCTCCTTATATAAATGTTTGGAAAGTTTTTCCTCCGAATTCATGTGTCCTTGGTGGTAGGCACATTCAAACCCATGTTTGGCTTTGAAAGCTAATTCCTTCATCTATCGCAAATACCATGTTGGAGGGGCGGTGCCCTTAAAGGAAGGACATGTGACTTGGAAGCCGAAGGCGCACACGCCATTAATGGGTCAAGCCTCGGTTGACCACCCATTGGGAATCATGGCTCTTGGCCCAACCACGCAAGATCTAAAAACTTCTAAAATCTAGAAAACATCCAAGAACTTGGGAGTCCAAGGCTTCCGTCTTTTCTTCAAGATGTTTCTGAATGAAGGGGCTTAGTGCATCAGACTTATGAGGTGTTATGTTTGGTTAATATAGGATAGAATGCGGTGTTTTTATCATTGGTTTAAAAGAAAAAACATGGAGTTGTTTTATCTTGTGTTTTGAAGTTGTTTACAAACTTTCCACCATAACTCTTTTGACCAAACAAGAAATGTTTCGTCTAATATCTTAGAGAGAGAGAGAGAGAGAGGTTTTCTTGAATTGGATCATGCATAGCTAGCTTCCTTTGAATTAGAGAAAGAGAAACCCATACATGAATTTCATTAAATGATTGAATAAACTATCTTGAATTAGAATGAGAGCCATGCTCATTGTTTTATTCAACTGTACATGGTTTTTATAGAAATTCACATAAAACTCAATGGAATTTTTAAAAAAACCCTAATTAATCCATCTTGACATGTTCCATGGACAGAGGTCTCAATGTTGTTGACGGCCCACGGATGCGTTGTGGCCAGAAGGTTGGGAAAATGTTTGCAAGATCAGTCGTGGGGAGGCGATCTCAATTGAAAATAGTCCCCTTTGGAGAGAGAGAGAGAGAGAGAGAGAGTTAGTTTGGACCTCTTTCAGAGAGAGAAAGAGAGTTAGTTTGGGCCTCTCTCTCTCTCTCTCTCTCTCTCTCTCTCTCTCTCTCTCTCATTACAGATAAGGAAGGGGGAGGAATGTTGATTAAGGGTACTGTTTTAAATTTGAACCCTTCTTTACCTCCCAACCAAACACATCCTAACCATTCCTTGTCCCCCCTAATTTATAATATAGATCGTCTTAAGAAAATGGTACTCCAACATCATCCATTCACACTCATTTGATGCACCCACCCTAGTCAATGAATCAAATTTATTTCAGACCGACGGGCATCCGATGGCTATGATTGGGTGCCGAATGATGTTGGAATGTTAATTCACATCGAGATGTAGGTACATCCTGATGTGGCAATCAATCAAAGTCGTCTGATGCCTATTGATCGGGAGTGAGTCAAAATCACTGATCGAGCTAGGTGCATCGAATGGTTGTGATCGGTTGTCACTACCTACACTCTCTATGTTGAATTACAATTAATTCTCGTGCTTGTCGGCACTCGAACGGCCACCTTTGGCAGCAATACTCCCCCGGCCGCGACACTTGAATGGTCGCCTTCGACGGTAAAACTACCCGGACGTGCGGCACTCGGCGCAAGAGATAGTCGTGCAGAGGGACTGCGAGAGAGAGAGAGAGAGAGAGAGAGAGAGAGAGAGAGAGAGAGAGAGAGAGAGAGAGAGAGAGAGAGAGAGGGCTTTGTAAAAGGGTCGTTCTTGTACAAAGGTTCTGTTGTGGGGGGAGATAAAGGTGCCAGAAAATCAGTTGGGTTTGAATCTCAAAAAATATGGACCGTTCGATATACCAATGGAATCTGTTTGTAACAAATCACATGCTAATCTTGTGGAGAAATCAGCTAGGTTTGAATTGAACAAAATATAGACCATTCGATGCACCCACAAAATCCATTTGCAACAAATCACATGCTATTCTCTCCTTCCAAAATAATAAATCACACAAAATCAATGGGGTTTAAATACCACGAAATCCGTTTGCAATAAATGACATGTCATTCTCCCCCTGCGAAATGGTGAATGACACAAAATCCGTCGGGTTTGGATCTCACAAAATCTGGGTTGTTCGATACACCCATGGAATCCGTTTGCAATAAATCATGTGCTATTCTTGGGGAGAAATCAGCTGGGTTTGAGTCGCACAAAATCTGGACCGTTCAATGAACCCATGAAATCCTTTTGTAATAAATCACCTGCCATTCTCCCCCTCCAAAATCAACCTGGTTTGAATATCCATGAAATCTGTTCGCAATAAATCACATGTCATTCTCCCCCTTTCAAAATAATGAATACCATGAAATTAGCTGGGTTGGAATCGCTCAATACGGAAAGTCCGATAGGATGGCCTTGGACGATCTCGACCGTTCTTTATCTTTGGTTTGTCTCTACGTTTATCTCCAAGTTGAAAACGTGCTCACTTATTATATCGATTATTTTTCCTTTACTTAATTCAATCATCTTGTTTATGAAGATACCATCATAATGGTCAGTACATCATATGTTAGTGAGCCAGCACAAGATATATCAAGGATTGGAACACACCACAAAAGCGAGAGAAATGCCTAAATTTTTTTAATCAAAGGAGCTATCCTTAACTCATATCAGTCTTTCTGTAGGTGGGCCTATTTATTGTATTCGCCAAGAAGCCCATCTCCTAGAAGGCCAATGAAGTCAAGGGGGGAGGATCTCCTTCTTGGTCAGAACTTGGGTAACTTGTAGATTGTCGATCACCCTTAACAATAGCCAAATTGCACAGAGAGGGTGTTTGTAACATCCGCCCCAAACACACAAGATTTTATCCGCTTTGCTCGTTCGCACGAGAACTTTCCAGGGGTCACCTATCCTGGTAATACTCTTGCCCGAGCACGCTTAACTACGGAGTTCTTACGAATTTCGTAGCGGCGCACGGTTTTAAAACGCGTCTTCTATGTTTGGGAGGGAAAATTATATAAGTAGTTCAGGATCTCCTTCTCTCCAGGCAATGTGGGGCTAACTCATGATCTTGTACACCTCACCTCACCTCATCCATCTTGGCATTCCCGCCTCAGGAGTCTTGGCTCTTGGCTATTGGCCTATTGGATCTTGGTCGTTACAATCCACCCCCCTTAGGGCTACACGTCCTCGTGTAGGGTTAGGGCCCCCTCCCCCCATTGCGAGGAGAACCGGCTCTGATACCATTTTGTAACATCCGCCCCAAATACACAAGATTTTATCCGCTTTGCCCGTGCTCGCACGAGAACTTCCCAAGGGGTCACCCATCCTGGTACTACTCTCGCCCGAGCACGCTTAACTACGGAGTTCTTACGAAACCCGTAGCGGCGCACGGTTTTAAAACACGTCTTCTATATTTGGGAGGGAAAATTATATAAGTAGCTCAGGATCTCCTTCTCTCTAGGCAATGTAGGGCTAACTCATGGTCTTGTACACCTCACCTCACCTCATCCATCTTGGCATTCCCGCCTCAGGAGTCTTGGCTCTTGGCTATTGGCCTATTGGATCTTGGTCGTCACAGTGTTGTATGGTTTTATGATTCTCATGCCCGCTCAGAACCGGTGATGAAAGGGATGGGGCAATAATATATAAAAATGTGAAACTCCCACCCCTTTATCGATGTGGGACTATTCTCAACACATGGGTAAGTATTCCCAGCACTAAGAACATGATCACCATTACTATCCCTTATGACGAGTCCTCCTCCTATTGCAATAATGGTAAGAGGAGTAGCAGCGTCTACATTAACCTTTAGAATACCACCCGGAGGTTTGGACCAAAATTTGTGAGTCCCTCAGAGGGGACCCACATGGCTATGCTGATTCAGAACCCATATGTTGGAGGAAATATTGTTGGAATTGGATCCGCTTATCAGAGTCGCAGCGGAAGCAAAAGATAGATCCGAAGATCATACGATGTATGTTTCATTACAATTAATTCTATAAAACAATCTACATGCAAATCTATGATCTTAGCATATATGCGGACACCCTAGAGGCATACTACGATCTACGGAAGACATGCATGCATCTAGTTAGGTGTTTAGAATCATCATACCTTATGGATCTATGATCCGGAGAGGACGAAACGAAGAAGAACCGCACTTGAATCACAAGGGAAGCTGTCGGATAGCACCTTGTCCTTTGCGAATTGAGGAATCCTCGAAGTCCCGTCTCTGAGTGCAAGGACTACGAGCCGACAGAGGAATTCGTTGCGAAGACGACGGCGTGCCGGTAGATCTCCTCCTTCTATTTCTCTCTTCTTCCTTCTTCTTCCTTCCTCCTTCTTCTTCCTTCTTCTTCCTCTTTCTTCCTTGGCCAAAACCTCAGAGAGGGAGAGAGGGAGAGGGGGTCGGGTTTTTGGATAGGGAGAGCACATAGGGCCGGCCCCTCCCCCTCCAATCTATATATAGGGCCGGTCTCCTAGTGCCATACGCAAGCTAGGGCCGGCCCTAATGAGATTAGGATAAGGGGGGGTCGGTTTTAGGGTTTTCAAGTGTCTATCGTGAAGCCTGGACGAAAACGCCTTCACAAAAAGTGAAAAACTGAAAGAGAGATTGAGTGAGGTGTGCTATTTGGAATCGAGTTCCGTCAGCGCCTATGAGCTCCTGGAATTATTCCGCTCATTCTAAGATCCAT
This sequence comes from Chamaelirium japonicum, assembly GCA_947650365.1. NCBI lineage: Eukaryota > Viridiplantae > Streptophyta > Magnoliopsida > Liliales > Melanthiaceae > Chamaelirium > Chamaelirium japonicum. The sequence goes on along the minus strand of OX393558.1, from coordinate 32,215,486 downwards.
ATTCAATATGTTCTGAGCCATATTTCAGTATTTACCAAAATGCCCCTACGGCCCCTAACACATGTGAATTAGGTTCTTAGGCTCCGGACTTGCGCTCCATCGCGTTACTTCGCATCCAACGTATCCAACCAGGTCGGGGAATAATTCCTATACACAACGACAGGGTGAAACCTTCATGGTTCGGGATCTCTAGCTCCAACCGGATCCCTGATTAACTGTTCCGGTGACACACCGAAAGTTTCGTTAATCAGCCCTAATCCGATTAACCTGCGCAGCCACCCAGAGTGCAACGCGAGTTGAACTCTAGTGTTCCTAAACTTATGTTACTCCCTCGTAACCCTGTTCTCTACTATACTCCGATAATCCTTAGTCCCTCCTATTACTGGTGCCATGATACGACTCGGGCGGTGAGGAGCACCGTCAGATTCCGATCGATCATCTGACTAGGGTTTGATGACTTGTCATCTATAACATCACACATCTTCCGGTGCTATGCCTAGCATCCGGAACGTCGTCAGTCATACTGACAACCACCATGCCTGGGTTAATTGTGTGGACAGATTGACTCATCAAAATGCACCCATCCATCACTGGACGTCGGATAACCTGTAGGGATTGCATGCCACCCAAGCGCCAGCCGGGTAACCCAACGTACCGTGGTATTGGACTATGGAAGGTCCACACAAGTTGGCACATCAAAGCACCACACAACTGGTTGGCCCAGTGCGCATGGTCCCTCAGGGTTAAGGACGGATTATCTATTGTAGTAAGACGGTTTATGCACCAATGTTTGAATCACTGAACTATGCACCGTCTTGGTTCCTGTTCAACATGATCATCGTGATTGGTCAGGTGAATGAGAATCCCACGTTCCTGTGGTGGAGACTTCACCACATCCTCTACCTACCAACAGCTTATTCTCGGTGAAGCGACCGGCATCACCAAAGCTGTGAACTAGTTCTAGGTTTACATAGAACTGGTCCACTACGTCTCCCAAGCATGGATCCACCATGCGCCTCAATGGCCTACTGTGTTCCCTATGGTCCTTTTATTATATGTGTATTAACATATACCAAAGTAGTATTCTAATAAAAGCAATAACCAAAGTCATCTTTGTTAATGTTAATACAGAAAATCCACGCTCAGGACACACTAGCTACAACAGATCGATCACATCAATTGCTTTCTAGGGGATGATACTAATGCTACCGTACAACAACAGTTGGTCTGCAGGGCTTCACGTGAGGTTTCAGGTAATACAGAAAATCCACGCTTAGGACACACGAACTATAACAAATATACCATCGCACTTATTCGAACCCTTGACTAATGCCACAGGTTGTACATGTCTTATCCACTAAGCCATATGTTGGATACTAATTCATTCATCATTCAAAGTCAAGTCTCTCACTAAATAGCCCTTTTTCAGCTTGTCCTTGATCGGTTTTTCATAAACAAGCTACCATTTAATGCGCTTTTTTTAAGCAAATTACAAAATCCATCTCTGAACTATACACCGCATTTTATATTGATCCCTCAACTTCTTTTTTTTAGGGAAACATTATTCATACCCCAAAAATCTGTAATTAGCCCCCGTATCCCTAGCGTTTCTCAATAACTTACTCAACAATCCTTTAATACCAGCAATGCCCTTTTTTTTTTTGTACCCCAAACGCCAAAGCCCCTGCTCAGCGTCTTTTGTACCCCCAACCCAACCTAATGTTTGTTTAAACTTAGACCAAGCCCAACCCGTCGGGTTGGCCGGGTTGTGCGGGGTGGGTTCGGGTTAACCCAAAGTCGGGTTGGGTTCGGGTTGGGCCGCCCAAGTTGCAGCTAGGGGTGGCAATGAGTCGTGTCGTGTCGGGTTCGTGTCGTGTCTAGTTTCGTGTCGTGTCCAAAACCCCTAGACCCGGACCCGACCCATTTAACTAATCGTATCAAGATCCTAAACCCGTACCCGACTCGCTAATAAATAGGTAGACACGATAAGACCCGGTAAGACCCGTTTACGACCTGGATCTATTCAGTTGACCCGATCCGACCCAATCCGACTTGACCCGACCTGACCCGAAAAACCCACTGGTATTATATATTATAGTATTGGATTGCTGGTAGACCCGACCCGACCCGTTGAATACTAAACGGGTCTTCCCGGGTCTACTGTGTCCAGACCCTAAACCCGGACCCGACCCGTTTAATAAACGGGTCTATTGTGTCGACCTGTTTACGACCCGAACCCGTTTATTAAACGGGTCTATTGTGTCGACCCGTTTACGACCCAAACCCGTTTAGCCTTGTCCCGGACCCGCTAATTTCGTGTCGGGTCCTGTCGGGTCGAGGAGAAATAATTCGGGTTGGGCTCGGATTAGCCCGCCCAAATTCAGGTTGGGTTCGGGTTGGACTTGGGTTGGGTTCAGGTTGGCCCGCCCAAGTTGCAGCTCTACTTGTGCCTTCAAGTATCAGCCAACTACATGGGGTTTATTTAAGAGTGGGGTGTATTCATGAGTGCATATAATTGGGGTATATTTAAGGAGGTATGTGTTTGATTGGGGTATAATCAAGTTGGGGCGGGCCATTTAACTGGGGTGTATTGAAGGTGGGGTGTAAGGGGGAAGGGTATTTTTGGGATAGGAATGGGGTATGAAAAAAAAAAATGGGGTGTGTTCAAGTTTGTTGGAAATGGGGGCTAATAACAGATTTATGGGGTATGAATAAAATTTCCCTTTTTTTAACAATATGATCTCTTATCTATGCTCAATCTGCATTTAGCCCCCTTTGTATATTTTTTATCCCAAAAATATCCTTATCAGTAAGACTCAAAATTGTTTTAGAATATTTAACTTATACTTACTAGGACAATGATATTTTCAAAATAAAAATTGATAGAGGGGGCTAAATGTAGACATAGCATAGTTCAGGGTCAAGTTGTTAAAAGAAAAATTCAGGCACCAGAATGATATGAGGTGTATAGTTCAGGGGATGTTTTTATAATTTATTTTTTAAAAAAAATATTATTTAGTCTAACGGTTTTTCGATTCCGCTCGATACAACTAGGGCTGGCAATTTCCAACTCGACACGACCCGACACAAAGTTAGCGGGTCTGGGTCAGGGCTAAACGGGTTCGGGTCATAAACGGGTCAGCACGATAGACCCGTTTAATAAACGGGTCGGATCCGGGTTTAGGGTCTGGACACGGTAGACCCGGGAAGACCCGTTTAGTATTCAACGGGTCGTGTCGGGTCTACCCGCAATTCGATACTATAATATATAATACCAGCAGGTCTTTCGAATCAGGTCGGGTCGAGTCGGATTGGGTCGGATCGGGTCAACTGAATAGACCCGGGTGGTAAACGGGTCTTACCGGGTCTACCCGTTTATTAGCGGATCGGGTACGGGTTTAGGATCTAGACACGATTAGTTAAACGGATTGGATCCGGATCTAGGGGTTTTGGACACAACACGAACCTGACACGACACGACCCATTGCCACCCCTAGGTACGACTGATATGGCAGCATATAATTGATGTCGTTAAAGATTTAAATATCGCTAGTAAAATCCAGCCATCAAGATGCCATGTCAGTCGTACCAAGCGGAATAGAAAAAACCTTCGAGCGGAATAGCATCTCTCTTTCATTTTTTATCAGCCTCTCTTGATTCCGCCGTGTCTGAACCCTCGCCTCCGTTCTCTCTCTTGACTTGAAAGATCCCGTTCTAATGAGTTAACATCTTCTCCAGTCTGTGGGCTCGTTCAGTGGATCCGCACACAACACAGCCGCACGATGGCAAGCGATCCGAAAGTGAATTGTTAGCTAGCTAACTGCATGCGGCTTTGATGTGTGCCGGGCCTACCAACCAGGGCCGACCGACTGGAGGAGATCCGAACTCCGTTCCAATGAATGTTTTACCTATGCTTCCAACCACCCAAACTCTCTCGCGTCAACGGACCTCTGCTTTCCTTTCGTTACAGTGGATCTGCTCCCCCTTCTACTTCTAAATCCAGAGCTGGTTTGGCTCCAGCGTTGACTCTCTCTCTCTCTCTCTTCCAGCGTTGACTCTCTCTCTCTCTCTCTCTCTCTCTCTCTCTCTCTCTCTCTCTCTGTATTTATTTGGGTTGACTCTTCCACACCAACTTGCCCACCACCACCCCGGAAGAGGACAGGTTATACATGATCTTCACTATTCTAATTAAAAAAAAGAAAGGGCTTAGTATTAGGCCCCTGGCACGAGATTAGTGTGATGAGGAGGACACACAACAAGATGATTTTGACCAACTCCTTTCTAAAAAAGAATATTTTACAGCAAGTCCCTTGTTAACTTTTCTTCCATTTAAATAATAAAACTAACCATATTCATAAAATAACCTTTTTAATTCAGAAATCCCTCTTCTCTGTGTGTGTGTGTGTGTGTGTGTGTGTGTGTGTTTTTAGGGGGGAGGTTAGCATGGATCCCTGGCTACCATTATATTGGATAAAAGGAATGCTACATATAGTTGACTAAAAATAAAGGAATAAGAAGGATAAGCTCTCAATCACATAAAGAAATGACATCTCATCTCTATCTATTTTGCAAGACAGTGGCCTAAAGCTTCACCAACTTAAATACTGTAGGCGCAGAAAAAGATACGGGTCGTCTTTATTGCGAACACATGAGATTACAGGTGCCGGGACCCGGGGACTCGGGGGTGGTGAGCCGGGTGCGGCGAATATTCGATCAAGAGATTGTGGGAGAGATCCTCTGGAGGGTCCCTTTGATCCGCGTCTCCACGTGGTATTCGTGCGAGAGCTCTGAAGGGGTTGCCCAGGATAGAGGTCTTTACAGGGTGAGGGTTCTTTGAGAGGCTACGGAATATCCACCGTTGCTTTTGTCCCTTCCGTGCTTTGTGCTTTCTCGGCTAGGGGTTTTCGGCGTCGCTCCTCGGTCTTCGTGTCTTCCTCGATCCTTGCTAGACCTTGGCGTCCTTGATCGTCGGTTCACGGCATCGATCGTGCTTTTGGCATCGGCTTCGGCTTTGGCTTGGCTTTGGCGTGGCTCTGGCTTTTGCTTTGCTTTGGCGCTTGCGCTTGAACGTAGACGGAGGGAGACTTGCGACGCTTTCGTTCTTCCGGACTTCGCGTCGTATCGGCTAGAACGTGCGGTGCTTTTGCTCGTGACCGGTGTAGTTGCTTGGCTTTGGCACTTGCGTTGCTTTGGCGCGGGCTTTACCGAGGCTTTTACTTTGGCTTTTTGTGTTGCTTTTGCTTCAGCGTTGACTCGATCTTCTCCTCGAATGGCGGTGGCTACCTCTTCAATGCTTTTGGCTTCCTCGACGGTTTAGGCGTCGGCTCGGCTTCTCTTCTTCTCTGGGCTTCTTTGGCGTGATCGGAGTCGGAGGGTTCCTTTGAAGACGGCGGGGGTAGCACCGATCTCCGTACAACGGTTGTAGCGTCGGCTTTGCTTTGAAGACGACGGGTGTAGTGACGCTTTTGATGTTCCTCTCCAAGCTTTCTTCTTCGTGGATGGAGAGGGCGTTTGTTGAAGGTGACGGGGTGATGACGCTTCGGTCTTCTTCTCCGGGCTTTTGGGCTTGATCGGAGTCGAAGGCTTATTGGAAACGACGGGGTGGTACCGCTCCGATCTTCTTCTCCGACCTTTTGGGCTTGATCGGAGTCGAAGGCTTGTTGGATACGACGGGGTGGTGCCGCTCCGATCTTCTTCTCCGGCCTTTGCTTCTGGCGTCTTCGAAGTCGAAGGGTTCTTCTTCTCCGAGCTTTCTTCTTCGTGCACGGGGTCGAAGGCTTGATCTTCTTGTGCAAGGGTCTTCACTTTGATGAGGGCTTTCAATGGACTAAGCCGGTCCTGAAGGATAGGCTTAAGCCGGTGCCTCGTGAAGCCTTGGGTCGATGAAGAGCGTCTCCTTTTCTGTAGAGCTCCTTCGCCTTCTCCTTTTTTTCGACCTCGTGAGCCTTCCCCCTCCCCCTCTATTTATAGGTGAAGGAAGGGAGGGGAGAGATATGTGAAGATTTATTTGAATCCCTTTAATATCTCTCCCATAACTACCCGAGATTTATTCATCCGTTGACGAGGGGAATAAACCTTTATTTGCTTTCTTTTTCTGGCGGAGTAGTTATGGCTCAATTCTTTTTTTGAATTTATTTTGAATCTTGCACATAAAGTCGATGGCAACCCGGCTTCGTTTCTTGTCCGTCTGATCGAGGGATTGGTGCAGATCCACACTTATGTAGACGTCATACGCAACCTCCCTCCCCCCCCCCGCTCATGGTGGTATTTGTTTCCTTTTTCTTCTTTTCCTTCCTTTCTTTTCTTACTTTTTTCCTTTTCCTTCTTTTCTTTTCTTTTCCTTCTTTGCATGACTGGCCACCCCCTTAAGGGGTTCGGATTTCTAGCAAGGGGGCCGGGTGGGCCCCATTTGGGGATGGGCCCACCCGGCCCCTTGTTTGGTGCGTGTCGGGTCCGGTTTGCGTGTCGGGTTTGCCTTCGAGTCGGTGCATGCAAGTCGGGTTCGGGTCGGAGTGCGTGTCGGGTTTGCCTCCAAATTAGCGATGCGAGTCGGGTTAGGGTTAGACACAATTTGTGTGTCTACAAATACCCATGATTTGATTGTCTCGACACCACTGTGTTTATTCTTAAAATCACATAGAAGAGTAACAACATAATATACAAATGTTACTCTTTGTTATAATGATTATACTGTAGCATATACATTTACTACTATAGTGATTTCACTATAGCAAAGAGTAACAACATGTAAAGCACTATCGTAAAGAGTAACATTTGCATATCGTTACTCGTTGCTATAGTTAATGTTACGAAGAGAAAGGAAGAGACTGACTAAGGTTTCGGGAAAAAAACTTCTTGTATTATCTCACATCATTACATAAGACTATATCTCCTTATATAAAGAGAAAACACACATCATTACAATACCACAACTAAGGTGTGACTAATAGTAACTCTATATCTAATACCCCCCGTCAAATTGATGTAAGGTATAAACCGACATCAGTTTGCTTAATAAAAGAAAGAAAAAAAACCATCAAATTTCTCATTTTTTATGCTGATAGTGCTAGGACGACCTGCAACCAAATCGTCCTGGAAACCCGATTGACCTACAAATAGGACAACCAGGGGAACCTGACCAACTTGTAAGCAGGTCTACCAGGGAACTAGTAATGATTACTAAGGATTAGAGCAGAGAAAACCAGCAGTGATGGAAGCCGGCAATGACGGAGGCCGAAAGGGGAGAGATCGGCTAAGAAAGATGTAGATGTGTGAGACCTCATAGGAGGCAAGCACTCGGCCGAAGTAAGCACTTGACACCTTGTAGAAGATCTCAATCGTCACAGATGAGGAAGAGAAAGGATCTGAGAGCCGGCACAAGAGTGCCCGAAAAGAGAAGATCTGAGGGTCCGTACGACTAGGGAGAAAGGATAAAGTCAAAGCTCCGATAAGGTCACATGACCGAAAAAAGAGAATAAAGGATAAGACAACGGCTAAGGAGAGAGACGCTGGAGGTAGAGAAGCTCGATTGGAAGAAGGGAGAAGATCTCGATCAGCAAGGCATGGGCGGGCCGGTAGAACGTAGTGTACAGACAACGACCAAGGAGAGCACAGGGCGCAGAGCACGAGTGTAGGCGCAAGCAAAACCACAAAGTGCAAGGGCGTAGGGCGAATGCGTAGAGACAAAATGTAAAGGCACAGGGATCGAGTGCAAGACGCAGGCGTACCAAAAAAAAGCGCAAGGGCGTAGGGTGCAAGTATAGGGCGTAGTCGAACCAAAAAAGCGCAAGGGTGTAGGGCGCAGACGGCCGAACCGGCTGAGTGCAGGCGGATGGATCGGTAGAGCGCAGGGCATATGGCACGATTGCAGGCGCAGGTGAACGAACAAAACGCAAGGGTGTAGGACGCGAGTGCAAGGCGCAGGCATACCAAAAAAAGCGCAAGGGCGGCGCAAGTATAGAGCGCAGGCACGGGCGGAGCGACGTTGGGGCGAGGGGGGGCAACCCCCCCTGAAATCTGGAAAATCACCACTATATGCGGTGAGGGTGACTCTTGGAACATGCTTTGCCGCCCCCCCCTTGGCCCCTATATGGCTATATTTGTTGTTTTGTTAACCTGGTCATACAACTTTTGAATAGGTGTAAATAGGAAATCGGGGTGGGGATCAAAACTGCCAAACAGAATTGAAAATAAAAAACAGAAAAAACAAAACAGCACTTGACGGCTGACGCTCGGGATGTTGATCGCGGGGTCGACTTTACAAAGCCAAAATGGCCTTATTTAGTGCCGCTCGGGATGGCTAATTGGCTATACTTGCTGTTTTGTGAAATGGTTCACACAGGCTTTGGAATAGGGTTTAAAAAGTAAATCAGGGATCAAAGTATCAAACAACCGATCAGGATTGACAAAAAGAAAAATCGATGCTCGTCCGCTCGAGATGCCGATTTGCGTAGTCGACTTGTATGTGTAACGGAGCTACAACCTACAGCCGACTCGCGAGCCATCCAAGGAATCACAAAAATCCCCTTTTTTTACCGCTCGGGATCGAAGCCCCAACCCTAGATTTCTCTCTTTCTCGAGTCAACGACGGCTACGGACCCACCGGACGACGGGACGAGTAAAGAGGTGAGGTCTCAAGTCAACAACAAGCAACAACCATAGCTTTCTCTTTCACATTCCTAGTGTTTCGATTATTTTTTTTTTTGCATCAATAAGCCAAAAATTTTGATTAGGTTTTTTTTTTTGATTAACTAGTGTTTTGATATATTTTTGTTTTGATTTTTATATTATAAATTTCTCCCCTAACTTTGTGTTTTGATTAATTTTTGGGAAGTCTCCCTTGCAGTAGCCAATAGGGTTCTCCGGATCTGAATCATCTTATCATCCGTGGAGTCTGCCGAATTTGAGTTGGAGAAGGTAAACCCCTCTCCCACATCACAATTAAGAGTTTATTTTAGTTTTTATTAATCCTTTTTTTTTTGTATTTTGCATCTTCTTCTCTTAAACAGCGGTCACAATGAATCTACTCTCCTCCCAAGACCCAACTCTCAGCTTTTAATTTTTGTTCAATAATAAATGGTATGTTACTTTCTCAAATTTTATTAGCTTTTTTTATATGTATATTTTTTTAGATACATGCCTTAGTCTTCATTTATTAAATTTTTTATCTTCATGATTACGGATTACCAAATGTGAAATGGCTATAAAATAATTTTTTAATGCATAGAGCCAATTGTATTGCATAATTTTTATTATGGATTATTTAGTACATATAGTGAACGTGAATCACGTGATGGTTTTTTATATTTAACTTGTAGGTTTATATTTATTTTTGAGCCAAATTATAGATAAATTTTTCAAAAGAAAGTACGTGGCTGACTTACAACCTCCTACGCATAAAAAAGACCATCATGATCAAGTGGAAATTATCTCAAATCCAAGTATTGCAGAGATTGATCCGGAAAATCTTCCTTCTGACCCTGGTTTGAGGAATCGAATATCAGATTTTCATCCTAATGATCAAGATAAAATTCGAAGAGCATATCTACAAAAGGGTCCATTTTAGCCTCGCAATCATAATTTTTTCCAAACTAATTTTGGACAAGGGTTACGATGGTTTAATTACCATGCCTGGTTTAATAACTTTGGTAGTTAGTTGGAGTACAGTATAGTAAAAGATGCTACATTTTTTTTATGTTGTTACTTATTCAGACCAGATAAAGAAGAACAGGGCGGTGGCAACTCGTTTGTATTAGAAGGATATAAAAATTGGAAAAAAAAAGAAAAAATTCTAAAGCATATTGGAGGGCCCAATAGTGCTCACAACCAAGCAAGCAAGGCATGTGAAGATTTGATGAATCAGAAGAAACACATTCAGACTTTTTTTTCGAATCAATCAGATCAAGCTCGAAAAGAATATCGAGTCCGCTTGAATGCATCTATTGATTGCATTCGATTTCTTTTTAAGGCAGGGATTGGCTTTTCGTGGGCATGATGAATCTGAATATTCAAATAACCAAGGAAATTTTCTTGAACTTTTACAATTCCTTGCTGATCATAATCAAGACATCAAAAGCGTCGTGTTAAAAAATGCTCCTGAAAATTTGAAATTGATTTCGCCTGATATTCAGAAAGACATTGTTAGTGCTGGTGCTGCTGAAACTACACAGATGATTATTAGTGAAGTTGGAGATGCCCTATTTGCTATTTTGGTTGATGAATCCCGTGACATATCTATCAAAGAACAAATGGCTATTGCTTTACGTTATGTGAATATGCAAGGATTTGTGATTGAACGTATTTTAGGTATCGTGCATGTTAATGAAACTACTGCTGTATCTCTCAAAGCAGCGATTGAAAAATTATTCTCAAAGCATGGATTGAGTATAGCAAGATTGCATGGGCAAGATTATGATGGAGCCAGTAATATGCAAGGTGAGTTTAATGGTCTTAAAACTCTCATAATGAATGAGTGTGAGTCTGTATTTTATGTTCATTGTTTCGCGCATTAGTTACAATTGGCACTTATCGCAGTTGCAAAAAATCATATCGAAATTGCTTTGTTATTCAACTTGGTTACTAGTGTATCAAATCTTGTTGGAGCTTCATGCAAACGACGTGACATTCTTCGAGAAAAGCAGACTGCCAAAATTATTGAAGCGCTCAATAATGGTGAAATTTTAAGTGGACAAGGCCTACATCAGGAGACTAATCTCAAAAGAGCATGTGATATACGTTGGAGTTCACACTATGGTTCATTGGTTAGCTTGATTGTTATGTTTTCCTCTGTTATCGATGTGCTTGAGATTGTTGTGGAAGATGGTTCAAAAGCAGAACAAAAAGTCGAAGCATGTGCTTTATTGGAGTCGATGCAAACATTTGATTTTGTATTTAACCTACATTTGATGAAAAACATATTGGGAATCACAAATGATTTATCAAAGGCATTGCAGCGAAAAGATCAAGATATTGTGAATGTCATTGCCTTGGTTAAAGTGTCCAAGCAACAACTACAAATAATAAGAGATGGTGGATGGGATTCCCTTCTAACTGAAGTTTCTTTATTTTGTGTCAAGCAAAATATCATTGTCCCTAACATGGATGATAAGTTTATGGCTCGAGTACGAGTACGACGCAGAGCTGAAGAAATCACAAATCTATATCATTATCGTGTTGAGTTATTCTATACCACATTGATATGTAGCTTCAAGAGCTCAACAATCACTTTAATGAAGTGAATACAGAGTTGCTCCTTTGTGTGGCATGCCTAAATCCGAGTGATTCATTTCGTGCTTTTGATAAACAACAATTGCTCCACCTTACTGAATTTTATCATGTTGAGTCTTCAGCGATAGATAACATGGTACTAGATAATCAGCTTGAGACTTATATTATTGATGTGCGCTCTAACTGTGAGTTTTTAAAAGTAAAAGAAATTAGCGGACTTGCTGAGAAAATGGTTCAGACAAAGAAAGATAAATTGTATCCGCTAGTTTACATGCTCTTAACACTTGCACTAATCCTACCAGTTGCCACTGCCACTATTGAAAGAGCATTTTCCACCATGAAGATTGTAAAGAATCGGCTACGCAACCGCATGGGGGATGAATGGATGAATGATTGTTTGGTCATATATATCGAAAAAGATATATTTAACTTGATCAATAATGAGATCATCATGCAGCGATTTCAAAATATGAAAACTCGACGAGGACAATTGTAGAAAAATTCTCTATGGTATTTTCTTTATATTATATTTTAGTGGAAATATCATTACTTGTCTATTTGATGTATATTTCAATATTTGTTCTATGAAATGAACATATTTTCTTGTCTTCTATTATTGATAGATAATTTAATTTTACCCCCCCTTCAAGAAAATCCTGGCTCCGCCCCCTGAGCCCAGGCATACAAAAAAAGCGCAAGGGCGCAGGGCGCGAGTGCAAGGTGCAGGTGGCTGAATCGGTTGAGTGCAGGCGCACAGGTGGACATAGGGTGCTAGTGAGGGCACGGGCGATGCACAATGGCAAATCGCAAAGAGCCACAAGATTTCGAAGGGCCACAAGAACTCGAGATGGATGTGGCACGGGCGGCTAGCATTAGAGAGGTGATATGGCCGAGGGGTGTTGGATCTGAACCCCCCTCGTGCCGCAACAGTATCGGAGAGCGCGTGTAAGGAGGAGATCGGCGCTGGCTGTGCGGGCCGCAGATCCGACGAGGAGGCTTCAGGACTGCGCAGGCAACAGGCTCGCACGAAGGAGGGCCGACTGCGAGTTCGCATAGGGTGCGACTGTCCTCTTATGGAGGTCGAAAGGTGGTTTCGCACGGAGGTGGTCACGAGGGGAGGGTGACTGATGAAGCAGTTTTCGAGGGCTACGATTGGTTTAAGGGCAACAACGATCAGAGGAGGAAGAGGTGGCAACCACAGGAGGAGGCAGATCCAGTAGGGGCGTGGGTGGCTCCAACAGAGACAGATCCTGGTGTTGCATGTCCGGTTTCAGCGGACAACTTTATCAGGGACGTGGCTGATGTTGCGATGAGAACTCGTGCGATAGTCTCCTTCCCTGCTACTATAGTTAATCACTGGAGGAAGTGGACCCCCCTCGGTCGCCGGCCGCCAAGAGAGAAGGACGAGGACATGGAGTCCGCGATGCACGCAGAGAGAGAAGTCACGTGATAAATAGTAAGTCAGTAACACAATGTGTTACTGTTCACTTAAGTCAATATGTTTAAAGCCGTCTGATTAGATGGACGGTCAAGATCGGGGCCCTTTTTCTTCTATGAACCCAACTAGGGTTTACATATATGCCCCGCCACACGGGGAAATTCTTAGTAGAGCTAGTCGGAGAGGCGATCGCAGAGGAGGATAGCAGAGGAGATCACGCCGAGGAAGGTGCAAGGCCGAATCGATCTTGTCGGAGAAGGTGATGGGATCAGGTCTTGCTGAAGGGAGGAGGTCGTCGGTTTTGTGCACAGTAGGTGGAGAGGGAGATGGGCTCGAGCTTGCGACAGGAGGCTACGGGCTGTACGGGAGGAGGCCGATGTGGTCTCGGGATCGTGAGTAGAGAAGACCAATGCGAGTAGCAGACGAGGGGCAGCCGGGCCGGATCTAGCTTCCCGGCGGCAAGATCGCAGGCGACCTCATTGAGCGTATAGCTCCGACGACCAGATCTGGATGAGTGCAGGGCTCCGACGAGCACAGGGTTCAGGTGTGCGACCAGATCCGTCGGCGCAGGGCAATGGTGCTTGGCTCCGACGATCGACAGGTAGCGACAGAATAAAGCGCAGGCGGCAGATCGGGTAACTCGATGCGGTAGGGAAGAGGCTGACAGCGTGCGAGGGAGAAGACCTCGCGACGCGAGATCCGACGAAGAGGGAGGAGGTCGACGAGGGCTTCGGGTTGCGCACAAGGGACCCAACAAAATACTATGCCCGGTCTCCCCGAGATCGCCAGCGGTGACCCGAGGAGGCCGAGGCCAGAGATGGGATCTCGAAAACCCTAGGCCGGCTCTCATACCATGTTACGAAGAGAGGGGAAGAGAGAGATTAGGATTTTCGAAAGAAAACTCATTGTATTATCTCACATCATTACATAAGACTGCCTCTCCTTATATAAGGAGAAAATACACACCATTACAATACCACAACTAAGGTGGGACTAATAGTAACTCTATATCTAATAGTTAAATTACTGTAGCCGTCACATACTGTAGCTACTAGTATGCTACATTGAAAATCACTGCAGCAACTACAACGGAATTTTGATTTCAAAGAAGTATTACTCGTTATTATTGAAATAAAGAGTAAATTGGTCTACCGTCCTTCAAACATATTGGCAAATGGATGCTTTAATGTTAAAAGTAATTGGTCTACCGTCCTGATTTGGCAAATTGGACATATTGTATTTAGCAAAAGAGTAATTTTTTCGGATAAATTGGACAAATTGGACATATTGTATAAACAGGCAATTCATACTCAAGTCAGCCGCCAAACAAAAAAGTATTCGGATAATTAAGAGGCAATTCAGACTCAGGTCAGCCGCCACAATTTTTTTGGGGAAATTTTATTCTTACCCCAAAAATCTGTAATTAACCCCCGTCTCCTTATCATTTCTCAATAACTTACTCAACAAATGGTTAATACCAACAATGCCTTTTTCTTTTCTACCCCAAATCCCAAAGCGCTAACTCGGTGTCTTTTGTATCCCTAACCCAACCCAACCCAACCCAAAATCTGTTTGAACTTCCTTAGCCCAAGCCCAACCCGTCGGGTTGGCCGGATTGATCGGGTTGTGCGGGGTGGGCTGACCGGCTTCAATATGGTAGATGAGAAATAATTCGGATTGGGTTCGGGTTAGCCTGCCCAAATTCGGGTTGGGTTCGGATTGGCCCGCCCAAGTTGTAGCCCTATCTGTGCCTTCAAGTACCAGCCAACTGCATGAGGTTTATTTAAGAGTGGGGTATATTCAAGAGTGCATATAATCGGGGTATATTTAAGAGGGTATGTGTTTGATTGGAGTGTGATCAAGTTGGGGCGGGCCATTTAATTGGGATGTATTGAAGGTGGGGTGTAGGGGGAAGGGTAATTTTGGGATAGGAATGGGGTATGAAAAAAAAAAATGGGGTGTGTTCAAGTTTGTTGGAAATTGGGGCTAATTACATATTTATGGGGTATGAATAAAATTTGGGAAATTTTATTAATACGCCAAAAATCTGTAATTAGCCCCCTTATCGCTATTGTTTCTCAATAACTTACTCAACAATCCTTTAATATCAACAATGCCCTTTTTTTTGTTTTGTACCCCAAAGCCCCTACTCAGCGTCTTTTGTATCCCCAACCCAACCCAAGGTTTGTTTAAACTTAGCCCAATCCCAACCCGTCGGGTTAGCCGGGTTGTGCGGGGTGGGTTCGGGTTAACCCCCCAAAGTCGGGTTGGGTTCGGGTTGGCCCACCCAAGTTGCAGGTAGGGGTGGCAATGGGTCGGGTCATATCGGGTTCATGTCGTGTCTAGTTTCGTGTCGTGTCCAAAACCCCTAGGCCCGAACCTGATCCGTTTAACTAATCGTGTCTAGATCCTAAACCCGTACCCGACTCGCTAATAAACGGGTAGACACGATAATACCCGTTTACCATCCGGATCTATTCAGTTGACCCGATCCGACCCAATCCGACTCGACCCGACCTGACCCGAAAGACCCACTGGTATTATATATTATAGTATCGGATTGCTGGTAGACCCGACCCGACCCGACACGACCCGTTGAATACTAAACGGGTCTTCCCGGGTCTACCGTGTCCGGACCCTAAACCCGGACCCGACCCGTTTATTAAACGGGTCTATCGTGTCGACCCATTTACGACCCGAACCCGTTTAGCCCTGACCCAGACCGCTAACTTCGTGTCGGGTCCTATCGCGTCGAGGAGAAATAATTCGGGTTGGGCTCGGATTAGCCCGCCCAAATTCGGGTTGGGTTCGGGTTGGGTTCAGGTTGGCCTGCCCAAGTTGCAGCTCTACTTGTGCCTTCAAGTACCAGCCAACTGCATGGGGTTTATTTAAGAGAGGGGTGTATTCAAGAGTGCATATAATTAGGGTATATTTAAGGGGTCAAGTTAGAGCGGGCCATTTAGGGGTGTATTGAAGGTGGGGTGTAAGGGTGAAGGGTATTTTTGGGATAGGAATGGGGTATGAAAAAAAAAAAAAAAAAAGGGGTGTGTTCAAGTTTGTTGGAAATGAGGGCTAATTACAGATTTATGGGGTATGAATAGAATTTCCCTAAAATTTTTCTCTTTTTGTTTGGCAAATTGGTCTACCGTCCTTCAAACATATTGCATTTAACAATAAGGACGGTAGACCAATTTGCCAAACAAAATTTCAATAATAAAGAGTAATACTTGGTAAATACATTATGTTTGAAGGACGGTAGACCAATTTGCCAAACAAAAAAATTGTGGCGGCTGACTTGAGTATGAATTGCCTGTTAATTATCCGAAATAATCTAAGTCCGGTGAGTCAGCAGATTGGACATATGCTTCGAACCATCATACTAAGTCACCTTTCTTTGATTACGGGCAAGCTTAGATTCCGTCTTGAAGCAGCCGGCACTGATTTGTTTGTTTGTTAATGGGTGAGCACGCGATTAACCGTTGACTTTTTGTGAGCTCGACTGATCGGTTTAAATAGCCGCCCGGGCCGGTTTAGTTTCTTCGATCGCCGGCCATGTACTCCCCAATGTCATCCACAGACTCCGCCGTCGTCGAGCGGCTGCGGCCCGCGCCTCCCCCGGTCCGGCGCGAGTCCCACAAGATCCAGAAGCCCTCGAGGAAGCCGGTCATCATCTACGTGGTGACCCCCGAGGTCATCCACGCGGAGGCCAGCGAGTTCATGAGCACGGTGCAGCGCCTCACCGGGCTCCCCCCGTCCCCTCCCGCGAGCGGGAGGTCATTCGACGACGACCGCCGGAGCCACCAGTTTCCGGTGAAGGTTAAGGCTCGGGCTATCAATCGCGGCGGCCACGGCCCGTCGGCTCAGCCGCCCGTATCGCCGATCTTTCTGCGTAACGGTCTTTTGCACGGCGGCGACCATAGCGGCGAGGCGGCCGCGGCCTCGCCGGGATGGTTGGGCGGCTTCCCTAGCTACCTCGACATCTTCGGTCCGTTTGAAGGCCAGTGAAGGGCTTCCTGCTTGTAAGCTTTGTTGTATGAAGTGTTGATGCATGAGCAGGTGTGGAATTCCAATCAGATATCTGTATAGCTCAAATCAAAATTGGGTGCCATCTGATTTGGTTTGAGGGTTTGATTGGGATACCACATGGTGCAACTTGGGTCTATATTATCAAGATATATGTTCACCCTTAATTAAGCTTTTCACACTCTTTGTTGGTGCTGATTCATCTTACTGTGCTTCTGATTCATTGCCAATTTTACTTGCAATTGCTTTCATGGTGGTGCTCAACCTAGCTTCAAGCTTTCCAAGCAAAATGGCAACAGGCCCTGGATATATATGGTAAGTTTCTGGGTCCTAAGCCCCCCACTTGACCTAGAAACTTACCAAGCAAAGTGGGGGTCCTACGCCCCCACTTGATGGTAGAGAGAGGCCCACTCCCCTATCTCACCCAGGGTTAGGGTTTCGGTGTTCTAACCTTGCCCCCCCCCCCCCCCCCCCTTGGTCTCTATCACCGAGGGGTCTTTTCTCTGGGTTCAGATCTAGGTCTCCATCCATTGTAGATAGGGTTTTTTGGCCGACGTCAGTGTCTTTCTCCTTCCCTTTTCCTCTTTCGGTTTTTGGGATTTTTTGGGTGTCCCTTCAGGCTCCGGCAAGGTTGAGTTGGCTGCCCCATTTCCGGCGTGAAGCGACAACTCGTACGATCGGTGTGGCGGTCATGAATAGGTCCTGGACCTCGCCCCTACTCGTTTCGACGGCTATCAGCTTTGGCGTTGATGGCGGCGCTGGCTCGGCGTAGCATGGAGGTTATGGAGGGCTCATCGGTGGTTCCCATGCGGTTCGTGGTGGTGGCTAGGCTCCTTCCCTGGCCCGTCTTTTGCGCCGGTACTCCTTCCTTGTACTGGGTTGCTTTTTCTATTCAGGGGTTGAACATTTCTCTCCTTTTTTCTTTTTTCTTTTTTGTCTTGCCGATGGTGCAGTGGTTGCTCTGCCTGCTTGCGGTATGTGGTGGTGTTGTTTGCCGGAGTGGTGACGGTCAGTTGTCCCGCCGGGTGGCGGTCTACTTCTTGGTGGCTCTAATGCCCTTTTCCCGTTGTAATGGCGTGGGTTTTATTCCGTTGGGTGGCAGTCCATTGTTGTAGCTCCGCCGGTGGTGGCGAGGATCTTTGTTGCTGTGCCAGCATGTGGCGCCTCCAGGGGGGGTTCCGATTGTGACCTCCTACCTTCAATGAACTATATAAAAAAAAAAAGGCCCCCACTTGATGTGCTTCGACGTAAAATTGAGCAACGTTGGCCTGATGGTAAGGTCTAGGCGATGGATTTACCCAATGGCTTTTATTGCTTTCGGTTCGAGCTAGAGAAAGATTTACTGGATATTTGGGAATGCGGTTCCTGGGTCTTTGATGGTCGTGTGCTTACCCTCAAGAGATGAACCCCTTTTTTCCAACCTTTGTAGAAAAGTATCGACCGAAACCCAATCTGGGTACAACTACCTGCCATGTTGGATGATTGCTACGATGAAGATTTGGTGATGGTCTGTATGTTAGGGTTTGTGTTGAAGTTGATCTGCTGAAAGGTCTTTCGTTAAGTAAGTGGGCATCGCTGATTCTACCGTCTAGTTCATTCAACCTTTTGTTTACGAGAACCTTCCTCATATTTGCTTTTCTTGCGGGCGAGTGGGACACTATCTTTATCAATGTCTTCTCGACATTCCAACCAAGGCAAGTGGAGATGGTGAGGGAACTTCCAAGACCAGTCTAGTTCCCATGTATGGCGGCTCGGTGGCCCAGTGGAGATGACTGGTTGTTCGGTGGAGGGAGGGTCATTGGTGGAACGAGAGTCGGCTTCCGCTTTCGAAGGCACTGCCTTCGGCCCTTGGATGGTGGTACCTCGGAGGGTAGAAAGACAGGGTGTCGGGAAGAAGACTGCTACAGTGACCCGGGAAATTTCAGGGGGTTGGGGACCTGGTCCAAATTGTGTGGCTGATGTTGCTCCATGTTAGATAGGCACTTCCCAATATGGTAGCAGAGTTACCAACTTATTGGCGACTCCACTGAGACGTAATTATCACACGCACATGTTAGGCTTTGCAGCCTAAGGCCCATTCAGGATCCATATATCAACCTTGCATTCACTACCGGAAAAAGATAATGTGTGATTATCCGTTAACACTCCCCACAGGTGAAGCACAGGTGCATGACAAAGATCCTCCCACTTGAAGCACATATGGCAAAGGCACGATCGGTGGGGAGCACCTAGAGCAGGATACGATGAACCCTAGCTCTGATATCATGTTAGATGCCTTCACACCCCAAAACCTAGGGGGGAGATCCACAGGGGGTATATTAAGCGGGTGATGGAATGGGTGCTTCCGTCACCTTTGTGGGACTATCTGTTGACACTCAGTGATGAGGAAAAATTCTAAGAAAAATGGGATGTTCATATTGATATGGTGGGAGATTGATTATACCATCATTTTGACATTAGTGGATTATCGCAAATCATTTATGACCGTGGTTTTTATTCTTTCTGTCTTATTTGATTTTTGGGGGAGTTGGTGAAAACTCCTTTTAAGAATATACTTTTAAACCAAATGACTTTGAAATGTTGTGAACGAAATTGACTTCCACAACATTTTAAAATTTCTTTGGTATGCCACCAACCAATGAACCACCACCGGCACCGATCCACCGAACACTACTACCGAACCACCAAACGTTGCCATTGGAGCTGCTCGTCGCCGCTCGCTGCCACCGAATCACCAAACGCCACTGCCTCTCGTCGCCGTTGCCGAACCGAACCGAGCCTAACCTTGAGATCTACAGACCATGGGATGAACCCTAGACCTGAGATCTGCTCGCCGAACCGCCACCGTCGCTAGAGATGCTCGGGAGAGAGGGGAGAAGAAATGGGGGTAGTTTCGGGTTTATCATGAAAGGCTGGGACCTTAGGCTAAATGAAACTATTTAGTGCCTATCCATGTGATGAATATGTTGTCAGGGACCTCTCACACAATAACCCTTGATTTTTCCAAGTAACATCGCTCTCTTATGCCTATGGTGTGTACTTTTCTCTTTGTATCTTCTTTACTTTCTATTCTCATTCAATATCCGTGATTAGGGGTGTAGAAAAAACCCATCGGCCTGAACCCGGCCCGAGCTCGACCCGAAAGTCAACAGCCCGAACCTAGCCCCTGCCCAATCAGTGGCTCGAACTCGGACCGGCCCGAATATACCATGGGCTGGGCTCAGGCCGCCACCTTGAGCCCGCAGCCCGGCCCGAAAGGAAGCCCAAAAGCCCGATATAATTATTGTATATTTATTACATATGTACAAAGACTGAGTAATTTAAACATAAAGAAAATATGGTGTAGTGGTTTATTGCTTTTTTTGCCTCTTAAGGTTTAAGGTTTGAGCCTTCTAACCCCACCGTATATATATTATTTTTATTAAACATCATATTTTTAGTCCAAACCTGGTCCGGCCCAAGCTGAAATTCCAAATATATGTATACCCAGCCCGCTGAGCCCGGGATCAGACCCTTAGCCCAAGGTCAGGCCGAACCCGACAGGCCTATCCAAGCTTGACACATTCTAGACCCAACCCGGCCCGTTTTACACGCCTAGCCGTGATTGCACTGTGCGTGCAATTCGTCCCATCATTGTTTATGCTTGCGCTTCCGCAGCATAACAATATTTGAACGGGAAAATAAGATTTATGTGATTTTGATAAATAATGTAAGAATTTGAGAAATTTACTTCTATTTTATTTATTTTTATTTTACTAGATGTTTATAAATATTGAAGAGTTTTTTTTTACCAAAATGGCCCCCAACTTATACGAATTACTGGAAATAGACTCGGTTGCTTTTTGGTCCTGGATGTATCTTCGATTGGTTGCTACCGAAACTTCTAGTTCATCCTTGATTAGTACATCGTTCGTCAGATCAGCACCCACCTTCAGAGGGTTGGTGCTGGCCTTCACCATCGAGCATGATGATTTTCGCGTGATGAAGAAGTTGAAGTAGACTTGAAGGAGGACTTGTGGTTCGTCACCACAAGTTGAGTAGGAGTCGGTACAGGTGTGGGTAAGACCTCTAACGATATCGCACAGACGATGCCAAAGATTATAGGGGAAATTTCTGAGCTATCTTGATCGAGAACCCCACCTCACATCATTGATTGAATATGGATGGTTTAAAGAGACAGAAAATAGAATGTAGAGAGATGGATGACACAAAGAGTTGTTGTCAAAGTTCAGTCTCGCGACCTACATCTATGGGCGAGAGGTGCCACATGATCTTATTTATAATATGAGTAAATGAGTGACGAGCATTTTCTCAACAGACCGAGAGAAGTTTCGTACAGTGGGGTTGCACCGAGCAACTAGAAGAGTACTCAAAGGAAGAAGAGAGCTCTATCTCTAGAATCTCATTTTCCTCTGATCAACTGACCAACCCTTTTTTAGAATGCAATATGGTCCTTTTATAGCTGAAGTATGTGCTGATATGGCAGTGAGGAGGTGTCATCGAGCTTGGATCTTCATGCGGGCCATTGTCCGAGCCCAATAAGGGGGGACTTGAGTTGCAGCTCTTGTAGTGTAGGTCCATGTGCTAGGGCTTGTCTTCTTGGGCCGCTGCATGGGCCAACGTGTGTCTGGTCCGATCTTGTACAATTTTTTAACCCACAACCATCGCCGACGGCGGTGGGTGGTGGACAACCGGGTGACAACATCGGTGGGAGGTGCTCATTGGTGGCCAACAACGACGGGCACATCAATGAAGATGCGTTGGCACATTACTAATGATGCGCCATCACATTATATTGCGGCCTGCAGTGAAATGCTCCGGTGCATCAGTGAAGATGCACCGGCGCATTATACTGCGGCCTGTAGTGAAATACTCTAGCTCATTCTAATGTGTCCCGTCGTGAAATGCTCAAGTACATTCTACAATGACCCACAGTAAAAGGCTCTGGCGGATTCTACTGCGGCCCGCAGTGAAATGCTCCGGCGCATTCTAATACGTCCCATAGTGAAATACTCTGGCGCATTCTACTACGGCAACAAAGTAAAATGGGGGATAAAAATAAGAGACAGAAGCAAGTTCGACATGGTGTATCTTCTTCGTTTCTTATCGGAATTCAGCGATTTCGAAGGCATTGCGATCCTCGAGTGATCTTCTACGAGATTGTCTAGAGTTGAGCATAAAATAATGTCTGCACCACTAGTATCTTTTAATGGAAGATTCGATGGATGTGATGTAAAAACATTAAACAAAAGGGAAGAAATGAGAGATGGAAATGAAATTTGGAGATACGTTCGGCACGACACAGCAACGACAGGTGGTGGTGGCATCCCCATAGGGTTCATCCCATGGCCCAATCGTAGCCATTTAAATGCACCAGCGTATATAATGCACCGACACATCAGTGAAATGCATCGACGCGTATAATGCGCAGGTGCATCAGCGAAATACGCCGGTGCATAGGCACATTAGTGAAATGCTCCATAGTATATTTCACTGATGCGCTGGCCCATGTGCGCTAGAGCATTTCACTAATGCGCCGACACATTCGACTGCGGTAGCGCAATAAAATGCGTCGGCTCATTCTATGGCGCGCCGTAGTGAAATGAGAGATGGAAATGAGAGCCAGAGGCAAGTTCAGCCTAGCCGACGTCCCATCGGCCACCACCAACTGCCATCGCCGCTAGCCACTACCCTCGCTGCCCCATCGCCCACCACATGTGATGGCCGACGAGGCAGTGACGACGAGCAACTGGTTGTCAGTGGGGGTGGTGGCCGACGGGTTGGCATCGTCGGTGGGAGGTGTTCGTGGGTGGTCGACGGCGATGGGCGGGCGACAACGGCCGGTGGTGGGCTGCAATCGGTCATAGTATTGGCACCTCTCTAGGATTAATACCATGGCCCAATCGTGGCCTTTGAAATGGGATGCATCACGTGTATCTTCCTAAAGCGTCAGCAATCGAAAGGGGAGACAGACCATTAGTGGAGCGGAGTCAAATCCCTTTGAAATTGGGAGCGAAGCTCTTTATAAGTCCAGGAGTACTTTAATATGAAACAAAAGAAAAAAGGTCAGAAAAGTAATGAAAAAGCAACTTGTTCTATTACTAGCAATTCATGAGAATCAGGGCCATTTTGGAAAAATCCTCAATATTGAAATAAACTCCTATTCAATGTCATATAACAAGACAATTGAATTGATCTCAGATCTCAGTGCCATTTCCATTCATTGCTGAGATGCCACATCAGACAGCGTAGTAATTTCCTTTTTGGATAAATTACATGTACACCCCCTTTAGTTTGAACGATTATCACTTAAGCCCTCTTATGTTTAAAACCCTACAAATGCCTCTTTATAGATTGAAAAACCATACACATAGACCCCTCTGGAGGCCCCCTGTAGGGGTGCTAGTTATATGTTTTTCAAACTATAAGGAGGCATTTGTAGGATTTTTAAGCATGAGGGGGGTGTAAGTGATAATCGATCAAATTACAGGGGGTATATATGTAATGTACCCTTTATTTTATTTTATATTTTCTATTCTCAACATACCGACACTTGTTAGAGCATCTCCAACCGACTCCTATCCCATCACCCATCTCATGTGGCACCAAACCCTTTTATCTTGTAGTATAGAAAATTTACTCCAACCGGTTCCTACTTATCCAACATGGCGGTTGGAGCCGGAAATCCCTCCTTGCTGTCAGGAGCCAAAATGTGCCTCCCATATGGGGCCCGCCCATGTGGGAGAGAAGACTGGTGATATTTGGGGATGGGATGGAGGTATGAGTCGGTTGAAGGGCATACAAAACTCCATCGATTTCTATCTCATGTGGCAAATGGGAGAAGGAAGGGAGTTAAAATTGACCCCACTTGGAAAGGAGTCGACTGGAGATGCTCTTAGGTTGCCATAAAAGGAGCTTTCTCCTTATACAAAAAATACATAGTGGACGTGTTTATATGCTATGGCCACTTATAAAAAGTACCGTCCCACTGTCAATGTTTTCTTTCCGACTTCCCTCATGAGCAATAGATAGGGGAGTTGAAAGCAACTGATGGTTGGGTGAGGACGTTGTGGGTTCGATTCCTTCCACCCTTGAGTTACCCAAGAGTGCGTAGGGAGACTTCCGAGTGGGTCGGTGTGCACTCCCAAGATTGAAGTAGGTCCATTGCTTGAGGTGTTTTGGGAGACCTGCCGATCTTCATTGTTGGGCCCCTCTTTAACAGCTCAAACTTTTAGATGAGTTGGTATTTGATAAGTTAACAAAAAACAAAGGAGAAACCTTAGGAATAATCTGAAAATTCTATTTATCAAACACCAATATTTTGATAAAATATGGTTGTTGTGGTAAAAATGTAATCAACACAAAGTTTCTTTTTGTGGTAAAATTGTAAATAACGCGAACGGCCTTAACATGTTATATAGACTAGTGCATGCCCGTGCCAATCGACACTGCAGTGGGCCACCTTCGGCGGCAACACATCTGTCGGCACTGCAGTGGGCCGCCTTCGGTGGTAACACACCTGAACGCCTTTGGCAACAAAACACTTTCGACGATAGCACCGGCATTCATAGGGACACTCATTTTCTCGCCAGTGCCGATTGGCACGAAGCGGGCGCCTTCGGCACGACCAACTCCCCCTCCCCCTATAATTGATCAATGACAACTATCTTTATTCGAACAGATTCCTCGAGATCGACCCGATGGTTTGGGGCGGCCGAAATTTCAACATGCGGGTTTATAGCCGTTGATGTGAGCAACGATCATGGGATGAACGATAAGGTTTAGTGCAGTTTAATGGGCCGGGATTTTAGGGGTTTAGTGCAGTTTAAATGGTTAGGGAAGAAGTTGATTGACGGGGAAATAAAGATTATGCGTTGATTTTTGAATGAATGGACGGGGAAATAGAGATCGTGCGTTGATTTTTGTATGAATGGTTAGATCTATTTGGTTCATTTTTGTCCAGTCAGCTTGTCCTAGTCAGCTTCCGTTTTGTCTAGTTAGCACAAAATCGTCGTGCCATGTTATATAGATAGTGCATGCCCGTGCCCGTCGGCACTGCAGCGGGCCGCCTTCGGCGGCAACATACCCACTGGGCATCACCACCCCCACCATATTCATTTGGCGGCTGAGGCTCACCGATTTAATCTTAGTTTTGGCCGATTTATTTGTCTTTGTTCCGTTTTGTGGTAAAAATGTAATTAACATAAAGTTTCTTTTTGTGGTAAAGTTGTAAATAACACGAACGGCCTTAGCATGTTATATAGATAATGCATGCCCGTGCCTGTTGGCACTGTAGTGGGCCGCCTTCGGCGGCAACATACCCACTGGGCATCACCATCCCCACCGTATTTATTTGGCGGCTGAGGGTCACCGGTTTAACCGTAGTTTTAGCCGATTCCTTTGTTTTTATTCCTTTTTGTGGTAAAAATGTAATTAACACAAAGCTTCTTTTTGTGGTAAAGTTAAAAATAAGTCGAACGATCTTAGCATGTTATATAGATAGTGTATGTTCGTGCCTGTCGGCACTGCAGCGGGTCGCCTTCGGCGGCAACATACCTAATGGGCATCCCCTCCCCCCCCACCGTATTCATTTGGCGGCTGAGGGTCACCGGTTTAACCGTAGTTTTGGCCGATTTATTTATCTTTAATCCTTTTTGTGGTAAAAATGTAATTAACATAAAGTTCCTTTTTGTGGTAAGTTGTAAATAACGTGAATGACCTTAGCATGTTATATAGATAGTGCATGCCCGTGCCTGTCGGCACTGCAGCGGACCGCCTTCGGCGGCAACATACCCAACGGGCATCACCACCCCCACATTATTCATTTGGCGGCTGAGGGTCACCGGTTTAACCGTAGTTTTGGCCAATTCTTTTGTCTTTGTTCCTTTTTGTGGTAAAAATATAATGAACACAAAGTTTCTTTTTGTGGTAAAGTTGTAAATAACGCTAACCGCCTTAGCATATTATATAGATGCTGCATGTTTTGACTCCTGGTATGGACACTGTAGAGAGGACTTTCCCTCAAGACAGATGTTGTCTTGTTTGCAAGTAGTGCGAATCCTGGTCATTGATGTCATGTTCATAGGATTATAAAATTTAATTAAAAAAAAAATTATGCTGCTTTCTTGGTTTTGATATCCGAACTTTTATATGATCATGCTCTAGCGCCCTGTCCTTTGATCGTCTGGCCGGTCCATTAAGGAAAAAAAGTATCTATGGTGATGTGGTTGGTGAGAACAAAGGAAGAAGTGAGTATTATGAGTAAGATGCATGACAAAAGCAGTGTGGATGGGGAAAAGGGGTCTTCGAGAGTTTGAACACTTGTCACATTCCAACGTGGCATGGAATAAAGGAGAGAGAATGCAAGCATTGGTCTCATGGGCCCACCGCCCACATCTCACACAAGTGCATCCTCCACTATCACAATAGGAGGGACAGGCAAAGGCAACCGAAGACTACTGGGAATGCATCTATATATATCACCCTGAATTGGGGGCTTCGGAAGTGAAGCAGTAGCAGCAGCTGATGGAGGGGCGTTGCAGAATGGCAGCCTTGCTGTGGATTACCGTTGGGATGTTCTTTACGGGCCTGCCGCCGGTTCGCGCCCAAGCCGCCTTGCAGACAGGCTTCTACTCTTCGAGCTGCCCCGTGGCGGAGTCCACCGTGAGGTCGACCGTCGAGAAATACTTCAATACGGACTCCACCATAGCACCTGCCTTGCTGAGACTGCACTTCCATGATTGTTTCGTTCAGGTTCGTCCCTGTCTGTCTTGGTAGCTAATCTCATGCTCCTAGGGATTGTTATCAGCTAGGATGCTGGCCTGGTTCAATGATTTGTTTGTCTGATCGATTCGTTCTGCGTAGGGTTGTGATGCGTCGATTTTGATTTCGGGAGGTTCCGCGGAGCGGAGCGCGGTGCAGAACCTTGGGCTCAGAGGATTTGAAGCTGTAGACGATGCGAAATCTCAACTGGAGGCTCTCTGCCCTGGTGTCGTCTCCTGTGCTGACATCCTAGCGTTGGCTGCTCGTGACGCTGTCGACCTGGTAAATCCTCCGACCAACATCGAATGCTTTAGGTACCATCAGGACTGGCTCGATACAAGTTGAGGTCCATCAGGACCGGCTCGATACAAGTTGAGGTCCAGTATATATATATATATATATATATATATATATATATATATATATAGGGGATGCTTAAATGCGGTCTGCGGTCCGCGTCCGCAGTCGTCCGATGCATCCGCCGCATGCATCGGATGCACGGTGTGGTGCATCGGACAGCTGCGGACGCGGACCGCATTTAAGCATCCCCTATATATATATATATATATATATATTGATGATTTTTGGTGAGGATGATCAACTTGCCATAGAGAGCATCCCCACCGAGTTTCATCAAATTCTGAAACCTCTAGGTTAGGTAAAAGACGATTTGTAACTTTCATTAGTAAGATTCCATTAGTAAGAGTATCCCTCCCCATATATATATATATATATATATATATATATATATATATATATATATATATATATATATATATATATATATATATATATATATATATATATATATATATATATAGAGAGAGAGAGAGAGAGAGAGAGAGAGAGAGAGAGAGAGAGAGAGAGAGGAATGGGATGCTGCCTATCAAAACAACATTTTTTGCTGCTTTGAGACATTGTTTGACCATCCTAGAAGTTTTGGAATTTGATGAAATTTGGTGAGGGTGTTGTCTAGGGTAAGATGATCATCCTCACAAATTTTCATCAAATTCCAAAACTTCTAGGGGGTTCAAATGGTCGAAGCAAAATCAGTCGTCTGCAGTCACCGTTAAAATCTGCAGCATTTTGCTTCGACCATTTGACCCTCTTAGAAGTTTTGAAATTTGATAAAAATTTGTGAGGATGATCATCTTACCCTAGACAACACCCTCACCAAATTTCATCAAATTCCAAAACTTCTAGGATGGTCAAACAATGTCTCAAAGCAGCAAAAATGCTGTTTTGATAGGCAGCATCCCATTCCTCATATATATATATATATATATATATATATATATATATATATATATATATATATATATATATATATATATATATATATATATATATATATATATATATATATATATATATATATATATATATATATATATATATATGTAACTGTAAATAATATTAATTAATTTACTATATAGTAGTAAGTTTTTTAAAAACCAGTGGCGAAAGGAATCGTGCGCACAAAATTCTGTCTGTCCAGAAGCATGCATATGAATTTTCCACCTTGGGCACGAATTCTGCATGTCCAAAGTGTGCGCACGATAGATAAACGTGTGCACAATCTGTCTTATTCATCTCTACGTAGTTCTAATGTCAGCGCTATGCTTTTATGATTGTGTGCACAATGATCCCATCATGCGCACATCCTACCTGGCCTTCATAGATATGGAAACCCAACAATTTACTATATAGTAGAATGTTTTTTTATTTTTTATGAAGACTTAGGTTTTCATTTTATATGGGTCAAGTTATTTAAGTGTGTTTAGGGTCTTGTTTCCTTATGGAACCTTAGGCTATTTTTTATTTTTTATTTGCTGAACCGACCAGGCGGTTAGAGGACTAGGTGCTAGAGCAATGGCTCAATGAAGTCCAAAGATTGAAACAGGGAACCTTAAAAGTCCATTTTACAAGGGGCCTTAGGCGACCGCCTTATTGGCCTTATATATAATGCCTTGAATAATTCCATGCTCGTGTTAAACCAGCGCTTACAACTTGTTTGGTTTGCTGTAGTTGGAAAGTGGTGTTCAACTCTACACGCCGCGGACTGCTTGGTTCGCAGTAGTTCTGAAAAACTGCAACAGTTCCAACTCCTGCCTATACAAAATTGTGTAGTTGGAACACACAGTATAAAACCGTGTGTTCCAACTCCCCACTACACCATGTAGTGCCAACTATATGGAATCCAAGGGACTGTTAGTAATGTTCTTGCAAGTAGAGCACTGACTTGTGGTTTGGGTGTGTGCCATTTTAGACCGGCGGCCCAAGTTGGTCAGTGCCGTTGGGACGAAGAGACGGTAGGATTTCATCAGCATCAGAAGCCACAAGTTTACCTTCGCCGACCGACACCGTCGCCGTTCAGAGGCAAAAGTTTGCAGACAAGGGATTTACTGATCATGATCTTGTCACACTAGTTGGTACTCTCTCTCTCTCTCTCTCTCTATCTCTCTCTCTGTGATGATGATGGTGATGGGGAATTGTTGTGATCTCATTTTTCATATGACCATCTCCCTTGTATCTGGTCCATTCAGGCGCCCACACCATTGGGCAAGCTGATTGCAGGTTCTTCCGGTACCGGCTCTACAACTTCACAGCCACTGGCAATTCGGACCCGACCATAACGAACCCGGCTTTCTTGGGGCAGCTCCAGGCTCTGTGCCCACGGAACGGCGACCCGTCGAGACGGGTCGCCCTCGACAAAGACAGTATGTCGCAGTTCGACGTGAGCTACTTCAGGAACGTCCGGGCCGGGAACGGAGTGCTGGAGTCGGACCAGAGGCTCTGGGGCGACGCGGCGACGCAGGGCATCGTGCTAAACTACGCAGGGAGCATAAGGGGATTACTCGGGTTGAGGTTCGGCTTCGAGTTCCCGAGGTCCATGATCAAGATGAGCAGCGTCGGGGTGAAAACCGGGAGCCAGGGGGAGATCAGGAGGATTTGCTCGAAGTTCAACTGATGTAGATCATTTATGGGTTCCATACGTAGTCGTGTACGTGTCTCTACTCACCAATTGGATACTTATGGAGTTATGGCTATTGCAATAGAAGATGCTACTTATGGTTTGATTGTTATTGTTCTTGATCTTGAATCATAATCCTGTTGCAGAAAAATTCGATATGAGAGAGAAATACATAGTCAATACATTTCTTTTAACGTGATTTGTCTATAAGGTTATATTTATGGATTATAATTTTCTTCATAGTGATCGTACACCACACTCATTGCAATGGTCTGTCGACAATCTTCCACGCTCTGACGCTTCGATTCATCGCTCGTCGATGTTCAATGCAACATCGCAGTCTGTCTACATCCGACGCCACCTGCGTCCATCGCATCGGAACCATCGCACATCCATAGTGTTCGGCACAAGGCATCTCCACTACTGATCACTGTGGGTGCCAAATCCGGCTAACTCCCGACGGTGGGACCCGCAACCCTGCCTGGGGTCCACACAGATGACCGTGGGATCCGCAGCCTTGCCTAGGGCCCATGCTCACTATCTGGGGCCTGGTAAATACCCTCCAATAATTACCAAAACCCAGGATATTCCCAGGAATATCCACATAATATTCTCCAGAATATTCCTTGGATATTCCCAGGAATATCCCCAGAATATTATCTGAACATCCTCAAGATATTTTCTAGAATATTCTCTGAATATTTCAAAACCTCTATATATAGCCAACCCTGTAAATATTCCAGATTGAATTCCATTATCCCACATTTCACTTTTTGTTTTCCAGAGCTCCTTTGAGCCTTCTGGTCTTCAAACTCTCAAGCCTCTTCCACCCATTGTCTACTTGTATAAGCACTCCACGTGACAACTTAGCACACGACAGCTCAGCGCCCTACAACGTGCCACATCTTGAAGATTCAATCCTTCAATCGTCTGTTGGAGGGGGGATATTTACGACGGTCAAAATCCTCCCCCATAGTTTGGCGCCGTCTGTGGGATCCTTTCCTGTCAACTCACGACCTCTAGGCTTCCCAGTTTCTTCGGTCAAGCAGCAACTACCAATAGCCTGATCAACCCGTCCATCTCCATCGCTATAACGGAATGGCAAAGACACGACCAGTGAATCAGCCGGAGGAAAGTAACATCTATCCGGACATCCAGCATCCTACGACTCGCTCAATGAGTCATAGATTTTACGACAAGTCAAAGCCCTGAGCAGCAACTTGTTGTGGATTCGAGGAGTTACCGGTCAGTCGACCGTGCTGCTCCGACTCAACCTTGGCAGTCTCCTCAGCTTGCCAACACGACTCCTTAACGTTTGGGGAATACACACATCTCATCTGTCGTTGACGCTTAGACGACGTATCAGATCATGGAAAGGGACTTCCAACTCCTCACCCTCATGAAGCAGAACGCTGCACTCATGGTCGAGAAAGACTCCCTCCGACAGATCACCGTTGAAACAGGTGTTGACCTCCCACGGTCAGCCTTCGGTATTAACGACGGAGCAGATGTCCGTCGGTCGCTTAACCCGCTCCTTCTAGACGATCCGTCGTCGACACCTCCTGATGATCCTTCGAGCCCCTTCGAGAGGAACTCTGCCTCTCCCTCCTAGACAGACAATCAGCAGGGAGCATCTGGATGAGTCAACTCGTAAACCCGAACCTCTCAGCTCTAAATCATCCTCCGACCCTCACTGTCGGAGGGAGATTCAGAATGGAGGACATCACTCCCGAACTCGGCCGTGTCTCAGCACCGACTGAACTCTGATCAAGCATCACCAGGAAAGAAGGGCTTCTGAGTCTCACCTTCCTTTCCTTCATCTGAGATGCCTCTCCGACCAACGACATGATTGTAGGAACCACTACGCCTCCGAAGGGCCACTTCATCAATAAATTCTCCGATCTCAGTTTCCTTGAAGCTGGAGAGCTCCCACTCTCCCCAAGTTCAATCGTCTAATAGGGTATCCGATGCTGCACGTCCTCGCCTTCAAGCAGGCATTGACACTGCACGACCATGACAACTAGGTTCTATGTCGCACTTTTGCCGGCAGCCTAGACAACATGTCGTTGGACTGGTATCACAATCTCCCGATAGGCTCCGTTAGACCATTCGGAAACATGATGGACCTCTTCGTTCAGCACTAACGGTTGAACCTCAAGCTGGAGAAGAAGCTAGACTCCCTCTACCGATTAAGGATAGGTTCGGATGAAAATCTCTGAGAGTTCACTCGGAAGTTTTGGAACGAGCATGCAGCGCTCTCCGGGTATCACCTTGATGATGAAGCAATCATGTTGACGTTCCAGAAATGCCCTACGCTACGATCTCTATATCTACAACGACCTTATCTGCAATCCTCTTGCCTCCCTTGGAGCACTCTTCGATCAGATCCAGCGAGAGATTAAGGTTGAAGATGATCAAGTCACTCGCGAGGAGCTTGACCTCAAGAAGCGTCATTCAAACAAGGAGCCAGTGAGACCGGCATCCCAAACTCTCAGCACTCAGGCTAACGAAGGTGGGACCTCCAAAAGGCCGAAGCAAACAAACGACAGACCCGCAAAGCCTCAGAGGACCACACCTACCAATTGGAATCTACCCATCGACATCATCCTCGAGCAGATCCAATACAAAGACTTCTTCAAGTGGCCGAACCCTCTCCAGCCTGATTCGAAGTATACGACAAACAAATCGGTCTACTGCGACTTCTAGCGATGCCACAAACATCCATCAGTGAAATATAAGTCTCTCTCATATCACTTGGAAGACCTCTGGTAGGAGGGACATCCCCATGAATTCAAAGGAGGATAAGGATCCTTTGAGGACCCCCCTCTGCAACCAATGAGAGAATCTTATAGAATCCATGGTTCCAGTAACCGACAACATCAGTTGAAAGGGAAGCATCCCGTCGATCGATCAGAATAGAATGCTATAGATTGTCCATACCTCAGAATATCATTCATCTGAAATCCATGATGTAATGTCTTCTGTGTTATCAATGGAATAACAACTGATTTCCTTCCGTATGCAAGTCCCTCTCAAACTCTTGATCAACCAGTGCTTCGCCATTATCGAGCGCAAAGACAAGACTAGTTTGATCGCACAGGATCTCCGCACGATCAGCTAGCAAACATAAAGGTACGAGCTCCGTGACCCTTCACTGATTTGATCGCACAGGATCTTCCCACGATAAACCAATGCCTAAAGGCATCTGCTTCGTACCCCGCAATCGGTTGGGTCAGTAAGAGCCTTGTCTCGACCAACCGAAGATAAGACTAGCTTGATCGCACAGGGTCTCCCCACGATCAGCTAGCAAACGCAAAGGTATGAGCTCCGTGACCCTTTGCTGGTTTGATCGCACAGGATCTCCCCACAATCAACCAGCATCTAAAGGCACCTGCTTCGTACCCCACAACCGGTTGGGTCGGTAAGATCATTGCCTCAACCAACCGAAGACATGACTAGTTTGATAGCAAAGGTCTCCCCACGATCAGTTAGCAAACGCAAAGGTACGAGCTCTGTGACCACCTTCGCTGGTTTGATTGCACAGGGTCTCCCAACGATTAACCAACATCTAAAGGCACCTATTTCGTACCTCATAGCCGGTTGGGTCAGTAAGAGCCTTGCCTCGGCCAACCGAAGACAAGACTAGTTTGATCGCATATGGTCTTCACACGATCAGCTTGCAAACACAAAGGTGCAAGCTTCGTGATCCTTCGCTGATTTGATTGCACATGGTCTTTCCACGATCAACCAGCGTCTAAAGGCACCTGCTTCATACCTCGTAGCCAGTTGGGTTGGTAAGACCCTTGCCTCAACCAACCAAAGATAAGACTTGTTTGATCGCACATGGTCTTTCCACGATCAGCTAGCAAACGCAAAGATACGAGCTTCGTGACCCTTCGCTGGTTTAATCGTACATGGTCTCCCCATGATCAACCAGTGTCTAAAAGCACCTGCTTCGTACCTCGACAACTGGTTGGGTTCGTAAGAGCCTTGCCTCGACTAACCAAAAACCAGACTACTTTGATCGCACAGGGTCTCTCCACGATCAACAAGCATACAAAGGCACTACGCTGAGTAATCCGAATTCTATTCCCCATCGATTAACGAGCTTGAGGCCCTACTCTTGACACCTGACAAAGCCCGAGACGTCGACACCATCTTGGCCCAAGGAGACAGTCTTGGCAGTCAAAGAGAAAGTCTGAGGCAGACTTCATTGCCTCGGCGCGTACCTAAGCCCGAGATGTCGATATTGCTTCGGCCCAAGGAGACAGCCTTAGCACTCAAATACAAAGTCCGAGGCTCCCATCGCCGCCTTGGTATGTAACAACTTCCGAAGCGTTCAACGCTTCGGCACATTCAACAAGTCCAAGGCCCAGCCCTTGACACCTGAAGAAAGTCTGAAGCGTCCAACGCTTCGGCACATTCAACAAGTCCAAGTCTGTAATGATCAATACTCCTGAGTTCACTTTTGCTAAGGGCACCCCATTTTGTTTTTATTAAATTATTATTATTACTGGTAGAATAAATAAATACAAATCTTTACTTTTGTTGCTTCGATTACGGGGATGGTTAAGCTTTAAAATGTGTTGTGGGCTTGAGTTGGATAGGACCACGGGTCTCGGGTTTGAGTCGCAAGGCGACAAGAGCATGTGCCGAGTTGGATTTGCTACCTTCTTAAGGTGTACTTGGGTCTGAGCTAGGTTTTTGGTTTATCGTTTCTTCTTCCATGTTTATAAAATGACGGGTTGATATGTGATTACAATATATCTAGTTTTATTCGACGTTTTTAGGATTCCTCATGCCATAGGAGTTGTGGTTTTTACATAGATTTCATGCAGTTGGATTCCTCTTTAAAAGCTATACCCGATTTAGCAAAGTTAATCTTTATGTGTTTCCTTGACATAGTCCTGTCTTAGACATATCTTGCATTAAGGTTCAGTTGGGGAATTAGCCTTAGCTTTATTAGAGTAGAAAATCCTTATAAAATCGTAAGATTTCTTAGGCATTTTCTCTCTCACTTTTTTTTTCTTGAAAATGTCAGCCTCAGGTTATGACGAATAAAGGCCAGGCGCATGGAGGCAAAGACCGAACCTAGAAGTGTTTCTTTTTTCTTTCGTATGAAAATTCTTGATGTAATTTGGATCCTACATGATGAATTAGTGCATCTATGCAATGGATGTTATGGAAGAGGAGACACGAAGAATGTAAAGTGTAATCTCTTTAGCTACAATATAGTTTGAAATAGTAGTTGTCAGCTCTGCACCTCTTCTCCTCCTCGTATCCCTTATTCTCCTCAAGGTTTTCTTATCTATATAATAAGGGACGTCAGTTTTGTGCTGACTAGACAAAATGGAACAAAAAAACTGACTGGACAAAAATGAACCGAATAGATCTAACCATTCGTTTAAAAATCAACGCACGATCTCTCCTTGGTTTCAAATCCCAACCCATTTAAAATGCACTAAACCCCTAAAATCCCGGACCATTGAAACTGCACTAAACATGATCGTTCATCCCCATGATCATTGTTCGCATCAACAGCTATAAACTCACTGGTTGAAATTTCTACCGCCCCAAACCATCGGGTCGATCTCGAGGAATCCGTTCGAATAGATATAGCTATGATTGATTGATTATAAGGGAAGGGGAAGTTGGTCATGCCGAAGACGCCCGCTTCGTGATAATCGACACAGGCGAGAAAATGGGTGTCTCTATGAATGCCGATGTTGTCGTCGAAAGTGTTTTGTTGTCGAATGCAGTGTGTACGTTGCCGCCAAAAGCGGCCCACTGTAATACCGACAGGTGTGTTGCCGCCGAAGGTGGCTCGCTGCAGTGCCGACAGGCATGGACATGCACTAGTATTACAACAGGAAACTACGAGCGAGTATGATGCGAGTAGTATAGTCTGTTGAATGGTTAATGACTTAAATATTTTCAAAATATTAGTATGGATCTCCCTAGTTTAGCTTCCCAAGTCGGTGATAATCAGAGTCTAATTTTTTCTACACAAACAAATTAGATCGGGTGAGAGTGTTTCGATAGGTATTTGTGATCATAAAATTCGTTTTTTGGTAAGAATATTAAAAGAAAACAACCATACATCTTTTCTCTATTCTCTCCCTTTTTCTCCCCTCACCCTCGGGTTTTGGCCTTTCTCCTCTTCATCTAAAATCTGGGGCGTGACAAAGTCCCTGCCCTTGGCACTCGATGACAAAGTCTGAAGCGTCCATCACTTCGATACATTTAACAAGTCCAAGACCTTGCCCTTGACACTCGTTGACAAAGTCTGAAGCATCCAATGATTCGGTACATTCAACAAGTCCAAGGCTCTATCCTTGGCACTCGATGACAAAGTCCGAAGCGTCCAATTCTTCAGCATATTCAACAAGTACCCAAGACCCTGCC
The DNA here is from genome assembly GCA_947650365.1 of Chamaelirium japonicum. Lineage (NCBI taxonomy): Eukaryota > Viridiplantae > Streptophyta > Magnoliopsida > Liliales > Melanthiaceae > Chamaelirium > Chamaelirium japonicum. The sequence goes on along the minus strand of OX393558.1, from coordinate 32,179,658 downwards.
CTTGACACTCGATGACAAAGTCCAAAACGTCCAACGCTTCGTCACATTCAACAAGTCCAAGGCCCAGCCCTTGGCACTTGAAGAAAGTTCAAAGCGTCCAATGCTTCGGCACATTCAACAAGTCTAAGGCTCTGTCCTTGGCACTCGATAACAAAGTCCAAAGCATCCAACGCTTCGGCACATTCAACAAGTCTAAGGCCCAGCCCTTGACACTCGATGACAAAGTCCGAAGCATCCAACGCTTCGGCACATTCAACAAGTCCAAGGCCCTGCTTTTGACACTCGATGACAAAGTCCGAAGCGTCAACGCTTCGGCACATTCAACAAGTCCAAGCCCCTGCCCTTGGCACTCGATGACAAACTCCAAAGAGTCTAACGCTTCGGCACTTTCAACAAGTACAAAGACCTGCCCTTGGCACTCGATAACAAAGTTCAAACCATCCAATGGTTTGGCACATTCAACAAGCCCAAGGCCCAGTCCTTGGTGCTCGAAGACAATCGAAGGTATTCGAAGATATTTTCAAATAAGTCTCGGGATTTTTGAATATTCAAAGACTCGAACGAAAACACACTCAGAGAGCTCGAGAGTTCGAAAGTTCAAAAATTCTCAAGGCGTGGAAGATTTTTCGATCCCCTCTGGTCTATTTATAGATCCGGGTTTTGAAAATCTCCCACCATTTTCTCGCCAAAATTCTAGGCGAAAAAACAAAAAGGCAGAAATGAGAGCAGACTGGACCAAATTCAATGAACCTGGGTCTGACCCTTCCAATCCCAAAGAGGCCACGTCAGTATCTTGAAAGGGCCACATCAGCGCCTTGCCATTTTTTCTCTCGAAAAAAATGGTAAGTCCACATCCCTGACCGATCGCCGTCGCCCGACCGATCGGCCAAGATTTTGTCTGGGTCGGGCGCAAAGACCCCTCTGGCGCCCGACCGACTGCCATCTCTCGATCGATTGTCGTCGCCCGACTGACCGCTCGGTCGATCAAAATTCCTCCTGGGTCGGGCACTAGGACCCCCTCTAGTGTCCGATTGCTTCGATCGTGACCGGTTGGCGACGTCCGACCGACCGCCGTCATCCGATCGATCGTCGTTACCCAATCGATTGCCATCACCTGATCGACCGATCGATCGGTCAAGATTCTGCCTGGGTCGGGGATCATGACCCCTCTGGCACCTGATCCCTTCAATTGCAACCGGTTGGCGACGCTCGACCGACCGCTGTCATCCGACCGACCACCATCGCCCGATCGATCACCCTCTTTTGTTGATCCTTCGCCCTAGTGGTTGGCCCTTCCAACGGAGTTGCTTCCACGCACCTTCTTGGTCGGCCCTTGACAGAGGGTTAGCAGGCACAATAGTCAGCCCTTGGTGGGGTTTGGCAGACACAATGGCCGGCCCTTGGCAGGGGGTTAGCAGACACAATGGTTACCCCTTGGTGGGGGGTTGACAGACACAATGGTCGGCCCTTGGCAGGGGATCAATAGGCGCAACAGTTGGCCCCGAACAGTGGGTCAGCAAACGAAACTTTGGTTAGCCCTTGGCAGGGGTTGACAAATTCTCTCCAAGTATCGACATTACTTTGAAACCTCCTCGTGGTCGGCCCTTGGCAAGGGGTCGACAGGCGCAACGACTGGCCCCGGACAACGGGTCGGCAGACGGAACTTTGGTCGGCCCTTGGTACGGGATCGGCAGATTCTTTCCAAATACTCATCAAGCTACTTCGACATCGACAAACCGGTTTTACATCATAGAGTTCCAGGCAGCTAGGTTAGCACCTGCCTAACTAGAAGGGGGTAACTGTGACGACCAAGATCCAGTAGGCCAATAGCCAAGAGCCAAGACTCCTGAGGCGGGAATGCCAAGATGGATGAGGTGAGGTGAGGTGAGGTGAGGTGTACAAAACCATGAGTTAGCCCCACATCGCCTGGAGAGAAGGAGATCCTGAGCTACTTATATAATTTCCCCTCCCAAACATAGAAGACGCGTTTTAAAACCGTGCGCCGCTACGGATTTCGTAAGAACTCCGTAGTTAAGCGTGCTCGGGCGAGAGTAGTACCAGGATGGGTGACCTCCCTGGGAAGTTCTCGTGCGGGCACGGGCAAAGCGGACAAAATCTTGTGTGTTTGGGGCGGATGTTACAAAATGGTATCAGAGCCGGTTCTCCTCGGGATGAGGGGGGTCTAACCCTACACGAGGACGTGTAGCCCTAAGGGGGGTGGATTGTGACGACCAAGATCCAATAGGCCAATAGCCAAGAGCCAAGACTCCTGAGGCGGGAATGCCAAGATGGATGAGGTGAGGTGAGGTGTACAAGGCCATGAGTTAGCCCCACATCGCCTGGAGAGAAGGAGATACTGAGCTACTTATATAATTTCCCCTCCCAAACATAGAAAACGCGTTTTAAAACCATGCGCCGCTACGGATTTCGTAAGAACTCCGTAGTTAAGCGTGCTCGGGCGAGAGTAGTACCAGGATGGGTGACCTCCCTGGGAAGTTCTCGTGCGGGCACGGGCAAAGCGGACAAAGCGGACAAAATCTTGTGTGTTTGGGGCGGATGTTACAGTAACTGTGGGTACAAAATCCGACTAACTCCCGACGGTGGAACCCGCAGCCCTGTCTGGGGTCCACGAAGATGACCGTAGGACACGCATCCCTTCTTGGGCCCACGCTCACTATCCGGGGCCTAGTAAATATCCCCCGATAATTACCAAAACCCCAGATATTCCCAGAAATATCCCTCGAATATTCCCAGAAATATTCTTCAGAATATTCCCTAAATATCCTCAGGATATTTCTAAACCTCTATATATAACTAACCCTGTAAATATTCCAGATCGAATTCTTTTATCCCACAATCCACTTTCTGTTTTCCAAAGCTCCTCTGAGCCTTATGGTATTTAGACTCTCGAGCCTCTTCCACCCTCTGTCTACTTGTATAACACTCCTCGGCCTGTCGAGCGTAGCTCTACTTTAGTCAGAGTTAGTGGATTCAAAGGTTGCATCTTACCGTACGGATACATAGGCTTCAGTCGAACTTCGTCATCACATCTTGTGTCAACTTTTTCTCTCTCTCTCTCTCTCTCTCTCTCTCTCTCTCTCTCTCTACTCTACAGTGTTGGCATGACAGCTAACCACACGACATCTCAGTACTTGACAGCTTAGCACCCTACAGCGCGCCACATCTGGAAGATTCAACCATTCAATCAACTGTTGGAGGGGGGTTACGTACGAGGGCCGAAATCCTCCCCACAATCACAGCTGTTCCCGTGGCATATCCACTGCTTTTACCCTAGTTGTGCCCATGGGCATCTTCACTGCTCTGATCGCAAGTTGTGCATGGCATCTCAATTGTTGACCATAGTTGTGCCCATGACATCTCCATTGCTAACACCAGTTGTGCCTCAGGGATCTCTCTACGCCGATGCCGTTCAGGCCTTTTGTCGCCGGTCGGATTTAGACCCATCTTTCAAGTAACAAAAATGGATGTCGAATTTAAGGACAAGATAGACATTTGAGAAAACTAGCTAGTGAGGTAGAGAGGTTGGTGTGGAAGATCTAAGGCCTCTCTCTCCATCTCTCTCCCTCCACCGCACATTTGTGTAGACCGGGATTCGGAATATACTCAAGTTGTGTTAATTGAATTATATCATAAATTGGATATTCTTTTGCTGGTTGATAGTTGATGCAATAAGCGTTGCCAACACATTTCTATAAAATTATTTAATTGCTCAACTGTTATCAAGCGGGCATTTGGTCTAGTGGTATGATTCTCGCTTAGGGTGCGAGAGGTCCCGAGTTCAATTCTCGGAATGCCCCCAATTAAATTTTTTGTTCCCTATCTGATTAATACATCGGTGCATTATCAAAGGATCCGACGGTCCCACATGTCTGTGATTTGCGTGCCGTGCCAGTGCACAATCCCTGTTAAAACTTTTTGTTCCCTATCTGATTGACACATCGGTGCAGTATCAAAGGATCCGACGGTCCCACATGTCTGTCATTTGGGTGCCGTGCCAGTACACAATCCCCAGCGAGTACGATTTTGTTCCAACCTCTTTAAAGAGGTTGGAGCATCCCGCTCTCTCTCATTGGTTGATTCCAAGGTTATGTTTGTCATTTCATACTGTTTATAATGGTGAAATGACCAAAAGCCCTCGAGATGGGCCAATAAGAGAGAGCGGGATGCTCCAACCTCTTTAAGGAGGTTGGAACAAAATCGTTCACATCCCCAGCTCATTTAATCGTTCTCTTTCCCCCCCCCACCCCACCAATCTTTTCCCAAAAATGAAGGGATAATGTGTGATAGGTCCCTCTAACAAATCAAATTTAATGATAAAGACGGTCAATATTATTAATTAGCGTTATGTCCTCTTGATAGAAAAATATTTTTTTTACCCATGTAGCCAACACATGAGCAAGACCATACATGCATTTTTACAGGTGGGCACCAGTCTTGTAACAAAAAGAGTAACAATCTTCAAAAAAAGAAGAGGTAATGTGTGATAGGTCCTGTAACAGATCAAATTTAGTGATAAAGACAGTCAATATCATTAATTAGCGTTAAGTCCTCTCAATAGAAAAATATCATTTTTATCCTTATAGTCAACACGTGAATAAGACCTTACGTGTAGTTTTACAGATGAGCACCGGTCTTGTAGCAAAAAGAGTAATAATCTTTGAAAATTGTTACTCTTTTGATACAGTAAAATAACTGTAGCAATTTTTTTTTTATTAAATCTTGCCAAATTTTTTTGTTATGGTGAAATCACTGTAGTAAAAAAGTAACAATTTGCACATATTGAGTAATAATCTTGTTGAGTATCAATTTGTACAAATGTTACTCTTTTACTACAATGAAATCACTGTAGCAGTTTTTTTTTTTTTTGAAAAATCTTGCCCAAAAAAATTGCTACAGTGAAATCACTGTAGCAAAAGAGTAACAATCTGTGTAGATTGAGTAACAATCTTTGTAGAGTAACAATTTGTGCAGATTGTTACTCTCTTGCTACAGTGAAATTACTGTAAAAATATATTTTTTGATGAAATTGTGAAAATAAAATACTATAGTGAAATTACTGTAGCAAATACACGGGTAGGAGTCCAGTAGCAGCCAGGACGGAGGGGCATGCACTAAGGAGAATTTTATCATTAAAAATAGATAAAAGTCATGTGTGGGACTTCCTCTAGCTGGATCTATTTCGAGAGAAATCTACTGCAACATCATTTTTTTGGGTGTCCTTATCTTTAAAGCGATCTCTTGTTAAGGACCTATCGCTAATTCCCCCCCCCCCCCCCTCCCAAAAGGAAAAACGGTCCCACATATCGTGATTTGCGTGCCAGTACACAATCCCCAACTTATTTAATCGTTCTCTTTCCCGTCCAATCTTTCCCATTCCACTGCCTCTCTGACGCTCTTATGGCTTCTGCGATACCTCTCGCCAAATCAACCCAGCCCTGCTCCACCGCGGGCCACCGCCTGCTGTCCCCGCTCCTCCCGGCTTCTCCCAAGGTCCGCCACGGTCTCCGATCATGGGCTCCCCGCCGGAGCGTATGGTACGGAGGCGTTGGTGCCGGTCGGTTGCTGCCCCTCAGGGCCGCCGTCGTCGTCTCGGCCACCACTGCGGAGGTGCCGAAGAAGAAGCGGCACCCGGGAGGGGCGGCGAAGGGGTTCGTGGACGAGATGCGGCTCGTCGCCATGAAGCTCCACACCCGGACCCAGGCGAGGGAGGGGGAGAAGGAGCCCGATTCCCCGCCCGTCGCCAAGTGGGAGCCCTCCGTCGAGGGTTACCTCAAGTTCCTGGTCGACAGCAAGCTTGTGTACGAAACCCTCGAGACCGTCGTCCAGAAGGCGGCTTGCCCTTGGTGTGAGTTAGTCGCTTCACCTCTGCTCAATCGATTCCCTTCTGTAATGCCTACTTAACTTGGTTGATTTTGATCTCATTGGACGTTCTATTTGTTAGTGATATTGTACGGTCACCCTATATAGGATACCCAATTCACAAAATCTTGAGAAATTTCACGAAATATCTTGGTTTTCTCATACCTTGGCACGAAATTCCTATTGCGATATCGAATGGAATAGAAATCATGATAATATCGCGACATTTCGCACGTTGTCGGCACGAAATATCGCGATATGTCATGGAAATTTTGAGATATTTCGGAAATTTTCGAGATATTTAGGGATTTTTGCTACTGAAATGTTGGGACTAATTGGTTATAAAAGGGGATTGGTTGTTTCGTTCTTAGCAGCTTATTTACATATAATAACTTTTCAGTTATTATATGTAATAAGCAAATACCCCCCATTTGATTTCGATAAAAATATCAAAAAAATATAAAATCAAGTGAATCAAAAAGTATACTTTCAGTTTTAGTAGAAGAAAACAGTTTTTTTCGATTTTTCATAAAATTTGTATGTTGTGAAAAGTGGTTAAATCAATTCATTTTTAGCTCAAAAAATTCCACAAGATGTAGAACTACAAGTACATCCAGAAAACCATGGTTTGTCAAAAAAAAATTTGAATGTATAGAAACTTTTCTTTATAAAAACTCTTTTTTTCAGACTTAGTAAAAAAACAGTGTTTTGCATTTCAGCATAATTTTTGCACGATTATAAACTTGTACAACTTTTTTGTTTAAAGTCCTTTTTCAAAATTGTTTGAAGCATTATTTTAACAATCAACTAATCTTTATTTTGGATACATTTTTATCCACAAAAAGGATTAAAAACCATTTTAAAAACATAGATCAAAACAAGACTGCACAAAACTCAGAGACTCAAATGCAGAATTCATGCTTTGTGAAGCTCTACACTTGTAGATAGGGTACAAATATTATCTGAGTGTTCTAAATTATGTACATATACTTGGTTTATGACTATACAGAGATTCACTGAAAAATTCTATTAAAAATCAATATTTCCACCATTTCTATAAAATCATAATATTTTCATACTATCGAAATATTTCCACGAAATATTTTCATATCCAGAGGGTAGAAATATTGACCGAAATAAAAATTTCGAACCTTGAGGATACCCTTTTGTACATTGCTTATATATAATATAGGCTCATTGGCCTAATGAGAAGTTATCATCTCTTCTCCCCAAATCCTATTCTCTCTCTTCTTTTTCCTCTCTCTATCTCCCTTTCTATGTTAGGAACCCCTTGTGACATGATATCAAAGCAACAGATCCACCTCTCTTTGACCTCTGATGACCGGATCTGCGGCTCGAGCATATCGTAGATCTGATTTGATCTCGCGCGGACCCCTTATCTCTCAAATCAAGATCTGACATCGCCTTCTAGATTTGATCTTGTGTCACTGGGTCTCCGACCGGCGCACCAGATCTTTAACCGGCGCAATAGATCTTCGACTGACATGCCAGATCTACAGCTAGATCTTCGACCAACGCACCAGATCTGGCGAAGCTCCCTCTACCGGCGAAGCCCGCTCCAGATCCGGTGAAGCTCCCTCTAGATCCGGCTGCTCCGACCTGCGATCCCAAGCTTTGACCGGCTACTATCTGGACCATCGACGTCCTCACGAGATCTGCACCTCGCGCCACCTCAAGAACCTTGGAGGTCACCTCAGAGCATCAGCTTCTTTCCGATTCGGCGAGATCTGCTTCTCAGATCCGGCCGGTCCTAAGCTCCTTTCAGATCTAGTGAGATTACTCGCTGTTTGTGCGGTCCTCTCCTCAAGACCAGGCGATACTCTTGCTGTATGTTGATGACATGATCATCACAGGTGGTGAGTCCAATGCCGTTACCTCACTTCAGCAGCATCTCCGGCAACGATTCCAGATGAAGGATTTAGGTTCTCTTTGGTACTTCCTCGGGCTTGAGATTGCCCACAGTGAGCGAGAGATTCTGCTCTCCCAATAGAAATATATCGTTGATATCCTCAGTCGAGCTGTTTTTCCCGATGACCTTTCTGCTGCCACTCCACTCAACCTTCACGTGAAGCTTCGTCCCACAGACGGCGAGCCTCTCTCAGACTCTACTCAATACTGGCAACTCGTTAGTTAGTTGGTCTACCTTTGTATCACCAAGCCCGACATTGCTCACGCTGTCAGCATCGTCAGCCAGTTCGTTGAGGCCCCACGTTCTGCTCACTATCTTGCTCTTCTTCAGATTCTCCGTTACCTTAGAGGCATCGTCATCCTGTCACTCTTCCTGTCCTTTACTTCATTTCTAGTCCTACAAGCCTATTCGGACACTGGCTGGGCCAGAGATTCGACTACTCGTCGATCGACTACCGACTATTGTCTGTTTATTGGAGACTCATCTCATGATGCAACAAGAAGCAAAGCGTTGTCTCTCTTTCTAGTACCGAGGTAGAGTTTCGAGCCATGACCTCTACTACCAAGGAGATCGTTCACTTACGACGTATTTTTGGAGATTTAGGAGTTGAGATCTCTGGACCTATAACTCTCCGCTGCGATAACCGGAGTGCCATACAGATCGTCAGCAACCCGGTTTTCCACGAGAGGACGAAGCATATCGAGCTCGATTGCTACTACTCTCAGTAGGAGCATAAGGCCTTGACCATCTCTCTCTCCCATTCGTTTCCTCCAGAGAGCAGATTGCTGACTGCTTCATGAAGTCACACCTAGCTCCACATTTCTAGTTTCTACTTAGCAAATTCATGGTGTATGACCCATTTTGAGTTTGAGGGGGATTGTTAGTGATACTGTACAGTCGCGCTATATAGGATATCCTCTTGTACATTGTCTATATATATGCTCATTGGCCTAATGAGATGCTATCGTCTCTTCTCCTCAAATCCTAATCTTTCTCTCATTTTTCTTCTCTCCCTCTCTATGTTAGGAGCTCCATGTGACCTATGTAGTCAAAGTCGGTAGTCGGTCTCTAGTCTGCGAAGGGCCGACTAGGACTAGTCGGCCATAACGTATTCTAATCCCTCCCTAAACATATATGATATATGAACTAGCATAAATGTCAATAAGTATATGATATTAGCCGGTTAATAACAATGCATGCCTTCACACTTCACAGCATGGATATAAATACATAAGTAACGAAACACAATTGTATTGGCTTTATTCCCATATCAGAAAACTCAGAACTTAAAATTTATCACAATATTTATTTATCGATGCTTAATCTGTGAACAACCCCAATTTTGATTATAGGGTTATATGGATATCAACTAAAAAACAAAAATTATTTGTCTATGTTTTTATCTCAGATTCTCAGGTTCTCAATAGATGATTATAGGGAAGAGCCATAGTTGCGACTCAAGACTTCGAAGCAATGCAAAAAAATTTAAACAAAATTGCTTGTAGAAACTCCTTGCAAAAAAAAAAAGCTTGCAAAATGCCGCCTGGGGACTAGTCCCAGTCTCTGTTACCAAAAACTCTGATTTTTTGAATAAGTCTTGATTAAAACACGACTTATTCAATAAACGTTCTCTACACGACTCTTTCCCGATTTTTTTTTAAAAATCACAATTTTATAAAAAAGTCACGATTTTCACGTTTTAATCCCGATTGATGCGTTTTAATCCCGATTTATTGTGTTTTAATCGCATGTATTGCTAAAAAAACGTATTGTAACATCTATATATAAATATGTTATACAATTATATCGTTTGTTTCCCAACTCCTTCCCGATCTTTCCGACTTTTTTTCGATTTTTTCGACTTCTCCCCTAGTCAATTTTTTCCCGACTTTCGACTTGGTAACTATGGTCCCAGTCGCTAGTCGGGGATTAGTCAGGATTCCGCCCAGCCATGAAATAATCGGAATAGGTCGGTCGGCAAAATGCTGCCTGGGGACTAGTCGCCGACTAGTCTCGATTTTGATAGCATAGCTTGTGACACTATTAATTGCAGAATTTGATTTCTTTTACATCAAATTCTCGTGAAATTATCGGTTTCGGTGAAATTGGAATTAGCTATATTTCTCTAAACCCTTATCCGTCTTCAAGAATCTTGACCCACTAGGGTATAGGAGAGTTGACAAGCAACTGATGCTTGGGTGAGGAGGTTGTTTGTTCGGCTCCTTTCCCCCTCGATTTTCGTAGGAGGGCAGTGGGAAATTCCGAGTGGGTCAGGCTTTACTCCCGAAAGGGATTAGTCGGAGCTTGAGGTGGGCCATTGTCCGAAAAGTTTTGGGACACCCACCGATCTCAATAAAAAAAGGAATATTGCCAATCACATTAGAACATATCATATAATATATTTAACCTCAATATTATTTTGATACCGAAAGATGTTTGGATTGTTTAGGTCTTTACATTTTAAAGGGCCAACATCTTCATGGTTATAGAGAATAACTGTAGCTACTATTCTTGGTTTCCTTTGATTTAAATCTTTTGGAAATTACGTTAGCTCGGTGTCTGAGATCGAGGATTCTGTTGTTGGTTTGAAGAAACAAATACAAATTCCAACTTTGTATATTTTCTCTACTTGGTGGTTTGGTGTCATTACTCACTAGTTACAATTTACTTGAATTTTCACTCAACCTAAAGAAAAAAATGCGAAATATTTTGATTAGGGTATGCTCCTTATATCTTATTTTGAGACGCAATTTTTTTTCCAAAAATTTTTGTAAATAGAAATTGAGAATTTCCTTTTTCAATTATTGGACACCGAAGTCGGAAGATGCATAATATGACTACGGTATTTGTGTTGGCTTCTTTATGAAGATTTGGATACAAAAGATTTTGGTTATAAGAAATTGGATCCAAAAGAGTTGTGATGATATCATGTAAATTTGAGCATCCAAGTGGAGTTTTTTGGCTAACAATATTTTTGGCAATTGGTGTTTGATTGGGGTTTATAAGTTATGTGTGCATACAAAAACTTGAGCAAATGTATTACCTCGCATTAAGGCATTAGTGCATCTCCAAGGGACTTGTCACTTACGCCCTTTGCTGGAAAGCCTGGAAGTGGAGAGCTAGAGGACAAAATATCGGCTCCAAGGGACTCCTACACCACTCCCATCTTTGACTCTTCACCGGTCCGCTCGTCACATTTGACGAGTGGCTTCCCCTCCCAACTTCTCGGCCCACATGCCAACAATGTCTCGTTTTTGAAACTTACTGTTTGAAAATTTGAAAGGGCAGCTTTGTTTTCGAAATTGTGACAGTTTGAAAATTTGAATGACCGACAATGAAGCGTTTGAAAACCTGAAACGTTGGCAAAAATCAAAATTTTGACCATTGCATTTTTAAAAAATCATAAAAAATATAATAAATTCTAAAAAATCTAAAAGGTCCAAAAAGAAAAAAAAACGAAGTAAACTTCCTCTATATAAGATATACACTTTATCAATGTGAAGCACAACCATGGACACTTATTTTTTTCATTTTTTTTTCTTCTTCTCCATAGATGGAGCCTCGTGGATCTGCGCAGTACACCAACGTTCTAGGACACTTGATTCAAGTGTCGACGAGCACTGTTTGATGGGTTCGAAGGCTCAGGCGACGCAGTATTCATCCCCCATTTGCGGTCAACCCGCATCAGCCATCAAGAAACCATGAGCCACTAACTTCAGCATTCAAGAAGACAAGCTCATCATATCGGTGTGGCTCAATATTAGCTTAGAAGCGGTGCAAGCTAACGAGCAGAATCACGTTCAATACTGGCGTCGTGTGTGGCAATTCTTTCACGAGCACAAGCGTTTTGACTCGGACTGCACTCAAAATTCGTTGATGCATCGATGATCGTCGATTCAACTCACAACTAACAAGTATTGTTATTCCCAAGACTTCAGCACATGACTTGTGGAATCTTCTTCAAGCTCCACATACTCTGGACTTTTAGGATTTTCATCTTGCTCTAAGCTCTCCTTGTGCATTATCCCTTCATGGAATATCACATTGTTACACCTTATGACTTTTTGATTCATTGGATTCCAGAAACAACAACCAAACTCGTAATTTCGATATCTAACGAATATGCAGTTTCTAGATTTGACATATACTTTATTTCATTCTACAGAATCCACATGGACATAAGACGTACATCCAAGGCTAGGATGACTGAGGATGATATTCTGATGCAATCGACAACATGACTAACCGAACATGTCGAGGACTGCATGGATGGCCTTACTCAGATTGTTCATGGATAGGTGGGGTCGAGTTGTGGATATGCGAAGATGATGTTTTCTTGCGTGTGTCAGATACGAACATAGCCAAGTTCTTCTCGCCGTTGTCTTCTTTAAGTAGCTTTTATTTTTTGACATTTGCCTCTTTGGAATTTATTATACGATAGTTGCATAATATTATCTATTTGATATCTAATTCTTGACTTGGGGTTACGATTTCTTACAAGTTGTGCTAGCCTATACGTGGAGGATGTCCACACACTTATCTCATGCGCAAGTCTCATGACCCTTATGTACACTTATGTGCATGGTTCAACCCAAACTGGTATAGATTTTGCCAATCTGAAGCGAAATACTCCTGAACCTAAAATATGTCTCGATTCGGATTAAATTCACTAGTTCGACCTGTTTCGAACCCGATTAGGTCGATTAGATTTCAACAAGGCTAGATCAGACTCGATATAGCAGGATCAGGCCCAAATAGGTTGAATCGAAACCGAATTGACGGAATCAAACTTAAATCGGCTGAATTAGATCAAATTTTGGGTTTCCAACTTTTTAAAATATATTTGGTCGAATCAATCAAATGCCTCAACATGAATCGTGTGAATTGGTTGAACCTATTCGTTTTTCTTGATATTAGGGTGGCAATTAAACTGGTTTAGCGTGTTGCCCAACCCGACCTGACAAGTTTGGGATGGAATTAACTAGGTTTGGGATTGTTTGATAAAACATGACCGATTTTGGATGGGATCGGGTTTAAGCCTAACTGCCCGAACCCCACCCTACTACATAGACATATATTGATCAACATGTATCTTAATATTAGTTGCACTTGCCATATCCAAAAAGTTTCCTTCCATGAATATGTTTTTTAAGAATAAGTGTAGCATTTGTATATTTTTTAGTTGCACTGAATTTGGTTCCTACTAAGTTTAATGTTTCTCTTTTAGTTCAAACCCAATTCGACTCGCTTCGATTCATCCCGACCAACTATAACTGGGACATGACGTGTTTGGGTTTTGGCTAATATAAATAGGGCAAGTTTGTGTTTTTCCTTCCTAACCCGAGATGGGTTTGGGACAAGGTATTCATTGACGGAACGGGCTCGGGATAGGGTCGACCCGCCCCAAACCCAACTCGTTGCCATCCCTACTCTTTTAAACCTCAACTCAAAATTTTAAATCTTGTTTAAGCGATCGATGAAATATGTACCTAATTTGGATTGTATGGATTTCCATAGGAAATATGATCAAAGAAGAATGTGAAATTGGGTATTAATTGGATGAGATGAACGACCAAGATGGCTTGATGAAAAATTGATGAAGGTCCCACTTCATTCCACTTTGTGATTTCTTTGTGGAAATTCCTAGTCCGCACTCCACGTCCCTTTCCCATCCCTTTGCACGCCACCACTCTTTTCACTGCTCACATTTGATCGTCTTTTTCTCCCTTTCATCCACTATCCTATCTTATTTAAGAGGACAATAAATTTGGAATTTGTTAGACTTCTGGTTTTCTAGTGAGTTTTGTGCACTTATTGGGAGTTTCTTCTTATGAATCTTTTTTTCTTTCTTCTTCTTCTCCATTCTTTTATCTCCACTACATCTCTAGTTTTTCGAACGTGTAGCGAGATTTAACGCTATCATGGACTTCTTCGAGTCTTTCGGGGGGCATTTTTTCGGTCATGAAACTTTCAACAACCACGCTTATACCGTGGTAACATCTATTCATAGTCCATATTTTGCCTTTCTTCTTTCTTAACGTTTTCCTTTTTTGCATTTATTTTATATTTGTGTAAAATTCATATTGAAATTGCCCTCACATTGTTTTGGGTTCTTTTAGAGACATAACTTTGTCCTATTTGCCTATGGTTGATTCCAAATTGTTGTTTTGGAAGTTTCCATGGAATTTTTATGCTATCATTGTTACTGAATGTTATATTTGATGACGGCTATTAAGACTTATTGGTCACTAGTTTGCTAGATTTTAATTAAGAGTGACACATTATGCGATCATTTACCATTTTATTAACAAACGGAACACTGGCAGAAGGGGCTTAGTGAAAAAAAAATTCTAATTGTTTAGGGTGCCATGTGTTCGGTTTTATAGTTTGGGTGGGAAAATGGATTCAGGCAATTGTTCAGGGGGGTTTCTTGTAATTTACCCATGAAATAAATAGGCACTGTCATATGGCTTCATCTAATTTTGAAATCGAAGGAAGTTTAAGTCGCAATCAAATGCGAAAATCGTGTGACTTAAAGAATAGAGGGATCAGATCAAAAGGGGGCCAAAGAAACCATAATTTTTATATGCTGCTCCTCCTCTCTCTTGACTGTACGTTGTACGGCCGTCTTCCCTCAGGTAGCGTGTGTCTGCTAATGACGATTGAGGAGTAAACTCCTCTCTCTTTCGGTCTGTCTCTTTCTTTCTTTCTCTCTTTGTCCTTCTTTCTTTGGTTCCATCGAATCCGGGGGTCTTATGCTTGGATCCGACGAATCCTATTGGCTCTCATGAAACCCTAATATTATAAAAGTGGAATTTGAGAGAAGGGCAAATCTGAATTATGTTGAAGAAACCCTTGTGGTATCCGCCTCAAAGCGTGAATCCCAATCGTCCCTTGATCCTTCGACTTGTCTTCTTCATCCCCTTGTCCTCACCACAAGTTTCTAACCTCTCCATCACCGAATTCTTCCAAAACTAGTGGCAAATCAGCACTAGTTGATCTTCACTTTCCAAAGATTCATCCGGCTTTGAACCTCAAACTTCTCATCCACTCCCTCTCAACCTCAACTTCATCTGCACGTGGAGCGTGATTCGGAGAGCTTCTGGCAACACCTTAGTACTTTCCATGCTACAGACACAAGTAAGTTCGTCCCAAAGGTTGTTCCCATCATTGCTCGCTTTTTCTTGAGCTTTCCATGAACATATAGCATCTCTTCGACATAAATCTGTTTGTTGTCCTGAATTTCCAGCACCTCTATTTCGAATAGATCTTGATCCGATTTAGTCTTTATTTGATCCATCTTGTGGGAAAGTCATATGATATTTGGAGCCTATGATTTTTATCCTTAATTGTGTTGTTATGAGGCTTATTAATATTAAAATCTGATATGGACTTGTGCTTTGCATGTGCTAATTTTTATCCTTAACTGCTATCTCATGTTTAACTGGTGGATAATTGTTTGCTTTCAAGTATACTTGTTGCAAATTTGAAGTTGAGCATTACTTGAAGTCTTATTTGCATACATCCATTAGTTTAGCAACCTCCTCAGCATCAGTTGCTAACTTTACATGTCAATTAATATCCGTAAAAGGAAAATGAGTAAGATACTTGAACTTGGTACACATGGGAATGATGTATCATCTTGGTTGTAGATGTTGAATAATGAATCATCTTGCTTGCAGATGCTGAGTTTAGGAATACTGGCTTGGAAAGGTCTGAGAACTTGGCAAAGGATTTGGATTGGTTTAAGGAACAAGGTTATACCATTCCTAAACCTTCTTCTCCTGGGATATCTTATGCTCAGTATCTGGAAGAGTTGTCTGAGAAGGATACTCAAGCTTTCATCTGCCACTTCTACAACATATATTTTGCTCATACTGCTGGGGGTCGAATGATTGGTAAAAAGGTATGTTTTCTTGAGGCTCTCATTGATGCACTGTGTTATGACATCTCAATTTCATCATTCTATATTGCCAGGATACAAATACATGTAGGTTTGACATTATAGTCACATGAAGGTACCAGTTTCATTGTGTAATCTACTATGTTGGTGATCTACCTACTCATCAACTTGATTTCTGCACCTGTAAAGTTCCTTTAATTAATCCTTTTCAAACATAATCTTTCAAGGAGTGGCTTAGGAGTGCATTTTTGGTTTATGGTGGATGACTTTTTCAATCTTTTTTCTTTTCCCTATTGCTTTCTGCTCCATACTTGACCCCTCCTGTTGGGATGGGTTATTTTTTTTCTTCTTTTCCTACTGCTTACATTTTATGCAGCCAACTATTACTGTTGTTGATAATATGCACTGACTGAGAACTCCATAAGTAATTTTTTCCATTAATTAGTGGAGATGTATGCTACGCACAAGTTACATATTAAGCAAATAATAACTGGTCCAATTAAGAGATAGACACTGACATGCAGGGACATAGACAACAGATAACTCAGTAGTATAAAATAAAAAATCACACTGGAATATTGCTTATAATAACAAAAGCTCAAGCGGAGAATTTCAGCCAGATTCATGTGCATATATACCCAGAGATATTACCATTGTGTGTAATTGTGTTATTACGCACTACTTATGTCTAAATCTATGCAATCATAATTCTCGACTGCATAGCTGTCCTGATAATATTACCAGGAATTGAGAAGAGAAAAAATGGAATACATTTCTTTGAGAGACTATATTTGATCATTGGCTGCATTCACAAGCTAAACTTATGACGGCATCCAATTGCAAGATCAGGATGAGGAATAGCATGTAAGGTTGGTATGTAAATTGTGTTTATTTGGAGTTGATTTGCTAATATGTTTAGTTTCAGTTTTAGTAAGGTCTGTCAAGTAATTTCATTAGACTTTGATGGATCTTTTTGTTAATTTTAATGAGTCATTAGTTGAATGGTTAGGATTAGAAGACGGTGTGATTGTTTGGTATCAAATATCATCATAGAGAGATGAATAAATAGCATGCCAGACGAGGAGAGTCCCAGTGTCCCACCATATACCAAACTAAAGAGGGGAATCTGCTATACCTCTTTTCTCTCACTTTCATTCTCGAAGGACCATTAGGGGATGAATCTTCTTTTTAGTCCGTGTGTCCTCAAAGCACCATGTGGGGATGAATCTCCTTTTTAGTCATAGTGTGTTATGCTCTATATTGGGCATAGAATTAAATGTTGACATTGTCGGTTAAAAATGAACGAGACATGTCGATTTTTCAACCTAAAACTCCACATCGCATCATTTTGCTAACAAAATGTCCGAAATCCATTGGATATTTGCCAGCCGTGTCGTTTGATTTTGGCGAAGAGGTCCACCTGTAGTACAATTATTTAAAACAATTCAGTCATATTGGCTGACATATATCTGGGCTGAGTTGTAAGAATTGACGAAGGTCTCGATGGTAATCCTAGTTAATGAGAAGTAGGGTGGCAAACTGGTCGAAGAGATTCATTCCGATGAATATGTCGTTGCCGTTGATTGAGGATACATGATAGATGGAATAGCGAAGGGAGTCAGAAGTGAGGACATGATCTTAAGGGAACACAGAGAGTTAGCATAAGAAGTTTACTGTAATATCAGTAGAGGGGAGAAGATGAAGTGTATACAACATCCCACACTTGAGCATAGAATGATTCGACTTGGAGTTCCCTCACCATAATTCAACAACTAGGTTATGAAGATATAAAATCCTCCTTGCAATCTTCAAGCTTCGATCTTTCATCTAGGAATCTAATGATTTGAAATGGGTGCTCCGTGAAAAAAAAGAAAGAATCAAAGAAGCCATCAAACCGAGTTCCCTTGAATGCCCCATCAAGACTAAACCAAATCCGACAACTTTTGAAAAATGTATGGTCTACAGCTACGTTCCTATCTTCAAGAATGAAGATCTAATTATTTTAGATTAATTGGATAGGAGACCATGAGAAGAACAAAAGGAAGAAAACAGCAACATCACCAAAGATTGGGGTCTTTTCAAAAACCCACTTCCGATTTATCCCTGAAATAACAATCCTGGATTCTTGGGATTGCTTCAGCTAAAAATTTTGATTTTTTTTCAAGGTTAAAAGGGCATAAGTATCTGAATCTTTCAATCTTTACCATCTTTTTTGATATGTTTGGCGAGGTGGAATAAATCCCACCAAGCATTCTTCCTCCCCTCCTGCCTCCTCCACTTCTGTATCGTCCTCCTTCGTACATCGTCGACCACCATCAAACGTAATCATAGGCAGGCACCTTTTTTGGTGGCTTCAGGCAAGGGTTCCTGGACACGAAATCCACTATCGGGGACTCACGAGAATCGAAGAGGTGGATCGGTAGGCTGGGATTGCTACCGCATTTGTTTCTTGGCAGTGGCAGCAGTGTAGGTGTAGCGAAAGGCGTCTTCCTTGCCCAGGGGTTTGCGGTGGGGTTTTTTGGTGGTGAACACAGATGATCCGGCTAGGAACAGTGACGAGAGAGAGAGAGAGAGAGAGAGAGAGAGAGAGAGAGAGAGAGAGAGAGAGAGAGCCCTAAATCTGTGCATTCTCCTGATCAGACTAAAAGCGCCTTGCCTAATCAATCACACTCCTTCTTTATCCTCAAAATTAAATCTCAGCCATTCTTTGTCTCAACATGTTTGTCCCCCACATAAACCGATTATATTATATACTAGGATTCCCCGTTCTTGTCGGCACTAGCGCTGCTGCCTTCGACACAAAACATTCGACGTGGGCACTCATATTCGGCGTGGCGGTCATTTTCGGTAGAGGCAGCCACATACAATGAGGGTGGCAAAATTCGTCGGTGGCATCGTTGGTTGTCTACCACCCTCTGCAGATGTGTTCTGTCTATTGTTGCTGGTAACCATCGTTGCCACCACCCGCCACTGTTCACCAAGAAAAATTCGAAATAGGAGTGTGGGCCATATATATAACTAGGAGGGATATATTGAGGAATGAGTGTATTACAGACAGTGTTGGAGTGGTACCGATTGAGGACAAGATAATGGATAATAGATTAATATGATTTGGCCATGCATAATGTTCAGTGTGGAAGGTCCAAGGGGGAGGGGAAGACCTAGAATAACTTTGATGGAAGTTAGAAAAGACATGGAACAACTTTCATTGACAATAGATATAGCCCTAAATAGAAATGAATGGTGAAGAAGGATTCATAAGTCCGACCCCAAGTAGATGGGAAATGACTTGATGATTATATATATATATATATATATATATATATATATATATATATATATATATATATATATATATATATATATATATATATATATATATATATATATATATATATATATATATATGGGGAGGGATACTCTTACTCATGAGCTCTTACTAATGATCCCAGCCATCCATTGCGATCATGATGAATGGGATCAATTCCCACTCTCTCTCGATCAAGCAACCCCCACCCCCCACCCCCCATCCCCACCGACTCCGGCAGCCCCTTCCGGCGACCCCCTCGACTCCGGCAGCCCCTTACGCGCCCCCCGCCTGCCCGCGACCCCCGCGCCTGCCCGCCCCCCCCGCCGGCCCGCCTGCCGGCTCCGCGCCCCACGCCGGTGTCGCCGGAGGGGAAGGTGGTCGGGGTCGGGGCTGCGGGGGGGATCGCCGGAGCCGGAGGGGGAGGGGATGGGGTCGGTAGGGATGGGAGCTGGGTTTAGGTGAGAGAGAGAGAGAAAGAGATAGAGAAAGGAGGGTTGATCTCAGCCCTCGATCAAATTTGATCGGACGGCCCGGATCATTAGTAATTCCCACTTGTAAGAGGCTATGAGTAAGAGTATCCCTCCCCTATATATATATATATATATATATATATATATATATATATATATATATATATATATATATATATATATATATATATATATATATATATATATATATATATATATATATATATATATATATATATATATAGAGAGAGAGAGAGAGAGAGAGAGAGAGAGAGAGAGAGAGAGAGTAGTGATACATTGTGGCGGGTAACGTGCGGGCTTAACGTGCGGCACCCCCTTCGGGGGTATTTTCGATATTTTTTTTATTTTGGGATTGATCACCCACCCTTGGATTGGACACACAAAAAATTTCAGCCCGATCCAAGACCTGTAGGCCGTCCAAATATGTTGATCAAAATGGCGATAAAAATGAACGACCGATAAAAGATCAACACATTTGGACGACCTACAGGTCTTGGATCGAGCTGAAATTTTTTGTGTGTCCAATCCAAGGGTGGGTGATCAATCCCCAAAAAGCAAATACCGAAAATACCCCCGAAGGGGGTGGCCGCACGTTACCCGGACGCAATGTATCACTACTCTCTCTCTCTCTCTCTCCCTCTCTCTCTCTCTCTCTCTCTCTATATATATATATATATATATATATATATATATATATATATATATATATATATATATGGGGAAAGGGGTTGATCAAATTGAGTTCACCGTTGAATGGTGAAATCGACTTTTGAAGAAGACATATGTCCACCTTTTTCATATAAAACCACACGGTTTTCCAACTACCATCATTAATGCTACCATGTGGACTTGTAAGGAACAAAAAGGTGGACATGTGGCATTACTAAAATATTGTTTCACCATTTAATGGTGAACTCGAGTTCACCTTCCCGGCCCTCTCTCTCTCTCTCTATATATATATATATATATATATATATATATATATATATATATATATATATATATATATAGTATGGTGCTATGGTACAATAAGTTAAAACACTACTAGGACTCAGTTTTCAAAATGAAATCAGTATCCTAATCAAGTTGAATGTCTTAAACAACTTAAATATGGACTCTAGAGTTTCAATTGGATTGGGGTCCTCAAGACACTAGGCTTCTACTTGATTCAAATACAAGGGTCCAGAGTTTCCAAATCCCTTGTGAAGCTTTGATGGTCTGCGACCGTCTTCTTGCTGAAACCAACTGCATTATTCACTTTCCTTGCGTCAGAACTTGACTTGAGCTCTACAAAGTTGGACCAGTCAACAGTTGATATAAGACTTGATATTGCGGCCCCACAGAAAATGCCGGATTCCACCAAAGAATTCTCTTTGATCCCATGCAAGGTGCCTCATCTTTCCTATATGGGAGGCTCAAAAATCTCTATTGGAGGCTTGGTGAATTTTGCTGTCTTAGTAGGCTAGGTAAGCTCCTTTTCCATGACTTCTCCCTTACTTCTCTTCTCTGATGTTTGTTCAATGTTTATCCGCTTCAAGTTCAACCTTCGGTCATTAAATTTAATGGTATGCTTATTTGCTGCTTTATTATAGTGAACATCTTGATCGCTGATCCATAGTCAACCAAACAATAGGTGTGTGATCTTAGTAAAATTTACACAACACTGAACAATATCGTTATATACGCGATTTTGAAGGAAATCCGCATCCCTTTACGGTGATGACTGCATTATTCTCCCATGCAACCTTGTATGGATGCAAATGCAACTTAACTGGTAAATTTAACTTGTTAATCACAAGTTCTGCTATGAAATTTATGGTCACCCTACTATCAATAATGCAAATGCATTATTCTCCCATTCTTTCTCGCCATGTTTAACTCTTGTATGAAATAAAAGAAGCTCCAAAGATGTATGGAACAGCTTGATCCATATGTTTTTATACTCTCAACACTAATTTGCAAACCTAATGCTCTAGTTCTTAAGTTAGATCCACAATTCCACTAGTAACTCATGTAGTTGTCTTTGAAGTGCCACTATGAAAGAACATTATAACAAACCAATAACTCTGACCAAAGAGAGCTCTGATACCAAACTGATGCAGGAGAGAAATTACCTGGCTAGACACAACTTAAGAAATGACTCATCTATTTGTCTTTGAAGTGCCACTATGGAAGAACATTATAGCAGACCAATAACTCTGACCAAAGAGAGCTCTGATACCAAACTGACATAGAGATGACCTGGCTAGACACAACTTGAGGAAGAAATCTAGAATTTTCAAAGTCACTTTGACAAAGTGAGATCAAATCTTTGACAAAGTGAGATCAAATCTTCGTTTGATCTGAAATTGCACTGATAAAATGGTTTGGGCTCCGGAATAGTATAGAAGGGATCGACTATCTGAAGGAATATGAATCTAGAAGAGTTTTTTGAGGCATAGGGAAACCTCCAAGTGGGTCGGTGCACACACCTGAAAGGACCAGTCTTTACCCGAACGGCTTGGGATGCCCTCTGATGTTAAACAAAAACGATCGAATCATATGTACATAGAGTGTGAGCACCTACGACTCTTAATACCTCAGAAAAAAATATTAAGCAAGAACAGTGCATGTAAAGGCTAAACATGCATGCAAAAATTTGCACCGAATCACAGTGGCACTTAAAAAAGATTTCGATAAGCGAAATCAGTACTTCGAACAACATGATGGGAGGGGTGACTACTAGTCCACAAACATGTTTAACTCGATATGTTCCTCCCTTAGCAAAATTGTTGATACCTTTGATGAAGTGTATTTAAGTTATGTAGCTCTACTATTTAATTGTAATTTGGGAACCGGTGCCGTTAATTGATCTTCTGTCATCTATCACTCATAGGTGGCTGAGACGATACTGGACAACAAGGAGCTTGAATTCTACAAGTGGGATGGTGACCTTTCTCAGCTATTGGAGAATGTGAGGGAGAAGATCAACCGCGTTGCTACTGTATGGCTGAGCCCCAGATTTCATTCTAGAGCAATGCTATTCATTCCGAACGTTTACCCCGAACGTCTTTAACAGAATGATGTGGCATCCAATCACAGCGTCCCTTCACCTTCCGATCGGGGATCAGTGCGATTCACCGGTCGGAACTGGGCACAGCGGACGGCTGTGATCGCGACACGTCATTCTGTTTAAAAGAAATCGGTACAGCAATCAGGGAAAATAATATTTCCCTTCATTTTATATTCATTTCTCTGCAAGTTCATGGTTTAGGATATGCATGATTTGTTTGATGAGAAATTCTTGCACTCCTTTTGCCCACCAGAGCTGGACCAGGGAAGAGAAGGACCATTGTTTGGAGGAGACGGAGAAATCGTTCAAGTACTCAGGAGAAATACTCCGGTTGATACTGTCTTAGCATGCACAGAAATCCGGCGACCTCGTGAACTGTAAGTTTAATCTTGTCAACACAAGATTTGGACCGGAGAAACAATTTGTTCGTAAGGTTAAGGGTTCGAATGTAAACTTCTAATTAAGTATCTGGTTTTATCTGTCGATGTATATACCTGAATCACAGGTTATGTATCCGATGAATTGTGAAAGATGAATTGTCTTTCATGTGATTTCTACTGGGAAGTTCGCAGTCCAATTAGCAAGTTAGAATTGATTCCATCACCGTGCGTGTTAGAGGGATCGAGGCTTTTTGGCACGAATGCAATATACTTTGTTTAAGGCGTGATCTGCTTCCGCTTGGATTGAGTTTGCTGATGGGATGATTACAAACTCGCTACCAGGATACAACAAAGCCTTCGGGAGTGAGAACTCTTGTTGATACTGCAACTTTCTGAAAACTAGGGAGAGTATCAAACTGGGAGCAATTGAATGCTTCGAGATGTTCGGAAGCCTTTGACACTCGAAAATGATGCTTTTTTATAGTGGTGGTGCCCCTTGAACTAAACAACACATCTTTAGATCTGAATGCATTTGTAAAAATAGGTGTGTTGCTTGGAGTGCATACTCCTCATAGCTGAATACACATTTCAGGTCAAAAAAACCTTTTAGACTTCAAACATGTTGTGAAAATACCTAAAGACCCATGTCTCGAAAAATTTGAGAAACATTTGAAGGATGTAGGGATCACTTTGGCATCCTAAGTTGGATTTTTTTTTTGGTGTGAAAATACCAAAAGACCCCAACGGCTAGTATTTTTTTCTAACTTCAAATGCATCCTAAGTGTTTTTCTTATTTTATAGTACATGTTATTTAGGTTGTTTTGAGAGCCTTCTTCAAGCTCAAAGTGGGTGACTTGGCGGATTGAGCTCCTCTTTGTTGAGGAGTCTAGAAAGGAGGATGTTTGAGTTGCTCTTAGGTAGTGGTGTTGGTAAGCTGTTGGAACACACGAGGATCTTCTTCTTTCTCTCCTACGTGGCATTGGGAGCTCTGCTGGAAGAGCAATTCTAGAGAGGCACCACTAGGAGGCTGTTGGAGATGATCTCAGCCCCCGCCATTCGGCTTCCACGACACACCTGGGTAGGGGTAGCAATGGGTCGGGTCGGGTCGGGTCGGGGTTGTGCCTAGTTTCGGGGTCTTGTCTAAAACCGGACCTGACCCGTTTAGCTAATCGTGTCTAGATCGTAAACCTGGACCCGACCCGCTTATAAATGGGTAGACCCGATAAGACCCATTAGTCTTGTTAATCACTCGGATCTATTTAGTTGACCCGATCCGACCCAATCCGACTCGACCCGACCTGATCCGATAGACTCGCTGGTACTACATATTAGAGTATCAAGATTGCGAGTAGACCCGACCCGACACAACCCGTTGAATTTTAAACGGATCTTCACGGATCTACTTTGTCCAGACTCTAAACCCCGACCCGGCCCATTTATTAAACGGGCCTATCATCTCGACCCGAACCCGTTTTATCCTGACCCAGACCCACTAACTTCGTGTCGTGTCGGGTCCAAAATTGCCAGCCCTACACCTGGTCCATGGTACTGGCAGAGGTGGCATGATACTAGCATGATCTACACGTGTGAGTTTTATAAACAGCATGATCTTTGATCATAGATCACCACCCCAGTATTAATACTGGATTTCACCCCAGAAAGAACAGCAAGCAATTCGGGCGCGGTGGAAAAGGGCGAGACGCCATGACCCTCCCCTTCCTCCTCCTCCTCTCAGTACCCTTGTTGCTCATCTTAGCCGGAGCCGAACCCGAACCCATGAAGCCACGGCCCCAGGAGCTCCGATCTCCGATCCAGATCCCGATCCGAGAGGCCCAGGTATGGAAATCTGGTTGAAATTCGATTGGAATCCCCAATTTCTGTCCCGAGGGGTTGAGATCCGTTGATCGATTGCAAGGTCGGAGTGAGGGGGTGCTCGTACACGGTGAGGATAAAGACGAGCTGCTCGTCGCCCCGGCTGACGACGGACGCCATCAGCCTGGCCTTCGGGGACGCCTACCGCGACGACGTGTACGCGCCGAGGCTGGACAGCCCGTCGACCCGGGCGTTCGAGCGCTGCTCCACCGACACCTTCAAGCTGATGGGCCCCTGCGGGTACGGGGTCTGCTACCTGTACCTCCGCCGCCAGGGGTGGGACGGGTGGATCCCGGAGTGGGTCAAGATCTACGAGCCCAACGGCCGGGGCCTCACCTTCTACTACGGATCCCCTCTCCCCAACGCCGCCTGGTACGGCTACAACCACTGCTTCAGATGGGCCGCCGTTCAGCGCACCGGTGGTGATCAGATCTCGCAGATGTAATGATCAGAGAGAGCGATATAGAGTCACAAGGCTTATGTGTCCCTTATTAGTTTGGGTAAATTACACTCTTGCCCCCTCAAGTTTAGCACATAATCACTTTACATCCTTTTGTTTATTTTGTTCCAAATCGGCCCCTAAAGTTTTAAATATTAGCACAATACCCCTTTTGTCAATTACTGAATTTTTTTTTGGGTAATTTCTATCTAATCAAAACTGAATTGAACGAAGCAAAATGCAGTTTATTAACTACTAGTGCATGCCCGTGCTTGTCGGCACTATAGCGGGTTTCGTTCGGTGGTAACACATTTGAACGTCTTCAACAATAAAACACTTTCGAAGACAATATCGGCATTCGTAGGGACACCTATTTTCTCGTTCGTGCCGATTGGCACGAAGCGAGCGCCTTCGGCTTGACCAACTCCCCCTCCCTCTATAATCGATCAATCTCAGCTGTCTCTGTTCGAACGGATTCCTCGAGATCGACCCGATGGTTTGGGGCGGCCGAAATTTCATCAGGCGGGTTAATAACTGTTGATGCGAACAACGATCACGGGATGAACGGTCAGGTTTAGTGCAGTTTCAATGGGCCGGGATTTTAGGGGTTTAGTGCAATTAAAATGGGTTGGGATTTGAAACTAAGAAGAGATCGTGTGTTGATTTTTGAACAAATGGTAAGATTTTATTCGGTTCATTTTTGTCCAGTCAGCTTTTTTATTTCGTTTTATCTATAGTCAGCACAAAACCGAAGTCCCTTATTATATAGATAATCAAAACTGAATTGAACGAAGCAAAATGCAGTTTATTAACTATAGGGGGTTAAGTGATTTTGAGCTAAACTTCAAGGGGGGCCGAGTGCAATTTGCCTGATTAGTATTGTTATGGGAAATTTTATTCATACCCTAAAAATCTGTAATTACCCCCCTCTTCCAGTCGTTTCTCAATAACTTTCTCAGAGTTCTTTAAATACCTATTATATCCTTATCTTGTACCTCACATACCAACTAAAACCTAACTTAAATATAGAACCCTTTGAATTTATATTTGAGAAGGAAACGAGCGGTGAATATGGCGTCATCATTATCGATAACAGCAACGACGACGAGGCTCGACGAATCCAACCCTCAATTCTTCCGATCAGATTCCTCTATAGAAGATCTAGCCCCTCTACTAATGGGGGAAAGAAAGAGGAGTCAACACCCTCACTGGATATATTTAAGAGTAGGGTGTGTTCAAGGGGACATATAATTGGGATATATTCAAATGGATGTGTGTTTAATTGGGGTATAATCAAGGTGGGACGTGCCATTTAAATGGGGTGTATGCAAGGTGAGATGTTAGGGAGAAGGGTATTTTTGGGATAGGAATAGGGTATGATAAAAGAAAATGGGGTGTGTAAGCTAATTATAGATTTTTCGGGTAAGAATAAAATTACACATTGTTATTATTATTCTTTTGGTAGCCAAGTTACAACCTAGTGGTAGAACATGCATATTTTTTGCGGCCGACATGGCCAACTACCCATGCCTGAACAACCAGGGTGTGCATGGGCCAAGCTTGGATCTAGCAAATATATATTTTTTAATAGGTCTAATCCGAAAGCCCGACTTCTTATAGTATGAAATGAGGCCCAGTGCCTGTGACCCACGGGATTCGAACCGAGGATCTGCGCCTCAAAGGGTGCAAGGTAACATCGAACTGGCATCTGTTCCGCACGCCACTGACCTTGGAAGCATCCAGGGGATATAGCTCAACTGGTAGAGCTACTGTGGTCGGACTCTGGAATAGCAGTCGGTATATATAGGTTTGTCAATGGAGCGGATCTTGATCTGTAAGTCCACTTCCTAAGGATGCACTCTGAGTTAAACACAAATTTAGATTACAGCAATGCGTGGCACCCGACCAGAACCGACCCTTTGCCTGATCACCATTCAGGATTGGGTACAACGGATGGCTGTGATCAGTGCCATGTCAGGATGGTCGGCTCCGGATGGAAAGATGGCTGAATAGTATTTTGTTTTGATGTACTTTGGCCGCAACTAACCAGAACTCTAATTTGCTGTTAAAAAACTGAGGCGGGTCAGCCACAGCCAGTAATGAAAAATTTCTCTTTATAATAATAACTGTGCTTACTCTTGCATTAGCGGCGCCTGTAGCTCAGTGGATAGAGCGTCTGTTTCCTAAGCAGAAAGTCGTAGGTTCGACCCCTACCTGGCGCGTTTAGTGTATTTATTTTGTAATAAACGATTATTATTTTATTTAAGAAAGTGGGAAAATAAACTGAATTAAAAAAGAGTCTTGCTATTTGCACTCATAAATTTGATAGGGGGACGCTAGATTTCGGACCGGAAACCTAAAGAAACTATCGCTCCGGAAGACCAGAAAGTATAAAGAGGGGTCATGTTTATAGTTTTGGATAATAATATGAAATATTGAGATTGTCCTTCGAAATTAAACCAAATTATAATTTTTCATTGTTTTGCCCTTCGACTCTAACCTCTTCCCTTCCAACGAACCGGCGATCCCTTCTCTTCCGACGAGCCGGCGACCGACAGTTCTAACCCGGATCCCTTCTCTTCGGACGAGCCGGCGATCCACTGTCCTAACCCGGATCCCTTCTCTTCCGACGAGCCGGCGACCCACTGTTCTAACCCGGATCTCTTCTCTTCCAACGAGCCGTCGATGGGTGATGGAATGGAGGTCCAGGCTGAGGGAAGCAAGCCAGAGAGGAAACCTCGCCGAAATGGATCAACGCCCCTTTTACAAGAGGCGCAAGAGTGGAACTTCATATGTATATCCTTTTACGAGTTTGTCCTTGTCCGATTTGGTGTATAGTTTCAGTAGTGTAGCCTGGTTGGTAGTTTTTTCTAGATAAAATCGAGCCAGGTTCGAGACGGGTATGGGTAAAACCGAACCCACCTCGGATCCCGATCTCGTTTTTAGAAGAAATCTCAAACTTGTTCAAATACATGTGCCACCATCCCAAGCCCATCTCAGTGGGGTCAGTCCCATTGCGAAACCAAGAAAATGAAATTTTTTTTGATGTGTCAACACGAAAAACCCAATGCACAACATTAAAGGGCAGTTTGTTTCGACGTGCATGGCTTCCAAAGTCATCAAGATGCTGAAACTCGAGCTCTTCGGATCGATGTTACGGCAAAAGTGGCCGCAAAATCCGAAATAACTTTTGATCAACTCTGAGAGATCCCTTTTTTGGTCGCTCAACTTATGAGCAATTTGGTCCGATTGTACGATTCTTTTTATTGGAAACTATATTTCTAATACCGTGTCATCCTCTCGATTTTCGATCAACTATGAGAAACCCATTTTATAGTATAGTTATAAACTTCCATAAAAACAAATTGTGAAAATGGCATAACTATAGTTTCTAGTCTTATCATTTCTCAGTTCTACTGTTTGTTTTGTTGGAAGTGGTAAGACTAGGAGTTGTAGCTCTACCATTTTCAATATTTGTTTTGACGAAAGTGCTATACAGAAAAGTGGCAGAAATGTAAAAAATATTCTGCAAGGATGACGTGGCATAAAAATTTGGCAAAAGCGTTATGAGGGAAGTAAAAAAATTGTAAAAAATGCTTTATAGTGATGATGTGACATATAAAATCTCACTTTCAGATGAAGGAAGTCCTACTTCGGACCAAAAAGTTTCGAAGTGAGTAGTTGAGAAAAAAGCCTTTAAGGACTGATCGGAAGTCCGACTTCCGCATTCACTTACGTCGAAAACAAAACGACCGAAAAACTCAAGCTCCGCCACTTCGACAACTTCTGCGGCCACTTACGCCGAAACAAGCGCCTCCTAAGTTGCACCCATTGATTGAAGTGCACAACACAGGCGCACAATAGCCAGGCACATCAAAGTTTCACCCCATGAAAATCAGGTTAATTGACATCTAAGCTAGTGGACCGCCCGGAGCGGGAAGGAGGGGCATGCCAACGGGCATCTTTACCCACAGGGTGGCTCTTATCAAACCTACAAAATAGCCTTCCATGTCTCGATCAAATGAGTTCCATTATCATTTTTTTTTTTTTAAGAGAGCTATCAATTTTTTCTTAATTTTTTAACCTAATCCTCTCTCTTACCTTTCACCAGCCATTAAGGAAAAATCTCATCCGGAAGAGGGCATTTTTGTAAATTAATATTTCTAGTGTTAATTCGGTGGTTCAGTGCCCGATTGGCAAACAAATGCACGGAAAGATTAAAATCTCGTCCTCAGCTCTTCATTCCACCAGAACGAATACTAGCCGTTTCTTTTAAAGTGGAATAGAAACAGCAGGTTTGGCACGATGCCAATCATAGCAAAAGAAATGTCTCGACAATTATCATTCACCGAAAGGGATTCTCCAAAAAAAAAAAAAAAAATCTTCACTCCGCTCAAGAATCAAATTGTCTAAAAGCCCGTAAACATAATTTCTTCTATCATTCATTACAAATTTCCCTGGAGACTTGTTGCCTACTATTTATTCTCAAAATACAAGGTATCAGATAATCATCGTCTTATAAAAGGAACATGCGAAGAAACCGTGTAACATTCTCGCAGAACCACAAACTAGCTGTTGAAGGAGCTGATAAAACCTCCCACAAAACCTGCGCCGTTGCAATTCCCACATAAGATTTCACGCTTCCCTCTGCACCAAACAAACATGAGCATCACATCCTGACCTGCGTCGCTAGGGGGGTGTTTGGCATATGGAACAGCTGTTCCGTTTAATCCTCATCCATTAGAGGGTATTCCTGTCAATTGTCATTTCTAGTACTAATTTGATGGTTCAGCATCCAGTTGGTAGAGAATCGCACGGAATGATAAAATCTTGTTCCCAACCCTTCATTTCATGGGAATAAATAATAGCCGTTATTTTTAAAATCCGGAGTCGGGAAGAGAAACGGCTAGTTCTGGAATCGGGAATACACCCCCTAGGCTGCTAAAACTTTTCTTCTTTTTTTTTTTCACCTTTTGACCGGTAAGGACAAAAGGTTAGTATGTGATTGTTCATGTCGGGGATTTGATGAGAGAGAGAGAGAGAGAGGCTCAATTTCAGAATGATTTGGACCTCCATATATAGGAACAGAGGCACCCTTTAGAGCATCTCCAACCGTCCGCTATATTACCAAATATAGCGGATGGATCCCTCCAACCATCCGCTACTCTTCCCTGCATTTATGCAGGGGGCTGTTTTGGCTGGCAAAAATAGCGGGATGGGGGGAGGAAATAGCGGTGGCTGCCATTTGGGAGATTTCCGATAATACCAAAAATGCCCTCCAAAGCATATATGCATTCAATGTTAATGATAAATATATCCTTTATATATTTTACATATAAATATTTAACTACGTGTATTTATTAATTTAGTAATCCGTTTTTAACAAATTTGGTACCGTTGGAAAGCTCTTATCAAAACCTTCGAAAAGAGACAAATATCTAATATTTTTAGAGTTATTTTAAAATTATTAAATATTATATTAATTATATAAATCATATAATTTTACGAATTAATAAATATATGGGGATTTATTTAATTACTTATTTTATAATTATTTTATTAATGTTTATTCTTGTTAATAAATTTTTATTCTAATATGTAAAAGTAAAATGAAATAATGTATATTCCTTGAAGATGCTAAAATATAGAGGCCATGATTGGAGATGGAAGGCCTCCATTTAGGAATATTTTGAGAATATTCTCATTTGGCAATGGCAAAATAAAGGCAATGGTTTGAGATGCTCTTAGAGGCTCTTGACGGCACTGATTCACCAGCCAACGGGTGCCTGTAAGCACCTCTTAGTCCAACTATCTGGCCCAAACCGTCCTAATCCATTTAGCCAACGGGTGCCTGCAACACCCCTGGGGCCAACCACCCAGTCCACAGCCCAACGGTCTGTTGCTGCCCACACTCGAGTCGACCCGACACACTAGCCATCGACTCCACCCCCGCACCCAAGTCACCCCAACCGGACCGAGCCTACCCAAAAACAAAGGCAACCCAAGCAATGACGATCTCGATTGCCTTACCACCCCCAATGATGACAATCACACCAATCACAAGGATCCGCTGGACATCCGAACATGCATCAAGTTCCAGGATGCACGGATTAAGTTGTAGATTACAAAACAGACTAAGAAATATACAAACATTAGGTTCATAAACTTAAGTCAACTTTAAACTAAGCATGCAGATACATGAAGAACAAGACATGATTCACGAGCATGAACCCTAGAAATTAAAAAGACTAGCTAGAAGTTACCTTCTGGCTAAACCCTAACCCTAATTGACTAACTCAACGCACAATGATGTTGGCGTGCTACGTGCAAAGTATGCCTAATAAGCACCACTAGTGCTCTATAGCCCATTGCCGACAGCATGCATGCACATGCGTGGTGTGGTGCGGTGCACCCTGTCGTACATGTGTCGTCGTGCACTACACCGCCTCCACTCCTCATTCCAAGCAATGAGCTAGAGGAGCTTTCCTTTATATACCTCTCTACCTCTTTTCCTACAAGCAATGTGGAACTAAAGTTCTCATCCTCTAAAGAGAGATTTTGGAGGAAAGCTTGGACGAAAATTTTTGGCCAATGTTTGGTGGGAATTTGAAGAGAAACTTTTGAACGAAAAGGATTCAAATACAAAATAAAATCACTCTTTTTTTTGTTTTTAAATCAATGCTAAAACGACCCCCATATCTACCATTATATTTAACCAAAGCCAACAGATCATCACCATGGATAATCAAAAAAGGAAGCCAAATGCGACTTGAATGCAACAATTCTATATTCATTATGCTATAGAATAACATTATCATTATATTTGTAGACCTCGTATCTCATTATCTAACCACTTGAAAAACATTGAACAAAAAAAAAATATCAAAGCATTTTGATGATTGGTAAGCGCAACAACAGATATGACACTCATCATGCCATCTTAGCCAGAAGCATCCACACCTTTGTCATCGGAGATGGAAGGTACGTAACGCCGCACTAAAATGATGCATGTGACAAGATACACTGGATAAGTGATGTCACCCTGCTTTAAGTGAGCTGGGGAATTTAGTTCAAAGAAGAATAGATGTATCAGATTGACGGTCCAACTATTCACTGCATTTCCCACGAACTACGGTAAGTCCCTAGCATGCTTCCCTTAGAAAGTGCCTAGCATGCGCTCTTAGTGTTGCTTGACCTAGTGCTGATGTGCCAATCACTGATTAGAAACTCATCAGCTAACAGTAGCTTCTTATTGCCGTCTCCAGAGCTCCTCTCCTCACTCTCTTCATTTCTGTCTCCACTGTCTACCATTATACTCTGTACTACTATAGAACCTTCCGTCGGGGCGTTCCCATAGACATTTCTATGCCTAGCTTCTCATCCTGAATTGCATGAATCTGCAAAAAGACATTTCTATGCCAAGCTTCTCATCTCGAATTACATGAATATGCTAAGAAACTGGTTCTCTATGCTCTTTTTCCATACGAGCATCAAATTAATGGATGAATTGCTACCATCTACTCCAATGCCAGATTTTGAAGGATTGGCAGGAGGCCATTTAAGTTCTCATGAATAGCTAATACCTAATTCTCATCTGCATTTGTTCAAACATCTGATCATCAGCGTCTCTTCCCATCCCCCGGACTCCCACCAGAGTTATTTCCTTCTGACCCAGAATTCTCTTTGCACTCCAAACTTCAGAGGTGGGACACATTTCTAAGGCTTTACCAAAGCAGCAATGTCACTGAAAAGAGGGGAAGCCATTTGTGCTGCATATCCTGTTCAAACATGGCTTCACCTACAATCTTACTCATACCTTAGGCAAAGGTTTTGAGACCAACACCACCAAGCAGTGAGCATAATCTAATCGATCCTCAGAACTTGCAGGATCTTCCACATGTAAAAGACTTGCCACTCTTCCAATTTATGACCAACATTGAATCCACAATGCTAGAAACATAATCCAAATGCACCGAGGCATGTAGATCATGGTCAAGACCAACAAACAAGTCCACTTGCGTAACATGATTAATCTCTCGAAGAGCCAAGGTTGCCCTCCAATATACAATCACAGTCCTCACAAGAGCCAAATCTAAAGAAGAAAAAACCAATCTCCCATGAAAAAAACTCCATTGAAGGCAACACACCAAAGTGTTGGAAACAAGGATGGCTACCCAGAACATAGCAAACCAGGGTGTGTGTTGGTCCAACGCTTCTCCGTTCTTGTAACATCATCTAAACATCACCCTATTTTCCATCTTTTCCTTTTCTTTTTGTGGAGGGTGGGCGGGAATGCAAGTTCGCAATAGCCTCCTCCCATCAGATACCCATTAGATAACCATATTGATTTCTATTCAAGAACCATGTTAGAAGGACCTGGAACTGCAGAACTAGACAGTAGAAGTAGATCTTGAAGGAGCTTCTAAGTGACCTGAAAGAAAAATGGATCTAAGATAGCTGACCTCATCTACCTTTCATTGCCGACACTAAACCATATTAGACCATCCTCCACGGCTTGCCAGATTCCCTGAGGGAGGAGGAAAAGATACACCAATATCTTTTTTACTCTTTGAAGGAGGAGCTGAAATCCTAGATGCCATCATCACAACGTATCTACATCATATGTGTCTTTATATTGATGGGTACCTATGGGACCATAAGGTGATGATTTAGTAATTAGGAATAAATGTCACTAATCTATGTTTTATCTGGGCCAATAATCTAAGAAATTTAAATGAAGCTGGCATGAAGACTTTTAAGGATAGGCTAAAAGGAGATGAGAAGCAGATATGACAAGAAAATGCTCAAAGCAATTCAAGATAGAGGTAGCTTCTACAACGATTTAAAATGCGAGATGGGTAAATGATTTAAAATTCAAGATAGAGGTAGCTTCTACAATGAATCATATACATTTGTAAGATGGGTACATGATTTTGGACTATCAAGATGGCAGTGAATTGGAGAGATGTTGCTATGGATTATAGAGTTTTGCAAGATGGTAGATGAATTTAGAAAGTGAGATTTTGACCGAGTGCAACAATTGTATTTGAACAGTCCCAATGATTGTGCAGATCCATTCGTAAAAACACTTGAGGGACCAATATGAAATTAGACGTCTAGTTTAGGGGATGTTTTTGTAATTTGCCCATAATATAAACAAGGGCTTTTTTTCAAAATATTATTAAAAAATAAAATATTGAAAGAAACAGCGACGGACCAAAGCTATTTACCAACCTAGCTCTCTGACAGCCATGTCAGCACAATAAAGTTTTTTTTTTTTCGTTTGAAGCAGAACCCGGTATTTGGATTACCGGTTTTAAAACCGGTAATCTGAATACCGAGTTTAACTGAAGCCCCTTGTATGAACTTTCAATACTTAGCCGTTTTCTCTCTAGATTTCAGCCGTTTTTTCTCTGGATTTCGGGTAAACCCGGTATCCACAATACCGGATTTAAACCCGACATTCAAAATACCGGGTTCTACTTCAAACAGACAAAAAAAAAACACGTGTTCACTTTAAGGCGCTGACATGCCATGTGGCTGTCAGAGCGCTAGGTTGGTAAATAGTTTTGGTCAGCTGCTGTTTGTTTCAATATTTTATTTTTTAATAATATTTTGAAAAAAAGCCCTATAAACAATCGTATAAAAGCAAAAACCCACTGACCATTCCCACGCAAGGCCTATGAATAAGGAATACATGAATCAAAAAAAAAAAAAAAAGGGCGAAAACATCACCACATGCAAATTGAAATGCAGATTCCGCGAAGGTCGTGAAAAACCTGTCGATCCTCCATTCAAGGTGCAGCCGGCTCCAGCTCTTGGGGGATGGAGACGAGGGCTAGGGTTTCGGTAATAGGTATTGGGCTCGGAGGGGAGGAGTGAGGAGGAAATGCATGATTCGGCTGGAGAGCCGATGGAATTCACACAGCTGAAGCACGCTGCGGCCGCCATGTCACTGGGCTGGGGGAGGGGGGGGGAGGGGGGACGATGGGAGGCTCGGGCTCCTCTCGTTCGTGGTGGGAAACGATTGAGGCCGGAGAAGTAGATAAAGGCGGGATCGGGCTTTATTGACGCTTTTGCCACTGAGTACTTTACGAAAATGCCCTTTATTGGCGAAATTGTTTGGCGCTGACGAGCTCCTGGAGGGGTAAGAGAGGAAACAAACCCCTTGCCTCGAAATGTATATATAAGCGCCAATAGGGGAAACTGAGATTTGTGTGAAAAAAAAAAGGGAGAAAAAGAGGGGGGAGGATGGCGAGCGCCCTCTTATCGACTCCTCGCTTTCTGGTCTACTCCCCAAGTAATCATATTTCCTCTTTAATTTTTTCTCCTCTGCAATTATTAATTCATTTTATTGTTATTATTCGTTTTGATTCGATGCAGTTTATTGGAATTTTCTTTACTCCGTTTTATGATTCCTTCTCTTCAGTTTGGAAATCATTAAATAGATGTTTCTTGTGATTTTTTTTTTTCGATTTGATTCACTATTGGAGTATATAATTTTGCCCCTCCAATTTGCATTACTGTCTTTCGATCAATTAGGGCACCGATTTGCAAGCAACGGATAAGTATTCACAACGGTATGAGGATTGTCGTCGAGGAAATAATGTGTATTAGTGGGCCCTTCGCACCCTCTAAGAGCTTTGTTGTGCGAGGTAGAAATCACTGCGTCCTTGGGTGCATTCCCTCGGGGATAGTATGGTGACTTGGAGATTAGGAGTTGCATGGAGAGGTGAAATGAGGCTCTCAAGAATATTTCTCTTATAAAGGGATAATGATGTTCTTTGTTGGTTATGTTTTTGTAGTGGACTAGGTTGGCTGCAATCATGCACTTAGGTATGGGGCTCTGAAGCTTTATAGGTGCCTATGTAGTCATATGATACAATTGTTGGGTCCAGCCCATGAGGTCGGCCCAAGCGACGTCCGCATAGGAGATTGGAAGACAGGGGGGGTGACAACGGGATCCAGTACAGAGGCATCGACGGATGTCGAACGGAGATGCCTACATGCACCATTGGAGAGGTGTTGGCGGGCACCATTGGTAGAGGTGCCAACAAGCACGATTGCTGAGGACCAGAGGTGCCTACAGGCACGATGACCACTTTGTGCGCATGATTCTCACTCGCCTTTCTCGCCCGAATTTTATGTCGTCTTCGATTGTGCACACGATGGACTCATTGTACGGATGATAACTTCATAAATTCGAATTCTTTCAGACTTTGTAGGCATATGGATTTGGGATTTGTATGGGCCTCTTCCTACTATATAAAGGGAGAGGTTTAGGATTTCTGAATATGAATTTTGCTGAGAGATCTTTGAGAGAGATTTGGAGAGCCGTCATTAGAGGGATTGCTTGAGGGTTTGAAGAACCCTATTGTACTCTCTTGATTTGATAGTGTATCTCTCTGTGCTGTTGCCAGTGGACGTAGGCCATAGGCCAAACCACCTAAAATCTCTTTGTATCCTTCTGTGGTTTGCTTTTCTACTTTTATTTTGCGTTTGATTTAGTTGAATCTTTTTGGTATTGTGTTTGCATTGAATCCATATTGTTTGCATTGGTTAATTGGGCTTCCACTCACAACAAACTGGTATCAGAGTGCCTAGGTTTTTAATCTAGGCGATTTGTTTCATGGATTTGATTGTCCGGGAAGATGGGGAGTTGTTTAACAAGTCTTCTACGTCTACGAAGACGACAATATCAAACGCTAAATTTGTAGAGAAATTTGATGGCACGAATAACTTCGGTATGTGGCAATGCGAAGTTATGGATGTTTTAATTCTACAGGAGTTGGATGTTGCTTTAGAAGATATCCCCACAGACTTCGCGAGCAGAAAGACTAAGAGATCAACGCAGTCCGGTGGGAGCGCGGACACAGCTTAATGAGGGACGAGGTACGGGATCCCTTCGAATTCAAAAAAAATAACCCTCAGATCATGCAAAATAATGGTTTTAACGAAGAAATATATAAAGGGGGAGAAGAGAAGAAGGGGGAAATTCGGAGTCCACCGGATTCGGGGAATCCACCCCTGATGGATTTTAATCAAAAACATTCTTCATTCATCAAAGGAGAGACCATAAAATAACTACAAAAAATAAAAATATAATGCTTTCCATATATGAAAGATCTAAATATATCTTAAATCTTAACTAAATGATATTTCTAAAATTTACTGTATTTAATAATTAGGAAAATCATGTATTTTCGGATTAAAAAAATAATTTTGGAATAAAATAATTATTTTATTATGAACTTAATATTTTATTCCGAAAATATATTTTTAGGGATTATTAAATCCAACGTTTATTTTAATTAAGCCTCGAGAGCGTGTCGGGCTGTGGAAATCATGCAGGGTCTGCAGACTGCAGGTAGGGTCTTGTTTCCATCATTCACCCCAAGTCAAAAGGAACTCATCCTCGAGTTTTGTAGAGTCGTGGCAGGCGTCGGTAGGGAAGCTCGCATCATCAGGGTTGTCGAAGAGTCGTCTCGATATCCGCAATTGGTGATGGAGGCCTAGTTGGTGTGGTCGTGCTACACTGTAGTCATCTCCTGGGTCCCATGCGAAAGTGGTGTTGCCGTCGTGCGAAGTCCAGGAGTCAGAGAAGTGCTGGCACAGGCTGACGAAGACATTCCCTGCTGACGATTGCTCGACTCTGAGGAAGTCCATGGGATAAGGGCATGCCCACATAAATCAACCACTGGAAACGAGAGCTCCACTGAAAGTGCAAGTACTGGTGGAGCCGCTAGTGACGTTGGACGCTCAACAACGGGCTCTAGTGAAGACCCCATTGAAGGTGCTTAGCGGGAATCGGCTCCACTGGAGGTGGAGGTGGAGGTAGAATCGACAGTGCAAGCACCGCAGCTGGAGCTGTCGATGCAGAAAGTGCATCCGATGGAGGTCTGACTGATGTTCGGACCCTGCGACGTTGCTTGATCAAGCCTCTTGCTCAATTTCTCCCATCAACTGCATCACATCATCATGTCTTTCATCAACTGATCTCCCCTGATGAAGGAACCACTGGACATAGGGGTTGGCTGGCAAAGACAGCTCTTGGGCTCGAACCTTGATACCTTCAACGTAAACAAACTCCAGAAATGTGGACGGGTAGAGGGTTAGACCAAAGGTGTTCGCCCAATCAAGGAGTTTTGTGAAGAGGATGGTTTGATGGTACATGGCGAACAGGGTTGAAGTCAAAATCTAGATAGTAGGGCCTATCGGATCAAGGCACAGAAGGTATGATTGAGTTGGGTTATGAAAATCATGCCAGTTTGGTATTTACGTCAATCAAATCTGATAAACGGATCAAAAGATTCGATCCGTTGAAGCATGTTGGGTTTAGTTGAGACTAATCGGGTCAGGTTCAAATTTTGAGTCAGATTTTCAACTTAAGTGCCTGAATCAGATTTCTAAACAGTAGGCTTTGATTGGCTTGGTTGGCCTTTGGATTGGAGATCTAAGAGCTGAAGCTTGTAGGGGTATAGGGGAATAGATGAGGGGTGGAATGGGAAAAGGGTTAGGGCTTCTTTTAGGCTCCGTTTGGTTCGCAGTATTTGGTGCAGTAAGTCGTTTTGAGGTAAGTATTCAGAATGCTGTGTATGACTTACCTCATTTGTGATGCAGTATCCGGTACAGTAAGTCAATTCGGTGTCTCTCGGATACCTCATAACTGAGGCAATCAATACCGCAAAATAAGTAGTAAAGCGAATACTCGTATTCAAAATACCTCGTAAGTCGTAAATATAATACCTCACAGAATACTTCTAACAAAAAAGAGCCTTACTTTCTTTTCAGGTTTTGGGGCAGACAATGGCAACGAGGCAAGAGGGAACAACGGCTGCGAGTCAGGTAAGGAAACAATCCCTTTCTCCTTTCTCCCCCCCCCCCCCCCCCCCCCCCCCCCCTCTTTTTTTTTATTCTTTGGATCTGATCTCTTCTACCACTTTTTTTTTTTTTCAGATCAGTAGGGGGGTTGATTCCTCCACAGGAGGGAGAAGTGGCTGGGGTGCTTGAGGTTGGGTGGCGCGTGAGGAGGTCGATGGGTCGGATCGGGACAAGGGTAGGCGCGACGGTGGTCGTCGGAGGCGAGGTGGCTCGTGCGACCGGATCTTGGGCTGGGCAATGGTGGTCGGTGAGCCGGAAGGGGTTGCGGCCGGGCGGTGGCGGGGCTACCTCCGGCACTCGGACAAGCGGAGGTGGTTGACGTAGCGGATCTGGGCCGAATGACCGGCGGGTATGCCGGTCAAGGCCAGGAGGCCACAAAATACGTTGATCGGGACCCGGAGGCGCGGGGCACGCAGATCGACACCTGGAGGTTTCTTAGGCAACACAACTATTGTGGATCGGGGTCGGCGGTGAGATCTGCGGGGCTTGGATCAGAGCCGTCGGTGACTGGATGTTGATGATGACGATCTTCGAGGATTGTTTGACGGGATGGAACCCACCAAAGACGGGCTCTGATACCAAACTGACGAGGGACGAGGTACATGGTCTCTTCAAATTCAAAGAAAATAATCCTCAGATCATGCAAAATAATGGTTTTAACGAAGAAAGATATAAAGAGAGGGGGGGGGGGGGGGGGGGGGGGGGGGAAGAGAAAAAGGGGGGGAGATCCAGAGTCCACCGGATTCGAGGAATCCACCCCTGATGGATTCCAATCTTGGAAACCCTAACGAAACTTACAAGCCATCATTTTTTTTTTTCATTAATCAAAGCATTCTTCATTCATCAAAGGAGAGGCTTATATTACTTGGTCTCCAAGAAACCATAAAATAACTACCAAAAATAAAAAGATAATACTTTCCATAACTGAAAGATCTAAATCTATCCTAAATCTTAACTAAATGATATCTCTAAAATTTAGCATATTTAATAATTCCAAAAATAATGTATTTTCGAATTAAAATAATAATTTCGGAATAAAATTATTTTATTCCGAACTAAATATTTTATTACAAAAATATATTTTTAGGGATTATTAAATCCGAAATTTATTTTAATTAAGCCTCGAGAGCATGTCGGGTTGTGGAAATCGTGAAGGGTCTGCAGGCACGACCCTGTCCCCATCACAGGTCCTCCCCCAGGGCCTTTGGAGGTCGGCAACAAGGAGCCTGGGGAGATGTGGGAACAGCACCTCCTCCGGGTCAAAATCCCGAAATTTCCACTAAATTTAGGTGTCTTAGTGTCTTTTAGCACGATAAATCGCAATATTTCGTGCCAACAAATATATCGTGCGAAATATCGCGATATTCATGTGAATCCCATTTTATTCGATACAGCATATGAGATTTCGTGTCAAGGTTTCATAAAACTGATATTTCCATAGTATATATGAGATTTATCTGCTATATAATGTTCGATAGTATATTTGTTAAATTACTGTAATTATTTGATTAATAATATATATATTAAGCATGAACACTAAGTTTTTGTATAAATTCTAAATCACTGTCTAAACATTTCGTGGATTAGGTAGACAATTAAATGGAAAAGAGTATTAAGGGGAGCAACTAAACGTTTATGCCAGTACCGATTAAACGGTTAAGCACCGCATCGCCATGTAACTGGCCATTAAGCATTTAAGTGGCACTTTTCAACCTGTAAAATACACCTTAAAGTTGCCAAGAACCCTCCTATTCTCGATCTAGTGCACCTACTGTTCTAGGTTTCCATAAATGTAAAGTCAGAATCATGCAGGAGAATGTGAATCCATGTCAACATATTGAAGTGTAAATTACTAACTAATTAAGTGAACTTAGCTATTTATCTAAAGACGAGCAAATCAAAATAGGCATATACAGCACCAAAATATGGACATATATGGGTACCATACATATATCCATCAGTCTTTTGTTCTCATTGTCTAATATTCTTCTGCCATCTAAATTTAGTACGAAACACCGGAAAAGTCTTCTCTTCTTGCTTTTTTTTCTTTCAAATTGTATTGCAAAAGCTTGTTCTGTTTTGCTGACTCCTGATAGTTGGTATGAGGCCATGATTATGAATTTACTGCAATAGCTTAAACTTGTGTATTTTTTTGTTGAACAGGTAGAGAAGTGGTAGCATCTGTGGTGATTAAGCAGAACGCGTTGAGTAGAACATCTCGCCACACTAGAGGCTTCATTAGTAGAGAGATTGCCCACAACAATGGAAATTGTGCTGCAATTGCATCGATGGTCTATATCACCTTTTCTTAGATTGCTATATTCTGTATTATTAATTGATGGGATCTGATACTAACTAGATGGGATGCGTATGCTTGAAATAAACCAAGTGCAGAATTTAAAGCCTTAAATCAGATTTCAGCATGTTATAAACAAATTTCAGCATAGCTTATAACCATGATTCAGCATTCAATCACTACCAACCAGGTTTTAACTCAACGAAATAATAAAATGGACAATAGGAACATTAATTTCAGATCATAACACTGAATTCCAGCAATCAGAACAAGAACAATCTCAAATTAATAAGCCAATGTCTCAACTACAAGCAAAGATCTAAACGAATAAACCTAACGGATGAGACTCTCGGGAAAACAGAATTTTAGGGTTCCTACAATGAAATCAGCAATAGGGCCGGTTGCAAGAAAGCAGGTTATCACATGAAAATTATCGAGGATCGATCTCACCGTGCTTTGGTCAATGCCGGCAGCTTTCCGATACTCCGATGTTGCAGAGGAATGGCGCGAAAGGGGAGGCGTGGTCCAGAAGACGGGGTGAAGAAGCCGAGACGATGATCTTGAAGAAGAAGAAACTCCACGTCGATCTTCCGTGAAGCCGAGGATGAATAGCGTGGCGACGGGGTAGAAGCGTGCGGAAGGAAGAAATAGACAAGAAGCCGAGAGGATTTCGTCGGAAGAGATACACCGAGCAAGCGATCCGCTTCTCCGTTGTTAGGGTTTCAATTCAATTCATCTCCCTTTGCAATTAGGGTTTTTAGAATAAATAGGGGATAAAGGCACAAGGCACAAAAGGAAAGGAAAGAGAGAGAGAGGGGCCGGTCGGGTAGAGAGAGAGAGAGGACGCGCGGAAGAGAGGGACGCGCGGGCATGTTCGAGGGAGAGAGAGAGAGGGCCGGTCGGGTGGGCTTAGGTGAGGGATTTTTGGGATTTTAATTCCCCTTCGAATCTCATCCGTTGAGATCTATTCTAACCTAACATCCTACGGCTAAAAAGTAAACACAGAAACGAGTCAGTTCGGCATCTGTGGCTCGAACCGGATGCGAACATGGCTCGCACCTACCCAAACCAGAAATAAAAACTGAAATAACTAACGATCCGCTGGTCGGATCGAAATAAAGTAAAAATCAAAACTGTGGGGCTTCGATGAAGCTTTCCACTGATGCAGACGGATCGACGATCGGGTTCCTGGATCTCCGGCGCGGATGAAAATACGCCATCAGCTGTAGAAAAACTGCACGTAGTGGCTCGTCTGCATCAAGTCCCCCGGACTCAAAAGAACTCGACTCCTGTCGATCCAGGTCCTGGGTCCGGCGGAGGCTCTCCTGGCAGCAACTGCAGCCGCTGCCTCTGATCTGACTGCTCTCCCGGGTCCGGTGGCCAAGTGATCCGCCTCAGGTACACGGCAACTCCATCTCGTAGCCTCTGCCCCTCGCCGCCAAGCGAAGACCTGAAAGTCAACACCAACATCCTCCGCGGCACGATAAGATCATCAAAAGACTCAGATAATTTCATGTGATAATAGGAATGCGGGTTGACATGAAATTCAAATGACATGTGAAAAGAAAGGCCGCGGGAGCATAATGTGCTGCGGGTCATCGGCTTGCGCGATTGGCAGTGGTATACTTGAAAGGCCATAGGTTGCGGGTGCGTAATGTGTTGCACAAAATGGCCTGCGCACGGTGCAAAACAAGGGGGTTCTAAACCAGGAAGATATGTCATGTCATCATTGTCCGGATGCAGTGAATAAAATGAGAAATTAAAGAATCCATCATGCCACATGTTATGATTTCGAAAAATTAAAAACGATGGGTTGTCTGAAATTTGAACGCATGATTCATAAGTCTTTTGCATCGAAAAGTGATCAAACATGCCAAAATCGTTTTTAAGATTAAACTCAACACTTGGATGACATGGATGCACATGTGACTGGTTTATGATTGTAGAGATGCCAGGCAAATGATGAATGCGAGTGCGATTAATGCCTACAGACTCTAAGTGCGATGTGCATGCAATGGAATGCAAAACGTTATCTAATCCCTTCTCAATCGACAGCGAAACAAATGGACGCCCTACTAGGTTATCTGCGAATGGTGGTAAGGGTTGGTTCTGATTCAGAAGAGCTTTAGGTGCATGGGGTGATGGAGACTGGTGAATAACCAGCAGTGGTGCAGTCATATCATCTTCCCCCAAGACTAACTCATTGACGTGTTCGCCCTCAGGCCCATGACTGTCCTCTTCCTTGTCATTGTCCGCCAGATTTGTCTGTGGGTTGAATTGTCGTTGAGGACAATCGGCTGACTTGTGTCCTGGCTGATCTACTAATTCGTGCTCTTGTCGCAGGTTTTGGCAACTTCTGTTTTGGCTGATCTGCACGTAGTTTGCCATCGGATTTGTGCTCTTTTCCCTAACGCGACGACTAGTGCGCTCGGATACTTTCGAGGACGAATTCTGGAACACATGTTGTTTGGAATCGGAAGGGAGGAACTTCCGTTGCAGCTTTTCCCTCATGTGGGTCCAAGTGGAAATTTTATCTTTTCCTTTTCTACCCCTAGCGGTCTGCAACTGTTTCCACCAAACCAGTGCATGACCTTTCAGTTTAAGGCTGACAAACTTAACTTGTTTGTCGCGGGGGATTTTCTTCCACTCGAAATACCGGTCGATATGCTCGGCCCACTCTAGAAACTCTTCGGGATCCATCCGACCCCCGAACTCAGGAATTTCTATGTTGATGCTCTGATCCCAGCCCCAATGGGATTTCGTTTTCCTATGTGTCTGTCTACTTCGCCTATCAGTCCTGTCAGAGGAACTGACGCTATCACCTCCGGACTCTAGGTCTAAGTTGCTACGCCCTGGCGACGCTCTAGCCCTGTGTTCTCGATGGGGTCGAGGTGGATTCTGGGATTTGGTGACGGCCAAGGTCAAGTTTTCTATTTGGGTCTGAAGCCTACTCATGCGTTCCTGTTG
The DNA here is from genome assembly GCA_947650365.1 of Chamaelirium japonicum. Lineage (NCBI taxonomy): Eukaryota > Viridiplantae > Streptophyta > Magnoliopsida > Liliales > Melanthiaceae > Chamaelirium > Chamaelirium japonicum. The sequence continues at coordinate 32,135,257 of OX393558.1, read as the reverse complement.
CCTTATGAAGGCATCGTGCCAAGTGCGGGGTGGCAAAGATCCAGTCATTATAGATTCGATCGACTCACTACCGGGGAAAAAGGGATGGTCCTAATATGGATGTACTCACGCGATGCGGGTGACTAACTAATGCAAGATACAAACTAAAATGAAAATAGGGAAAATAAAAAAAAATTTCAGCAAACGCGTGATGATGCGAATGATGCGAGAGGACCGGCCGTTGCGTAAGGACGCGACGACTAGTGCGCTCTGATACCAACTTGATGGGATCTGATACTAACTAGATGGGATGCGTATGCTTGAAATAAACCAAGTGCAGAATTTAAAGCCTTAAATCAGATTTCAGCATGTTATAAACAAATTTCAGCATAGCTTATAACCATGATTCAGCATTCAATCACTACCAACCAGGTTTTAACTCAACGAAATAATAAAATGGACAATAGGAACATTAATTTCAGATCATAACACTGAATTCCAGCAATCAGAACAAGAACAATCTCAAATTAATAAGCCAATGTCTCAACTACAAGCAAAGATCTAAACGAATAAACCTAACGGATGAGACTCTCGGGAAAACAGAATTTTAGGGTTCCTACAATGAAATCAGCAATAGGGCCGGTTGCAAGAAAGCAGGTTATCACATGAAAATTATCGAGGATCGATCTCACCGTGCTTTGGTCAATGCCGGCAGCTTTCCGATACTCCGATGTTGCAGAGGAATGGCGCGAAAGGGGAGGCGTGGTCCAGAAGACGGGGTGAAGAAGCCGAGACGATGATCTTGAAGAAGAAGAAACTCCACGTCGATCTTCCGTGAAGCCGAGGATGAATAGCGTGGCGACGGGGTAGAAGCGTGCGGAAGGAAGAAATAGACAAGAAGCCGAGAGGATTTCGTCGGAAGAGATACACCGAGCAAGCGATCCGCTTCTCCGTTGTTAGGGTTTCAATTCAATTCATCTCCCTTTGCAATTAGGGTTTTTAGAATAAATAGGGGATAAAGGCACAAGGCACAAAAGGAAAGGAAAGAGAGAGAGAGGGGCCGGTCGGGTAGAGAGAGAGAGAGGACGCGCGGAAGAGAGGGACGCGCGGGCATGTTCGAGGGAGAGAGAGAGAGGGCCGGTCGGGTGGGCTTAGGTGAGGGATTTTTGGGATTTTAATTCCCCTTCGAATCTCATCCGTTGAGATCTATTCTAACCTAACATCCTACGGCTAAAAAGTAAACACAGAAACGAGTCAGTTCGGCATCTGTGGCTCGAACCGGATGCGAACATGGCTCGCACCTACCCAAACCAGAAATAAAAACTGAAATAACTAACGATCCGCTGGTCGGATCGAAATAAAGTAAAAATCAAAACTGTGGGGCTTCGATGAAGCTTTCCACTGATGCAGACGGATCGACGATCGGGTTCCTGGATCTCCGGCGCGGATGAAAATACGCCATCAGCTGTAGAAAAACTGCACGTAGTGGCTCGTCTGCATCATTAATCTTCTAAACATTCATCTTGTGTATCTATCTTTATCTTTATTCTGATGTTAATAATATGGCTCTAGATATGACCAAATTGAGAAGCAGAATCTCTAAAGTTGACTCCTAAAATACATAATTTTGTCAGTTAAGGACCTTAAGGTAATGATTTTTTTTATATTCTTTTGGAAGGAAAGTATGTTTTCCAGAGCAAGAGTGCACAACCTTAAAAAAAAAAAGGAAGGTAAAATAACAATTTATTAAAGAATAAGGACTAATACAAAAGAGGCGGTTGATATCTGCCTAAACCACTAAAAGAGCAGCAATAGTCATCTGTTAAGCATAGCAGTTAAAGCTCATTGCCTCCTAGCAACAAAACAAACAGAAAACCAGAACCCACTGTAGGCAATAAAATTTCTTAGCCAAATGGGGCTAGAATTTTCAAGCCCAAAGGGCTCGGAAAAAAACCCAATCAAAGCCAAAACCCTACCCGACCGGCCCCACCTGTGAACAGGGCGCATCGGCCCCTGCAATAGGGCCACGTGGCCCCTATGTCAGTGTTGTCATGGCGACCGCCTAGGCCATGCCCAGGCGACCGCCTAGGCCACGCCCAGGCGACCGCCTAGGCCACGCCCAGGCGACCGCCTAGGCCACGCCCAGGCGACCGCCTAGGCCACGCCCAGGCGACCGCCTAGGCCACGCCCAGGCGACCGCCTAGGCCACGCCCAGGCGACCGCCTAGGCCACGCCCAGGCGACCGCCTAGGCCACGCCCAGGCGACCGCCTAGGCCTATATAAAAAATGGTTTTTTTTATTTTTATTTTTTTTATTTATTTTTTCTCTTCTTTTTGTTTTCTTTTTCAATGTATGTATGACCCATATACTTAAATACTATTATATATGTCTATTTCATCTTCTTAGCAATTTATCTATATCTATTTCATGTTCTTTTTACTAAGGTTAATGTTAATGTTGTTGTTTGTTTATAGAATTTTTTTCTCTTTGAATTATCTTTCTATATACATGTGATTTATCCTCTCTAATGCTACTATTTCTCCAATTTTAGGGTCGTGCTAAATTTTTAGGGTTTGTTTATTATGCTTGATTTGTTTCATAATGAATGTTAAGGACCTAGGGTTTTAATGTTCTAACTTCTAAATTATAACTTCTTAATATAACATAATTTGATTCATTGATTGTTACATGTTGATGTTGCATGACATACATGATTTTATGTATTCACATTTCAGTGATTTGGCATGACAATGATGACATGAATATTCTTTTTGGATAAGAATGTTTAATTTCGGTTGTTTGATTAATTTCATATGAAGTTTTTGATGGTATTATGCTTATTATTTGTTCAAATCTGAATATATAAATTTTAATATTAAAAAAAATTTGTCACCTAGGCCTCGCCTAGGCGCCGCGTAGGCCACGCCTCACTTAGGCAGGCCTGACCGCCTAGGCATCACCTAGCCGCCTTGACAATACTGCCCTATGTCAGGCAAGGTTGGCCAGGAAAAGAAAAGAAAAGAAAAGATAATGAAGAAAAAGAAAGAGGCGGTAACGTGGATGTCTACTAAACATGGATCCACGCCAATCCTAACGATCAAACGGTCAAGTCAATAGACCAGATCGTCATCAACCAAGTGCGAAAATGGTTCAAGCCATAAAAGGATAAACCCAAATCAAATCAAAGACCATAACCACCCGAAATAAAGATAAGGAAACAAATCTCGACAGTTATAAGGAGGTAAAGGAAAAAGATATTTCAGATAATAATAAAGATCCTACCATATGTTTCCCCACCTACCTCTCCCTCGCCTATAAATGAAGGGGTTGGGGAAGGAACAGAGGGTCAGAAATTCAAGAGAAGAGGAGGATCTGCAAGGAAGAAGGCAAGGCTCCAACACTTGAAGACCGAAGGCTTCGTGAGGCTTGGGAAAGCACATCCCCAAAGAGAAACTCTCACTTAGCCCTGTAAATTTCCTCCATCAAGAAGCACACACTTGTAGATCGAATAAGTCTCATTTCGTCCACAAAGAAGAAAGTTTGGAGAAAAAGATCTGGAGACGTTACACTCGTCGCCATAAAAGCTAAAGAAACCTTTGCTCCGTCCACGAAGAAAAAAACTTTGAGAAGGAGATCTAGAGCCGCTACCCCATCGCCATCAAAGCCAAGATCAGACCAAAGCCAAGCAAAAGCCAAAAGCCAAAGCGAAAGCAAAGCAAAAGACCAAGCAAAGCAAATGCTAAAGCTGACGAACTATGGAGAACAAAAAACAAACGAATGCATGTCTTAGCCAATAAGGCACAAAGCCCGGAAGGATGAAAGCACTGCATGCCTCTCTTCTCCCACGTTCAAGTGCAAAAGTCAAAGCAAGGTCGAATCTAGAAGTCGAGGGAAAGTAAGAGCCGAAGGAATACGAAAATCGAGGAGCAAATCGACACACGTCCTAGCCAGCGAAATGCGAAGAACGGAAGGGCCAAAGCAACATGAAACTCCTCCATCTCCCTAAAGCCCTATAACTCTTGTAAAACCTTTGATTTGGGCAATCTATCCGAAGTCTCAAGGAAGAATATGAGGAGACTGAAGATCAGAGGACCACAGAGGATCTCTCTCACAATGTCCTAATATATCTTCTCCGCTTCGTCTCACCACCCCGAACCCCGGACGTGGTTGTAAGCTCAAATGGTTCTAGCAATATGACGACCCATCTTTTTGCACCTGCACCCACAATTACCACAAAAGCTCTGTTACTTTCTATGGGCTTTGGTTTCTGTTGCACCTCCAAAAAACACACCGAGTCCCCCCCCCCCCCTTCCATCAAACTGAAGGCATTAGTCTTGGCTCTAGGCTTTGGTCTCTAATTTCTGGCCTCTATCGCTGAATTTTGATCATGGGTCTAATAGGGATAAAAGGGACTAAAATGGCTTTTTCTCTGCTTATAATTGACGGTAAAGTAAATTGCTAGTGAAATTACTGAATATAAAGTTACTGTATAAGCATGGAAAGGAGTGATTGTGTTTTGGTCCTTCCCTGTAGGCCATCCTTAAATTGCTATTTTCTATACTTATAATTTCAAAAGTTTATACTGTCAAATTTCCACAGTGATCTTTCCCTTTAAAAATTTGCACAGGAGATATTCGATAAGTCCTCTTCTTCGTTATTTGTACACCTGTAAAGTCCGAAATTCTACTTCATGGAATCTGTAAGTTGCTCAGGCCAAGTCATTAATTTTATTTCCGATACTTCGTAATTATTCTTGTAACTCAATCTTCACAGAATCTGTGGATCATTGAAGGAGCTGCCCTCAAAATCAATAGTAAAGGTGGGGACCTCATTTTGATTTTTTGGCACAAAATTCGTGATCATCTAAGAGTTTGTACTGTGCCATTTAAAGAAAATGCCTTGTGTCAACATCACGGGCCATTCAAATAAAATGCATTGTATCAACTCACGATTGAATCTTATTCTATTAAGACTTTATGAATTATGATAGGCTCGGTGAGCTCAATTCCTATTAAGATTACTCTACAAAGGGATTGAACATAATTTTATGATTAGCTGGCAACCTAACATCAACCCTCCATAAGTTGGTAAACCTACAACCAGTTGGCAGGTAGGGAGGCCTACCTTATTGGTTATGAAGTTGTTTCTCATGCAACATAGCAACTCTTCAAGTTTCCTCTAAACTTGGATAGTGTCTAGACAAAGAGAGTAGGGGACAATTTTTTACATGCGTAACTTCATTCATCTTTGGCCAAAATAAAAGCCAAAGAGCAAAGTATTGATTGAAAATTTCACGAAAAGAGTCTCTTATGCATTTTTCATAAAAGGAGACCATTAGGTCTTACCTAAGATTCTTTTAACAAATAAAGTCTAACTCCTCTAGTTTGATTTTTGAAAATCCATCATTTTCTTTCCTTTAATGCAAACAACAATAGAGGCTCACTAAGTACCTTATGGTTATTTAACTGTTAAGGATTAGATATATTAAAGATCTCACATTGGGGGAAGACTTTACGTTAGATACGAACATTTTAGTATGAGACTTACACATCCGGTGCTATTTATTTTGACCTTTTGTAATGATGTTGAGTATATCACGCCATGCATGGATTCAGAGACCCAACTCACTCCAAATCTGATGGACCTTCTAAGACTGGTCCTGATTTCTATTTATTATGCAATTTTTGTTGTTTTCTATGTATTTTTGTCATATTTTTAAGCTTAATTTATGCACATGTCAAAACCCATGTTATAAGAGTTTCCTAACTGAATTAGGAGTCCAAATCCTAAGTGTTTAAGGAGTCCAAATCCTAAGTGTATTAGGAGTCCAAGTCTTAAGTTTATTAGGAGTCCAAGTTCTAAATGTATAAGCAGCTCTAGTCCTTAGTATATTAGGAGTCTTACTTCTAATATGTCTTATATGGCTTGGTGGCTTATAACAAGGCATTACTAAAATTTGAAAAATATTGCTATAGAGGTTGCCATGATAGTTCTTCTTCCCCGATGGGGAGAGGCCATAGGGTGAGAGGCATTGGTAATCATCTCCCTTTATCACCCTTCTCTATCTCCATACATAAGAAGCTTCATCATATCATCTATTTTCGGATTCCATTAATACTTGATCATAAACAGTCCTTGAAACCATCCCATCCGATTTAAACCTAGCCACAACAAGCCTATATCTTCCCCGTCTTTCCCCCACAAGATCTGTCACTCTCCATCACCAATATCCCCTAAAAACCAACAATGGACTGTGTAATTCAGATCTGGAGTTCCTTTGATATCTCCCAATCCAACGGAGGATCGCCATCAAATTAATACCACTAGCTTCCCTACACCTAGACTCGACTACCTACAAAATTTCAGCCTCATTAGATTTCCGTATTTCTGTCAATAATCCAAATTCTACCTTGTTGTCCTTAAAATATGCATGTTCCGAAATCCCTATCATTCACCTAGAGCAAGATCCTTTTCTTTTTTCGGGATCCCAAAACCCATCCTGCACTATGTAAGTTTCAAGTAAATAGAGACAGTTCGGTATACCGAAGTTATAATTAACAAGACCTACTCCAATTATTTCAGCTCAAATTTATTTATCTTTCTTTTCCATTCGTTCTTATTAAGGGCCTCCCGTCTCACTATCCTTAGATCCTTTCTTTCCACAACTTCCATCCTTGTCATGTAGGTTTTCTACTTTACTCTTTTCTACCTTTTAGAAGAGTTGCTTGTACTCCTTAAACGGGTACTCATATTTTGATGTGCATGCCCATACCATTTCCTACATTTTCTTTATTTCTCCATGTACGGTTTTAAACAGGGTCTAGGAAGCATGGACACTTCCCCAGGCCTCCCGTACCCGTGTCGGACACGTGTCGGACACCGACACTCGTCGGACACTCGCCGGACACGCACCGGACACGCATGTGCCGTGTCCTACGTGCTTCTGGGAGCCGGACACGGTTGGACACTCCTCGGACACTCACCGGACACTCCTCGGACACTCGGGACACTGCGGGTTGATGGACTGTTCGATATAGAGTCGGGTTACAAGCTGTGGTGATTCAATTTTGGCTTCAACCTATTTGATCCTCTGAGATTATAACCTCAGAGAATTAGATAGGTTGAAGCCAAAACTGAATCGCAGTCATTCTTTTGCATGCCATTTGGGCCTGAGTGTGATTCACTTGTCAGGATGGTTATGATGGACGGTTACGATTCAGGTTTGACTTTAACTTATCTTATCTTCTGAGGTTTCAGATAGGTTGAAGTCAAAACTGAAACACAACCGTTATTTTCCATACCATTTAGAGATGTCTGCGATTTACCGATCGGGCTGGATGTAACTAACGATAGCGATTCAATATGTATTAAATTTTTATTTTAGTTGTTTTTTATGAGGCTTTATCGGTTATTGAAATATATATGAATTGCAAGCATATATAAAATATAAATTTAAAAATATTCATTTATTTTGCCGTGTCCCCGTCGTACCCGTGTCCTCATTTTTTAGGATTTGCCGTGTCGGCGAACCCGTGTCGTGTCGTACCCGTGTCCCCGTACCAGTGTCAGTGCTTCTTAGAACAGGGTACTTGCTTTACCACATATCCACCTTCTGCATCTTTTGCCTCACTCATCTCCAATACTTGGACACTTTCTATGATTAAAATTATGACCCGTAAAATACTATAGGCTTATTGTTGGCTTCCAACTTTTCTTTCAAATGCAAGATAGGACAGCACCTTAGAAGGGCCTTATCACTTCACTCGCTCAAAATTATTCTATTTTATTTTTCTTTATCTATATCTCCATTCTTTTATATATTATATCCATAATAACAAAAGCGATCCAACTAGTATATCGTCGCCATATGGTCGGATGCAATTTAATTTCTATTTCTAGATATGTGATGATTTAGTTCTACCAATTTTTCTAGCTTTATCCTTCTATATTTTCCATTTGGTTGCAGTTTGACGTGAGCCTATTCTATTCTTGTCAAATATCAACATAGTATCTGCAACTGCAAACAGCATACACCTTAGAAAATTTTGAGGTCATAAATTCGTTGGAGTATTGCTAGATGTTCATGCCTTCTGCACTGTGTGAAATTATCTTCTGTTTTTTGTCGAGTCAGGAGCTTGGCATGAGCATGTCGGCATTGCTTAGGGCTTGTTTGGATACGCTCCGGATCTGGGATTCTGGGAGCCCAGAATCCCTAAGAATGGCAGAGAACATGTTTGGATACAACCGAATACCAAAAAGCATTTCTTCAAGCCATTTTCCCGGGAGCCCAAAATGGAGGCTCTGGGCTCCGGAGCCCTATTTTGGGATTCTGGGCTCCAAGAATTCCAGAATCAGAATCCTATCCAAACAGGGCCTTAGTTCCTAAGTTCTACGAATGGCTTTTTATCGATTTTATTTTTGCTAGAAATCTTTTTATTTTTCTACATTAAGTTGATCGCATTTTGCCATGTTATTTTAGCGTGAAATGTTTTCATTTTTCTCCAATAAGTTGATCGCATTTTGCCATTTTTAGCAGGCTGGACAAAAGGCTAGGAAAAGAGAAATTGTGATCCCCGACCCAGACTATAGAATACCTGCTGTCTTACTTGGTGAGTTTTCTAGTCATTCAACAAATTATGTTAAGGCAATGCGTTGTTGTTTCTATTACCTTTTATATCTTTATATGTAGATAGATGCCTGCGTGTGTTTGTGTGAGTACTCATATGTTCATGTGTGATGCCCTGAAAATAAAGCTCAATCCTATTTTTTGCACCTTCACTGTGATCGTGCGCACATTCATTACAGAGCATGCGCACGATCACATGTGATGGTGAGCAAAATAAGAGTTCTTCTGCTCATAACTATCATATATACACCTAACATTCTAAACGAAGAGGGTTTTACAAGAAGGGATTGTTTTATAGGAAGTTACAAGCTCAGCCAATTATTTATAACCCGAACAGGGTGGCTAATTTCATATTCTTCCTGTGAAGGTACTTATGCGACATAGCCTCCCTTCTGTTGCTTTCGTTTACAGCGACTACCACAAACTGACTGCAGATGGGTTATCTTGACATAGGTAGTAAATGAATGCACTCTATCTATTCAGACTCCTATTTCCCCTTCTCAACATTCTCTTTCCAAGCTTCTCCTTCGCTGTTTGGAACCACATATGGAAAAGCTCTGCGGTTGGCAACCAGCTTTCTCACCTGTCCTTCGATCAAGCTTGGTTGCGTGTAAATTTCCTCCACACCACTTAAGTGTTTGATTTTGACAAATGTAATCCCAGTTATGTATTTAAACTCAGACCATTGAGAAAATAGGTAAAATGGTTGTTTAATTTGCTTTGCATTTCACCTAATTTTGGGGGGAGATAATTGCCTAACCCAAAGGTACATATATAGTCATATGGCGGGGTATGGTATGAAATTAGCCATCTTAGAAGGGTATATATCATTTGTACAACTTGTAGGGGTATATCTGAAAATGCATTTCCCGATATAGTATATTTGGAACTTCTAATATTAAATTGGATTTGGGATACAAAAGAACCAAATTTGCTTTCACAAGAATATAATCTCTTCCAATATTGCGTTGATGTAAACCTTCACACATCTCTTGGGATTATATACTCTGTAGACCTCTATGACCCAGCTTGAGTATATGGTCAACAGAACTTCATCTGAAACAACAGTTTGATCTAATACTGTCACTTTGCTTACAGCTGTATTGTGAGATTTGAATTGAATATAGGTACTTCATTGGTAATTGATCCACTTGTAGTTGAGTAACGAGTCAATTCTGCTAGCTTTTAAGCTATCGTGACCAATGTAGAGGAGAGAGCTTTTGGTAAAATTGATCCGAAGGCTAGAGGAGAATTCCTACGGCTACTTGATCTTCCTTGGCCTCACAAAAAAGAATTGTTTCATCTGCAAAATAATTGTTAAGAGATACTCCAAGAACTACCACTTATACCTTTGGCTGGACCTTTGAGCTTGTCCTGATAAAAATAGCTCCAAAAATATCGACGGTGGCGATAAAAATAAAAGGGCAGACTGGCTTCAAACCTTTGCACATCTTAAAGGAACCACCTGATTCCCCGTTTATAAAACAAGAGAACTTCGAGGAGAAGAAGCAATTGCTCACCCATCAAATCCAGTTATCCGAAAAACCTTTGCGCTTGAGAGCCTCCGGTAGAAAATTCCAGTGAATGCGATCAAAAGCCTTCTCTGATCAGGTTTGGAGAGGAATAGAATGCATTCCATTGAGGGACTCAAGCCCAATATATGTACATGTATATCTATACAATCCGACCCGACTGTACAGTAAACCCGACCCGACTGTATGTACATTAACACAACAAAACAAAGAATCATACTTTTTCTTTTCTACATCATCCGAACCATGGATATTGCATGATTATATTTTCATATATAATAATTGTAACATCTTAAAATAAAACATGACTCATCTAACAGCACGGAGGCTGGACTCTCTCCCTCTTCATGTCCGTTACAGAAATGAGGAAGTTCTTCGCTGCTTCCACATCTCAGAAGAGGTTGAAGCTGCACTCCGTGGCGAACTCAAAAATGGTGTCCTTAGTCCAAATGTTTAGCAGTAACGACAGGTTTTCATCGGCTCTACCAGCTTTGAGGGATCGCAACTGCTTGATCAAAACGGTTCTGCCATGCATTGGGGATTTCGTGCAGGTGCCAGGATCATCAAACGAAAATTACTCCTTTGGGGACATTTACAATCATAGGTTCAGTTTTGGACTTGGTGAAAGGTCGGATGATTCTTGACTTCAAAACTTGGGAAGAGGAATGTGTGACACCAATCCATCTATGAAGTCTTTGTTTACATGTTTACTCTGTTAGTTTTCTTTATTACTTTATTTTTTAATGTTCCAATGACTATTTACTTTGTTTCCGTTGTTAACATTAACTGTTAAAACAGGCATAGCAGGTGTATTTGTGTACCAAGACAATTTACTTCCAGCTTGTACAGTTGGTTTGCTTGGATTCCTTCTATTATTCCAGGTAAATTTGTAGGTTTGGAATTGTTTTGTGTTTGAATGTACATTCTCCTTGACTCTCTGCTGTCCATATCCTTTATTCAGCACTCTACAATGGCATCCTAAGAAGAGCTGAATCGGTATCCAGATCATTTTAGGTCTTGGATTGACCAGTGTATATATATGTTTATTTCTGTATCCAGATCATTATAGATTGTAGACTTCTTGTAGTTTTGATCCTTTTTCTTTAATTTCAGTTTGATAAACGTTTGTGTGATTTATAGCACACAATTCATGCCCTAAGATTATTGCCAAAAAAAAACATGCCCTAAGTTTATTTGGATAGACGTACTTTCTGTTTTACATATTACATTAGGTTCTTCTAGTCCATAGACATTGCCTGTCATGAAAGCTATATGTTTTCCTTATATTAGACAGTTAACAACTTGTTTCAGAATGTTTAATGAGGCTTCTTCAACATTCCACCATATGTTCAGTTCTATTTTAATTTAGTCTAATTTTTCTTGTTAAACTAATTACCAATTTACTTGCTCCTTTCAGACAACTAGAGTGAGATTCGTTTTTGATGAAGAAGCTCTGGTTCGTTTTCTCCACCCTAAGAAGTATGCATTACTTTCGACAATCTGAACCATATTGATATCATGAGATTTAAAGCATGTATAGGTCTTCCTTCACAACAACACTTTTCATTTGGTATATCCATGAATTAAAAATATGGATTGTTAGCTTTATATGTTGCGAGTCTTGCGACAAGGTCACCTGCATTGTCATGTTGAATGCTCATCTCTTATTTATTAGCTTTACAGATTAATCCGCATGATTTAGAACTTTAAAAGGATTCAGTTTGTCTTTTACCAAAACCAGGGTGTAGTCTGAAGACTCTGAACCTATGGGTAATGTAGTTCTCCCGGGTTCTTTTGTTGCCTGCTTTCCTTTTGAGATCAACACTGTGAAAGGAAAAGTACTCTGGTTGTCTAAATCACTGTTTTTTAATACCTATAGCATTCCATGTCACAATTTGGCGATGAAGTTCAAAACTGTTATTCCAGTTAGCGTCTTACGATTAGATTTGATCCTGATTTAAATCGTCATACAATCCTTATATAGTTTCGTAATATTATCAGATAAAAAATTAAACAATAGCACATGGTTTCTAGGAGCTTGGGGATACTAATGGGTGATGACAGTGCCACGGTACACACTGGCCATGTTCTCCCATTGGGCTCACATATCTTCACTCTGGTTTTAAGGTGCCACTACCCTCCCTGCTGATGTGTGCTCAATCAAAGGGCATGACTAGAGACAGTGGCAGGCACGGTAATTAACCTTGCAGTCTTCTATATGGTTTATACATCCTATGCCAATATGACCTTAAAATTAAATTAGTTTAATTTTAAGAAGAGGAATTATTGCAGAAATGATTATTGCAGATCGATCTATTCATAATATGCATTGACTAAGCAATTATTGCAGAAATGAAATAAGGTTTATTATTGATGTTGTCATATTTGTGTTTATATTGTGCATGGAATAATCTATATAACATGCTACGGCTGTTCACAAGCTGAATAGGACAAAAAGGCACAGGATAGATCTAGCCATCAATCAAGATATGAAAAAAGAGAGGAAGAGACAGAGAATTCAAACGTAGCCCTCTCTCCCGTGTGTGAACACAACTCTCTCATAAATCCTATTAAAAACGTACTATAAAGATATTAGAAACCTACTATAAAAATGATAAATACCTATTCAATGGCATTTAATGGCCATTTGATGTTAATTAGTATATTTTCTCTAACAAGTGAATCACACCCCGAAGGTAGCCGTGGCCGCCGAAGGTGCCTGTCAGAGTGCCGACAAGCATGTCACCGCCAAAGGTGGCCGTCCGAGTGCCTACGGGCATGGGTATTTACTAGTATTATATCATTTCATGGTGACTAAGGTTAGGGGAACATGATCAATTAATGAAAAGAACATATGCAACATTGAGGTGGTGGTGTCAAACTCAAACTACCAATCAAATCATAAACTTTCCTAGTGATAGTTGAATAGGAAAATTGTCATTTTAAAAGATTGGCAAGTTTACTTTGTTGAAAAACAAATGTATATGCAACCTTTAATCATTTTAAAGCATCATTTTCTAGAGAACTTGAAAAAACCAGCATTAAATGATTATTCCGTACATTCCTCATAGTTACGACACCATTTTATTTCTAAAACGTTTACAATGTTTTCAAATTTGTACGGAGGTGTTTTCTGTTGAAGTAACTCGCACATCCTGCCTTGTTGCAAAAACTTTATTTTTCAAGAGCCTTATAGATGGAAACTTCGTGCTAATGTTAGTAGGAAATCCAATATCTGATGATTGATTTGTGTCTAATAGTGATATTTTGAGGAGTAGCCCACTTGTACTGCACACATAGAAGTACATGCTAAATGGACTCCCTTTTTGATATGTTTCACACCTCTTATCCGGAAAGTTTAAAATGGGAGCATTTATCGGTTTTAAAGGGATGGAGACGCTTGCTGAGTGGAGATGTGTAGATGGTCATCACAGATTCACAATGTGACTCATGCACTGTCATGAGAAGAGTTTCAGGCCATCCAATAGACATGAGGAGATAGGAAATGGGAATAGGACTCCATAGAAGGCGCTTCTATGGGACGGAGTGTGGATCTAGCAGTGCGTGCCAGTGAGATCTATAGCATTTCTTTTTTACTATTTTACCCTAAAAAATTATGTCGATTCAGGCACGCATGACTCCAGCCATGTTGAATAGTTATATGGTTAACATTAGGATTCTCTTCTGATAAGACAATGCATTCACTGTACCTGGGTGACTGGGTCACATAGCTTGGAAAGTAGCATGTCACTGGGGCATTGCTTCTTGGAGAGTTGACTTTGCAATCATTTGGTATCCAGCTTATAGGGAAAGTCGATGCTCAAAAACTCCAGATTTACTTGGTTTATGGCCTCTGGATTTCCAGTTCAGCCTGACAATGCTAAAAAATCTTAGTCAATCAATGTTTGGACTGAGTAGTGCTTACTGAATTTGATTTGACTTCGATGGCTATTCCTGGTTGACATTTATGTGTGTGCAGTAAAAATTGAAAGTCTTACTTAAAAGATCAGTCATGTCAATTGACTTTATCTTTATATGTTATTATGCCATGCATGATGTTTTATTTTCAACTTCTAACTATTCTGATTGATCTTTAATTGTAGGAGGTAAAAATCGGGGATCAGCTTCAGGAGGCAGGCGAAAATGTATTTGTTGGTGGCAGGAATCGTTGGAAGTGAGCATGCTATTTTATCAAATTGATCTTTTAGATGAAAATGGTTCAGGTGTTATGACAAGTTTTTGAACAGGTATTCAACATTTGTGAATTGGGAGCTGTGGTGGCCAAATTTTCCAATCCTGGTGTACTTTAAGGAAACACAGACTAAACCAGAAGGACAAGTTCACTTTTTTCCAGTGATTTTTGTAAGTAGCTAGATCTGCAAAATACAAAAGCGGATTAGAACTTTATTTTTCTTTCTGCTTTATCCACTTGGTGACGGTTGCTATGGTTTTACAGAACGGGAAACAGCTCTATGATGTTATGGTAGAGCGAGCAGGTCCATCAAAGACTAGTGCACCTAAACAGTAATGTGGGCTCGATGTCACATGTCACCCTTTTATTAGGTAAACTTGCACATTTTCCAAATACTACCTAACTTCTGGCAGATCCTCATTTTAACCAATGCCTTCTTTAAAATGATTTGAAGTGTGGCTTGCGATTCTTGGACTTGGTAACAGTTGAGACTGAGCCGTGATTGGCTGAGGCTCAAAGGTAATCGTAATAATGGTTTACCATTATGCTAAGAAATGGCAATACACCTTAACCATAACCAACAAGCCTTATGTAAGCATGGCTGGCAATGCTTACTGAATTGGGCATAGAGCCAAGAGAGCCTATATTAATGGTTATTAATATCTTAAGATACACGATATGATGCATACGATATGTTACATATGTGGAGGAAAACAATACCTATCATGGGCATGTATAGTTTTACCGTAGCATACGATACATGATACGCGATACGATGCACATTGCACGATACATGAGGGTTTGTGTGTGTGTGTGTGTTTCTTTTGTCTCTAAAGTTCCAAAACGACTACACAAGTCTTTTTTTTTTTAAATGTGTTTTTTTCTTTAATTTCAAAAGGACCACTTTAGTCCCTTAGATTTTAAATGTGTTTTTTTCTTTAATTTCAAAAGGACCACTTTAGCATCTACCAGCATGCAAGCCCTTTGTTTGCCATGTGGAAGGGTGGATCCCTCCCCTCTTCCCTCCCCCTCCCCCTCCCCCTCCCCCTCCCCTCTCTACTCTTTTTTTCGTGAAACACTCAAAAAAAAAATAGTGAGGATTGCAGGGTAAGTCCAATGCCCATTTGCAAGCAACGACAATAAGAGTTGAAAGAGGAGGGTACATAAAGTAATGACAGTAGTATAAACGAGTAAAATGGATAAGGCTTCTTCTCCAAGGGGGAGAGGGGCAGCTACCAGGGACTCCTCTTTTCTCCTTTGGCCAATGTGAGGATAGAGAGGGGTTATTGCTCCCTCATTTACGCCTCTGGTTTAGAGGGAAGGAAGTGGTTGATGTTACCCCTCAACACACCCACCCACACACACACAAACGGTTCAAAGGATTGGAGAGCCTCTTCCTCCTCTAATCCTATCAGCGGGGAAAATGGATGAAATAAAGTAGGAGTAAGGGAGGAAGAGGAAGGTTTTTTTTATTTTTTTGAAGAAAGTTCGTTGGGGGGGGGGGGGGGAGGGGGTATAATTTGAGTCTTTTCCACGTCAAGGACCCAATTTGTGGTCTCAGGATATTTTGGAGAAGGTACTAGTACTATTGGCAAACACATTTATCTTGACAATAAATCTTCTTTAGGGTATAATATGGCTTTGATTAGGCTTGTGTATAGCTCAATACAACAAATGATATACCTGATATCAGTGTTCAAAAACCCGAAACTCAGACTCGACTCGAAAGTCCACCGAGTCGAGTAACTTGAAGACTCGACTCGAGCGACTCGGTATATATATATATATATATATATATATATATATATATATATATATATATATATATATATATATATATATATATATATATATATATATATATATATATATATATGGGGTGGGATACTCTTACTCATGGCCTCTTACTCATATAGTTACCTATGATCTGGGCCGTCCATTAGATCCCGACGTACGGTTCGGATTAGATGGGGAGTTAAAGCAATGGTGTCCGCATTAAATACGGGCTTTTAATACGGGCTTTTAATACGGGCAATTAATGCGAACACCACTGTTTTAACTCCCCATCTAATCCGAACCGTACATCGGGATCTAATGGACGGCCCGGATCATAGGTAACTATATGAGTAAGAGGCCATGAGTAAGAGTATCCCTCCCCTATATATATATGTGTGTGTGTGTGTGTGTGTGTGTGTTTGTGTTTAAAACTTAAAATAGTAAATAGCCCAAGTTGGACCGAGTCGGCCCGAGTCAGCTCGAGTCACAGCCGGTCCGAGTCGACTCGATTTTCGGCCGAGTCGAGTCGGACTGTGTTTTGGTACTATGGTGTCAGAGGAGTTGACTGCAAGGAAAATTGAAGATGGTGAAAGTTTCTTATGACTAGATACCACTTGTTTGTAAGAATTGTAGGGGCAACAAATTGCTAATAAGTGTCCAAGGGCATTTAGCACCAGAAGGATTGAAGATCCAAAGATGAATAATGCTCAGGAAGATCAGATTAATTGTAATCTGGAAGTCGTACATCTCTGTGAGGGGATGGGCAATTTGGAACTATTTCAGAAGCAGCGGAAGCCTGATGAAATGGAGTGAGGAGGATTACAATACCCAAGCCAACTTGATCAAGAATATAAGGGAAGGAATTATCCCAAGGTTTGAGAATTCAGGTTTAGGTTTGCACCGGGCGAAAAACGAACCGGTTCAAGTCGTTCAACCTGTTCTCGGTGTTTTGACCAAGAAAAAAAAACATTAGAAAAAAAAATAATGAAGTTCAAATCTGGTTTAACTTATTCAGGTCTAATTCGGGCTCGAATTTAGGCAATTCAAGTTTGATTCAACCGATTCGATTCCGATTCAGTCCAACCTAGTCCAATTCAACATAACTAGATCTGAATCAGGGCATTTTTTTTTTTGAGGGGTGATTCGGATCTCAAAATCTGAGCTGGGTTCGGGTTTGGCAGAACTCTCAAATCATGACTTATCCCATCCCAGGTTTGGATGGGAAGATCATTGAGAGGCAAGCTCCAAAGGACCCTCCCTGGAATGCTGGATCATATTGAGTGATGGAAATCCAAGCTAGATTTCGTAGAGTGGGAGCTCAAACTGTTGACGGAGGGGAGTGATGGAAACATGTCCTAAAGCAATTTTATCATCTGTACTTTTAGGGATGCGGAGGAGAATAGATCTTATCCAAAAGATATCAATAATATGAAGAAGGTTCTGACAAAATGAATCAACTTTATCTGGATCTGCAGGTAGATACCGTAGATACAGAACAACAAATAAGAGTTCACAAAAAGAGGGAGGAATTGGGGCCATGTAACCAGAAGCAAAGATATACTTTCCCTTAAGTGACTAGCAAGTAGGAATATCAAGGGGCTTAATGCTAAAAAAAAGAGATTAAAAAGTTTGTCATCACCACCCAAGTCTTTATCCCATCAAGATGGGTGGACTAAAAGTATGATTGACAGGAATTTTCCAACCGGCGATCAACCCTCTAAGATAGAAATTAGAAAGGCTGTTTGAAGCAATAATATTGATGTTTTGCGAGTTGGAAACAAAAGCTAAAGGGATAAAGTGCAATGCTTTGGCAATGATACTAAGAGGATTAGGTCAGTACTTTGTTGGACTTCTATTGTTTTTGTGGTGAGTTACTAGAATCATTGATAAGCTAATTACTTGTTCCTGCAAGAACTTAAGAATAAATCAAGAGTTTATTTTGGGGGTGGTATATGCTAGGATTAGAGCTAAAAGAAAGGTTTTAGCTTGTAAAAACTGAAGATAACCCTGAACCTCAACTTCTAGTTCCTTGGGGCCATGACTAACCAGAGGAGTGTTTTAACTAATTAGGACAGCCCGTGAGAAAGACAGGGCACCTTTCATCAAATCCGTGTTTAACGCTTTTGATCAATGTCTATGTTAGATGTATTCCTCCTTTTATCTTAGTGTGGTATTCCCGTCTGTAGGTGACCACACCCTTTGTAGGTTGTATATAACTAGTGCATGCTTGTGTCTGTCGGCACTGCAGGGCCACCTTCGGCGGCAACACACATGTCGGCAATGCAGCAGGCCGTCTTCAACAGCAAAACACCCCCTGAGCATCACCTGTTCCTGAGCTGGCCATGACTCGTCGTTGTATTTTAGGCTCAACCAATTTCGGCACTTTAGTAGAGAACCAACATAGCTCGTTATCCATTACATGTTGAGTCCGTTCGAGCCCTTGGCTCAGCCTGTAGTATCCGTAGAGCTCTTTTGGGCTCTAACTCGGAATGTGACTTGGCTAACCATATGTAACCCCTAAGCGGGCTATGACACAGGCTAAATTGAAAAGAGAGAAAGTGTGAGAGAGAGAGAGAGACAGAGAGTGAAACGGAATAGAGAGAGAGAGAGAGAGAGAGAGAGGAAGGGAGTGCACGATTTTAGGATTGACCCGATGGTTTGGGGCGGCCAAAATTTTAGCGGTCAGGTTTATAGCCGTTGATGCGAACAACGATCAGGGGATGAACGGTCAGGTTTAGTGCAGTATAAATGGGCCGGTATTTTAGAGGTTTAGTGCAGTTTAAATGGGTTGGGATTTGAAACCAAGGGGAGGGAGTTGATTGACGGGGAAATAGAGATCGTGCGTTGATTTTTGAACGAATGGTTAGATCTATTCGGTTCATTTTTGTCCAGTCAGCTTGTCCCAGTCAGCTTTTTGGTTTCGTTTTGTCTAGTCAGCACGAAACCGACGTCCCTTGTTATATAGATGCTGGCCATAGTCCCCTAATACAATTGAGCTTTTCCCTTATGGGGTTCTTCCATGGTCTGCCCTTTAGGGTCCAACTATATTGAGAGTACATTTTCTATTTGCACTCTGCAGTGTCATGATTCAGGCAATCTACGGTCATCGATCTCTGTATTCTTTTGTGCACCCTACTTGAACTTTTCTTGCATTCAATAATTCGGTCTCGTATTTGGTGCAGAACCACCCAGCAATCTGAGGAAACGGTGTGATTCCCTTCCGTCTCGTTTGCCATATGGACAAATATCTATGAAGCAAATTCGGAGCAACCATTGTACAACTAATATGATGTCAAGTATCATTTTTCTCGAGATGATTGAATATAGCTGTTCCGCTGATGGAAAATGAAGTAGCTTTACATTCAGGTCACGATGCTTCGATATAAACAAATTTGGTGACTTTGCTTGATTCTCTCGATGCGATGAGCTTGTATCGTGAACTCCGCATGATAGAACACTTGTGGGTTGTGACACCAAATGTGGGAAATCAAATGGCAGCAGTATAAATCCTACCAATACCCTGAAAATTATTAACCTGTGGGCTCGAATCCTTTAATGGTTCAACTAGTGGGATGCAGGTGTGATGCACATGGTGAATCATGTTGGTATGATAAAGATTGAACCATGAGATATCCAACTATAAGTTCTAGATTCAGTACTATGCGATTGAAATGCATCGATAAAAATGCTCTTTGGGCTCATTGTGTATAAACCTGTAATAAACTATGGGAGACTTGGTGAACAGTCCAAAACATGAGTTTCGTTTAAGCCTAAGGACAGAGGACGAAAATGCCCCTCCATACACTTCAAATTTTCATATGCATGCCCTATCACCTAAAACCTAAACCTAAAACCTAAACCTAATCCTAAAACCTAAGATCTACATGCCATGGAAAGAACCCTAGACCTAATCCTAAACCAAATCCGAACCCTAAAACCTAATCTACGGGCCATGGGGATGAATCCTAGACCTAATCCTAAAGCCTAAACCCAGCTCACCTCGCCACAGCTCGCCGTCGTCGCCCGCTGCTGCTCTTCGCCGTCGGCTACTGTCGTCTGTTGCTCGAGAGAGAAGAGGGAAAGGGGAGGAGGGGGTAATTTTGGGTTTAACCTTTAATTTTGGGACCTGCTGTTAAAGAACTCTTATGAGTGTCATGTTCATTAATCGGATCTGTTGTATGGGACTAAACACCAATTACCCCATAAACTATCTACATATCGAGCCCTGCAAATATTTAAGTTGTGTAAATTAGCCCTTTCGCTACAATAAGTCACGTTTTCATCACTCAATCGTGATTTAGGCCTAACTCAAGGGACTTGTTTTAGAGTCAACCACCACAACCATCCACCACCACCAACACAACCATCCACCACCACCAGTGTCGTTGCCGCCCAACACCATCACTACCGCTCACCATTGCTGCCGACCACCGCCACCATCTCCGCCCACCACCCATCGTCCATGACTACTGCAAAGAGGAGGGGAATAGGGAAGAAGATGATTGTTTGGGAACCTCTTAGGGGGTGTTTGGCATCATTCCGGAACAATCTATTTCCATTCCGAATTCCATCATTTGAAAATAATGGCTAGTAATTGTTCCGGTGGAACGAAGGACTTGGGAACTAAAGAATATCACTCCGCCTGTTTCTATGCCAACCGGAACGCTAGACCATCAAATTGCATTAGAAAAGGTAATTGATGGTAATAACCACTTCTGGATAAGGATTAAAGGGAACAGTTCCACATACCAAACACCAGTTCGGCAATATTTCGGAATCGTCTGTTTCTATTCCTAATTCTAAATTTTAAAAGTATCATCTCAGTGGAATGAAGGACTTAGGAATGATAGTATATCACTCCGGGCGTTTCTATGCTAACCAAAACACTGAATCATTGAATTACATTACAAATGGTAATTGACAGGAATATCCTCTTCTGGTAGAGGTTTAAACGGAACAGCTATTCCTTATGCTAAACACCCCTAAGGCTACTTTTGAGAATATTTTCATCCAAAAAAATTCCAAATGTTTAAAGCAAACGGTCGAACAAAGAATATTATAGAAATATTGCTCAAATATGGACGCCAATTAACCGGAGGGGCTGCACACCTAGATATGTTTGGAGGGTCGATATGCAAATAGTCTACTTCGAGGGTTTTATATCTATTCAGCCCTAATTTTAGCGGTCGATTTGTAATTATCCTCTTACCAAAACATGATGCAACCTGCCATAGAACCGAATGAGACCGTATTTACAAAACAAATCGATGATTAGCAGAGGATTATGCTCACATGTGATGATTATGTTAAAAGGGTTTTACAAATTTTTTTTTTTTTTTTGGTACAAGGGTTTTACAAAATACTTGATGATCTTCCTCAAATTTTGGTCATTATGTTTGTGAAGACGCAATATGGTCAATTGGGGACTTGGCCATCAGCCTCAGTTGCAGCAGAAGGGTGCCCTGCACAGAGGTCATCTTAGGCAACGTACATTTTCTCTTCTTTTTTTCTTTTTTTTTTTAGATGCAACAAAATAAGAAAATAGATAAAATATTAAATACACGAGCAAATACAAGTATTTACATGATTCAGTAACATCAGCTAGCATAGCTGGTAAAGTCTCTTAGTGGTTGTACCAGAGGAGGCTTGGGATCAAATTCCGCCTTCATCGTATAATAAACTGATTGGGGTCAAGGCCGAACCCTCCATCATACCACCATGAGGGATCTCAAAAAAAAAAAATACGTACGTATGGAGATGAAGATGGAATACAAATACCATGGTCTCTCAATCTCTCAAGTTCACTCTCAAGGGCACCCCCTCGAATCCGTCGAAGAGGAACCCTAACACAAACACGGTCTCCCTGCGCCAACAGCAACAGTCGCAGCCGAGCGCCACAAAGATACACATTATCTGGAGTTTCTACCGTTCACCCACAACTGATCCATCAGGTATCAAGTAGCCCTAGCAGAAGATGATGTGGGAGAGGGTGGGTTGCTTTTATAAATATAAGCTCCATAGAGCAAATAATACAAGCGTCTCGATTTGTGCAAATGAGCTACATCCCCAGATGCACCTACATTGAACTATCATCAGTATACGCTACTCCGAGCCTTCCTTCATGGTGATCATTCATGGAACTAACCACCTCCCGCACCGATCCATCATCACACCATCAGCCTCATCTTTATAAGGACCCCCCGCCTCGACAGTCGCTGCCAATACTGAATGTACACGTCAGATGCAGTGCTTTTCGTCGTAACCATCTGCTGTCAGCAAACCGGTGATGAGACGCTTGAGCCTCTCAGCACCTGCCCCCGGCCTGAGCTCAGTCACACTCCTCACGAAATGATGCGGGTCGCTTATGTTCTTCGCCAGCCCATCCAACCACCCACCGGGCACGAACCCGTCAGGATCACGGCCGAGGAGCTCCTTGTCGATCTTGCCGAGCACCGGGTCGTCCCGGCCAAACTTCCGCGCGAAAGGGGCATCACTGTCGACCATCCTTGCGAAGTCCTCGAGGTTCAGAAAGTGAGGGTGCTGCTTCGGAGGGTTGTCCCAGGAGATGAAGTGGAGGTCGTGGTTGACGGTGGTGTTGCGGAACTCGGGCGCGTTGCAGATGACTGTGTGGAAGTAGCCCTCGGGGGAGGAGAGGAAGTTTGCGTAGTACATCAGGACGGTCCGTGGAAGGTTGTCCCATCCCCATATACAGAACTCGATGAACTGATGAGAGAGCATCATCCAAGCAGAGCCTGAGATAGACATCGAACGAACGATATTGTCACTATTATGATAAAATGATCGTTCAATCAGACTGAGAAGGGCAATTATCAATGATGTCATTATCATGCATTTATACAGACCGAAACAGTAATATATCCAACATAGTTTAATAACCTAATCCAACTAAGAATGATTGAAAGCAATTAATAGGGATGTTGTCAAGAAAGCGCTTGGAGGGGATACAGGACATGTAATTTAGATGCTAATGTTTAAAACAATGTTGTACTCATGGAATACCTTTCTTCTAAAGCTCCTCTTGTTAGCTTTATTCAGCAACAACAAATACTCACACCTTGCAATGGAAAGAAGGCAAAAAGGGTTTATACTCTAGATGATTTCACTTGCTTTTAAGATGAAACAAATCATCTAAGTTGCATAGGTTCATGGTCAGCATTAGCAAGGAAAAAGGTTTATTGCATTAGGAAGAGCCCCCAAAATACATGTATTCTCAAATCTCATCCAGTTCTGTATGTTAGCATGCATGACAATACGAACGTTAACATGCATGACAATACCAACGAAACTATTTACTGAATTTCGTTTTTTTTCAACTAGATATCAGATAAATGGTGTTTCACCCACTGTAATAGTGAAGCACTTTTCATGGGAAATCTCTTTAGTAATGTTTGACGATTCTTCGAACTGCTCATCTGAGCTTGTTACCATAGTCATTTAGGGTAAGAGTCATTTTGGGTATACTATTAGCAAAATTACCTCAAGCTTTTTAATAGCCATTTCAGATAATATAGCCATTTCGGATGTACACTATTTACAAAATTGCCTCAGGCTCGAACCCCACTAAAGCGCTTTCCCATGAAAGTTCTTCACCATTGCAATAGGTGCCGAAGGATGGGTAGTCAGCTCGCTATTTTCTTTCTACAAATGGGAGTGATCTTTTTCTTAACATCCAACTTTGTCATCATATTGAAGTAAGATGAAAAGATATTCATGATTGAGAAAAGAGTGAGGATGAAGGCAGAATTTACTCAGACTTTGAGGATCATTAGAAGTTTAAAACAAGGATTGCTAATAGAGATGGTCTCTAAAAAAATACATGTAAAAAGAGATAGGGAGATTTAGTTTTTGCAGGGACTGATTGTCCTAGGGTTTTTATAGAAGGGATTTGCTTGTTTAGACTTTAGAGAGATGCGGAGACTGTTCAGCCAAATAAACTGTATTCTTATGTATGAAGATGCGGGCCTACTTTATGTGATTGACCGTAGTATTGCGTTTTTCAGTTGAATTATAGGCCTTACGCATAGACGAAGGAGCATCTAGGGTTAACCAAACAAATTCCTATGAGAAGGTCCATAAGAGCATAACTTGAGTCCAAGATATCAAAAAAGGGGCTCACTCATATAAGTACGACTTGGTCACCTTATGTCAGGCAAGTATACTATTTTAGTGCAAGGTGCAAATCCAACTCCGAACTAATGGTGAAACTTGAAAGTGTTAATTTAAGTTGTAGACATGACGATTGTTCATTTAATAATGGTTAACTCGTCATGGCATCATTGTGTGGTCCAAATTGTGAAGGAGTTAAAGAGTCATGTGACAGAAAATAAGAAGTTAAATCATTTTGGTACAGAATTGTGGAGAAGTTTGTACGTTAATAACGGAAGAGGTGGTAGTTACAGCGCTTTTATCATCAAGTCACTGAACATATTTTTAAGCTTCCACCATCACACATCTTTGTATCCTAGTTTTGAACCATATATTGTCAGAGCGTGGGTTTAAGCAAATGACCTAAACAGGTTAAAATCTTGAATTTTTAGATTCTTCCTTAGTTTTGTGACCTTGGTGAAATCTCCAGGGTGAGACAAAACCTCCGAGGACCAAATCCAGATAAACCCCCGATTCGTGAAAGACACTTGCACAATGTAGAATTAGCTGAGCTCAATAGGCAAGTTCAACAATTGAGACCGCATCCAACTACTTATAAAGAAATTTTAAAAAAGTAAGTCGAGCATCAAACTCTATTATAAGCGCTTCAAAGAAATGTATGCCATCTGTAGATGATTACAAGCATGGGAAATGATTATGATTAGGCAAATGAATTTCTACTAGCGGTGAGAATTCAACAAGGGTCAACCGACCATAGGCATATCATTGATGAACTTATTACTAATATTCAAGAAAAAATACATTGGTGGTGTTAGTCGATCGAACAAAATCATGGTAAAATGCTATATTGAAATTATGGAGAAAGTTGTCGATGATGACAGTTAAAATCTAGTAGAACTAAAACGGATATATAGACTATAATTTTAAGGAAAATAGTAATGATAGCAAAGCCCTTTTTACAATTGATGGGTTCAAAAAAAGGTCGTTTTCAGGGAGAACCAAAGGGAAGTTCCTCTTCCATTCCTCATATTGTTTAAAAAACAATATTTTTTTCTTTTCTTTTTCCATCGAATCTATATGATGAGACCATATCTTAGATTCTTCGACAGGGTTTCAGATGGAAAGGAAATATAATTTGTATCTGAATCCCGTTTATTACCAATTTTTGGGCAACACCATTATAGGTGCATTTAACGTTCACTCTATTCCATTCCTTCAAATGCTCAGACCACTCGGTGAATTGGAATAATAATATACGGGCAACATTTTTACCTATTATCAATAAAGGTAATGCAATATATTTTCTAAAAAAAGATAGGGTGAATAACGTCGCACCTCTTATTGCTTGAGCAAACATAATGATATCCCAAGTTTCCAATATTTATCCGGTCATTTAATTCTTTTTTTCTCTTTTTCTTTTGCTCCTTCCTCATCAAAATCAGAAATTTAAAATTCCGAGTTTCTGTCGACCCAATTCATAAAATTGATATTTGTCATTTCAAAAATATCAAAGGGAGAAGAAATTTTTTTTATCTACTCGATCCAGAAAATGCGGGAAATGCACATTTACTTGAAACATTTTCCAAATAAACGATTTGCATCTTTGAGCAGGCATGGATCCTTTTATTATATCCCGATGAAAATCTGATTGTTGAGAACAACGTATCAGAGCCACTTCTTCTTGATCACTATTCCTAGTATTATTACTACTAGTAACGGAATTGGTATTCTTGTCATTATTGGGAAAGACTACCACGATTTTGGATTTTCTGAACAAATCTCATGACCTTCTGTCAATTCTTCCAGGTTCTTCAATCATAACAGAGTTTTTCTTTGATAAAAGATCACTGAGTCAAACTCAATAGAATATGATCAATCCTTTTTTATGTCATTAAGGAGGAAAACTAAACCAACAATTCTCTTTCTTTATCATCAAGTGAATCATTGTTTGTGACCTAGGAATCTGTTTTATCATCAATCCAATCACCATGCACGTTTTTTTCTATTCATATGAACAGTGTTTTCAGACTCGTTCTGACTCGGACGAGTCGACTCGTTTTGACTCGACTCGGACTCGATTTCGACCCGACTCGGACCAGTGACTCGCAGGCCACCTGACTCGTCCAAGTCATGGTCTGACTCGTGTCTGACTCGGACGAGTCATGGTCTGACTCGTCCCATGACTCGTCCGAGTCAAGGTCAGACTCATTCCTGACTCGATCGGTCGTTTTTATCCATTATATTTTGATAGTTGCATGACATTGATGCATTTTGTGATATTATTTGGCATATGAATGCAATATATATCTCTAAGTTTTCCCAAATTTTTACTATTTTATCTAATATTATATATATTAATCCAACGAGTCACTATGTTTATGACTCTTACGCGCCACGAGTCGACTCTTCCGAGTCGCGTCGCTAAGGGCTGTAACGAGTCGCTTTCCGAGTCCGAGTCTAAAAACATTGCATATGAATGAATAGATCTCTCGTCCAACTAGGATGTCTCCAATTTCTCGAAACAATGATTCGATTGACGTGATTTGGCATAATACTTTGAGATCGATGAGATTGAAAGTCAAATATTTCTTCTAACGTGATTTGACCCCATAAGTGGGACCACCACACAATAGCATGTTGCCACCAGAAGCAGAACCCCGTATTTGTTACATAGATTCTCCTAATTGTTCCAGAGCATCTAGAAAGAGATTATTTAACCATAAAGAATTCAATTCAAATGCACGATACCTATCCATAAGTTTTTGCAACTCAATCATGTATGATGGAATCATCAAATACTTGATCTTTTCTAATTATGTCTATAACTCAATACATCTTGGGAAACAAAGAGAACATGTATACAAACGAGAGATTCAACAACAAGATGAAGAAAAAGGATTGAATATAGGAACTCCCGAGCATTTTTAGATCTTAGATATGTCCATATAAAAATAGAATTAGAGTTGGTTGGATTGAAGTGGAGAGGATATTCGGGTGCACTATGTGATCGACACATGCTTTTAAAACTAACGAGTAAATTTTACAAGACAACACTAAGCCTCGCAATGTTAAATGGTTCAGGATGTTAGGTTGTAAAGAGATCTCAAGCGCATAATTACATGTGCACGGCAGAAGAAGCCCACGTTAGCCAAAACTAACAAATTTATGCTCTTTACCGATTGTTACTCTTTTGCTACGATTGTTACACTTTATCTGTAGGGGCAAAATTGCCATTTAAAATTTTTCATTATTAAATGAGCACGGAAAAAGGAGTTCGCGTTAGCCAAAGTCCAACTACAAGGGCTTAATGTTAAGTTCAAACTTTGCATACCCTTAATGTTAAACGGAAACCTTTTTAAGGAGCTAACGTTAATAACCCAAAAAAAAATCCATTGACTTTCAATGCCTAGAAGATTCAAGCAAACATATGATTACCGATATTAGATTATTAATTTAAAACAAGTGAATCACATATCTAGCACAAGTTCTACGCGGATTAAAAAAACTCAAATGGATTATAGAATGGTAATCTACTTTCTTCAAGTTGCCCAAGTTGGCTTAAAGTTATGATTAAAGTCATGGACTACCAAGGTTCTACATCGAACTTCGTGTCAAACACGAACTCGTAGCACTTCAGCGTATCGATGAAGATTGAATTATTGAAGCCTTTAATGATCACGAAGAACGAGTGGCGCCAATAGGTTCTTATGTTGTGGTTGCTTTGTGTGAATGAAAGAGGATTGAAACAATATAAAACCAAGGTTGTTTGCTATCCTACAGCGAACAGTTCAGTTTTTGTATCTTTCAGGCTCCGTAAACAAGAAAAAAAAGTTCAAAAAACAATGGCAACTAATGGGAATTTGATCGGTTAATGATTGGAACGATTCAAATCTGTTTTTAAGATGATTTCTATGAAGAAAAAAAGGTTTAAATTCAAATTCCAAAAAATAAAAAACAATTCCAGCAAACAAGGGGTTTCCGGTTGCAAAGTTTCGAGCATGCGATGCTTTTCAGGGTTTGCAACAATAGAAACGAAGTTGTGCAGAATTTGCTTGTAAATCACAAGAAAAATCAGCAAAAGAGATAAAGAAATCATATACTTGATTGGCGTCACACAAACGGAGTCACACCGGGTTGCAAGGAATCCCTTCCCGCTTCTTTGAGTCTCACGAGAAAAAAAAAATCAGAAAACTAAACTTGTTCTTTAATTTAGCAATAGCAATAGATTGATTCCCATAAAAAGAAGCCCTAATGCCTTTATATGGAGGCTTACAAGATAAACTAGAGAGAGAAGAGAGAGAGAGAGAGAAGTCAGTCGTACGGAGTACGGACGGACGAAATCAGTGAATGCAAGGAATCGCTTCCCACTTCCTTGAGTCTCACGAGAGAAAAAAAATTCAAAAAACTAAACTTGTTCTTTAATTTCAGCAATAGCAATAGATTGATTCCCCTAAAAAGAAACCCTAATGCCTTTATATGGATATATGCAGGGGAAGGTGAGTACACCTCAATCCACAAATGAGACAGGTGTTACAATTTTATGTTTCGTTGAATATAGTTATGAAATTTTAGCTTCTCCCGTCTCACTTCTCTACTAGTTACATATCTCACTTATGGTTGTGAACACGTAACTAAACAATGGATTCGTGTCACATCCTTTGCTTATTTAATCAAGTCATTATCCACGTAGATTGAAAGTATATAGTTTCTTTATAATACTTAAATAAAAGTATCAATATTTTCACCTCATAACATTCAAAGAACAAATGGTCAATTTGCTCAAGCTTTATTTGATTCATTGCATAACATTATCTCCGCACATTGAAGAAGGCTTTGCTTCACCATCAACAGATAATTATTGCTTTCCATCAGAAATTACTTTACTGCAATCTTCAAACCCCTTAGTGTGAATCTGGACTAATATATAATTTGTGACATTGTATCTAGCTTCTAAATGTTGGCTCATAAAGTCAAATTCTTCGGCTCCATCCCTCAAGCTAAACTTTCATCATGTCAAGCAATACCTCAAAATGTTGGTTTGTGAAATGACTGAAATAAAGATCATGAGGTCTCAAACAGACTAATGCTACGTTTGGCTAAGCAGTGTCAAGCCACAGACAACATAATCGTGGAACGGGTCTGCTTTTTTTTTTACCTTTGGTTGTGCAAATGGGAAGAGCGGGTCATGTATTTGAGCAACAGCTGGTATCAGTTTTAGCTTAAATGGCAGGGTATGGCGCTATTAGTTTGTTCTGCATTGAGTTTAGCATAGGTGGTGCTTCTAATACAAGGAGAATCAAAAGAGGGAAAGATCAAAATAGGAAGTAGAGAGGTTTGACCTAACTGTTGCTTCCATTTTGAAAATTTTGGCCTTACAAAGACCAAAAGGAAGTAAAATTCATAAAGTGATCCCTAAATTGAAAGAAAAGGGTGGAGAGGGAAGAAGAGGGGGAATGGGGTTGCTAGTCATTCAAAGTAAATCTAAACTCTAAGTCTCAAAGAACCTATACCGTCACTTCATACAACCTTCACCATGAAGAGTAATAATCACCCTGTACAATCCTAGGAAATATGTAATAGCCATGCTGAGAAGACAAAATGCATCACCTCAGCAAATCTTTATTTGTTCTATACTATGAGTTAACAACAGTGGTACATATGCTATACCTTAAAATTTTGCCTTATGTTATTGATAGCACAACAATTTACCTAATATCAAACATGCTCCACCATTTAAATGACAATTGACAAACCTCCTCCATAGGCTACTACTTCAGACTATGTTGTATTTGGCTTAGAGGAATTCGCCCGTTACTGGCAAGGTTTTAAATTTCAGTTTTGTGTCTAGTACGATCAAAACTGAAACCAAAATTTCGACCGAAATGCTGTAAAAATTTTGAAATGGTCAAAATAGGGTTGATGGTTTTTTTATTTTAAATTTAAGTTTTTTATAGTTGTGTAGACATATTTACATGAATTGTTTTGAGAAAACACACACCAAAAACATAGTAAGCTTGCACAGACCATGACTACCAAAGATGAAATACCAGTAGAGTGAAACTGAAGAAGAAAAAAAATTTGATAATCATCATATAGTTACATATATTTATATTGTTTTCATCACGAAATCCAGGCTACGTCTAGGCTCAAAACCACCAAAACCAGTCCACCAATTTTCCGAAATATGTGGGATGCTTTCGAACGAAATGCCCCCCGGACCATGATAACAAAAGATGGAATACCAGTAAAGTGGAACTGAAAAAAAAATTGATAATCATTATATATTTACATATATTTATATTTTTTCATCACGAAATGCAAGCTATGTCTAGGCTCACAACCACCGAAACCAGTTCACTAATTTTTCGAAATTTGTGGGCTGCTTTGATCAAAGTGCCCCTGAAATGCCAAAAGTTCGAAGATATGGGCCACTAAAACCTACGCACATATTTCAAAACCACCCGGTTTTAGTGGTCCCCCCAGATTTAGTTTGAAATTCATCGAAATTCACTTAAAATGCCGAAAACCAAACAAAATGGCCAAGCCCCCTAGTATTGACTCTACATTTCGTTTTGGTCTTCGCCGAAATTTTATGGTTTTGACCAAATATTTGAAACCATGGTTACCGCTGCTTATCACATAAGCGGACCCACTTTTATCTCTTTACGTGTTTGATTTAGTAGAAAGGGAAACAGCCTCAACGAAGCCACTGTGCGTCAACGCAAATAATGCATGTACAGAGGAGAAACCGAGTCACATGGGGTGTGATTTCTCTATCCTCAACGTATGGGCGGGTGGTGAGCCCAACAGTCTGGAACGAGAAAATTCACCAAAGACGGCGTTAGCAGTGATTTTCAGGTTGTATAACTAACTAATAACAACACATACATACATTTTAGTCTTTACCAAGAAATGTGTGTTTTAACAGATGAAGTATGTCCTATGCAAGTGGACAAAAGGAGGCTAACATTGACTTTTCATTGCAACTTCCACAGCACAAGCTCCATAAACTTCACATGCCATAATCTCTGAAAGTCCGCATTCTAACAGGCCATGACAAGCTTCCACGACACATGTTAAACGGAATAATCTTTGTAATCTTTGCAGGCCATGATGTGTTAATTAAAATAATGTGTATACTGTGTAGCCACTCTCACTCAATGAATTTGTCTTCACTTAGCAGAGACTGGTAAGAAAAATTGATCATAGAGCCTCTTCGAGTGTGTGCTCTTCGACTTGTTAACATGAAAATCAAACTATCCGATTAGCACAAACTACAAAGGTATTTATGTACCAAAGACTGACATAAGCAAAATACGGGGTAACAGATGGACGACAGGTATACATTCGGAGTACTTCACCTGTGAACAGCTTGAATGCGGTGGGCACACTCCTTTTCTCTGTAGCCCAAAACACATCTGATTTCTGCAGGCTATACAGCCCAGGGTCTATGATCACAGGCCTGGCCCTCTGAAACCTACCCATGGACCAAACAATCATCCTCAAGATCCTAGAACTTGGCAGCGTACTAGAAAACAGAATAGTAAAAAGAAATTCCATTAAAAAAGAAAAGATAAACTGCTAGCATACTCCTTCCATCCAATGTCGCTCGTATGCTCGATGAAATTCAGCTGTCTTGGTAAACTTGACAATGTGTAGAGCAGATCTGAAAGCAAAACATAACCATCACTAAGTACAGATAAATCACCACGAATCGAAAGCACTAAGAACATGGCATCAACTATTAAAATAATTGGACATTAATTTCTACACTGATGCAGTTTAGAGGGTAATCTTTATATAAGAGAATCTTTACACACTTTCCCATTCCAGAATAGAGAATCAATCGGCGATTCTCGACTGAAATCGGGAAGGGCCGAACTACTTCAAAGAAGAAAGCTTTAGCAACCCATCAAATACACTGATCAATTTAAAAATTTTAACTAAAACCCAGCATAAACACAACCAGATTGAACAGTTTGGATTGAAAGCAACTTCAAACTGAGCAAATTGGACGGAAAAAAAAATTCAGGATGAAGAAGCAGAACTCCCCAATTTGGTAATTCCAAAATAAGAAAGAAAAAGATAAACCCACGTTGTAGAACTACCTATTTATGCAAAATTCTAATCCGGAACTTTAAAAGGAAATAAAATTGGAGAACCACCGTATTAAGTGCTCGATTCTCACCGTCCTGCGTGACGAGTGGGTAGTCGGAGGCGCTGAGGTTGATGAACCAGTCCCAATCGCCGCCCTCCCTGAGCAGGATCGCGGCCGCATGGAGGGTGTTGGAGACCATGGTGGGGCCCCGGTAGGTGACCAGGTTGGCCCGGGTTATGACCTGGACGTTCCCGATGCGGGCGTAGACCGGTTCCTCCCGCACGGAGGCGGCGAGCTCG
Source organism: Chamaelirium japonicum (assembly GCA_947650365.1). Classification (NCBI taxonomy): domain Eukaryota; kingdom Viridiplantae; phylum Streptophyta; class Magnoliopsida; order Liliales; family Melanthiaceae; genus Chamaelirium; species Chamaelirium japonicum. Next base: position 32,102,628 of record OX393558.1, on the reverse strand, counting down.
AGGCGCTCGGAGGCTGAGGACTCGAGGTCGAGGTGGAGGACGTAGCGGTTGGCGGGGTGATAGAGCGCGCGGAGGGTCCGTTTCAGGGTGGCCCCGTCGCCGGCGGATCCGGAGATGAGGTAGGCGAGGCGGGGCACCGGTGCGGCGGCGGGCGAGGGAGGGGGTAGGCGGAGCTTGGACTCGACGAAGAGGGGCGGGTCCGGGCCGGAGGCGATCTGGGAGAAGGACAGGAGGACGAGGGTCTGGCGGGCGGACGAGGAGGAGGATGAGAGGAGCAGGGAAGCGGAGATGAGGAGGGACGAGAGGAGGAGAGCGGCGAGCAGCGGCACCACCCACTTCCGCTGCTGCGGCGGAGGTTTCGTCTCCATCGGGGGTGGAGCGGTGACGTCACCCCTAATGGATGTCGCGTTATCGCTTGGCGATATTTTATTGGGGGGGGGGCGAGCGGAGGAGTGGGGCCGAGCGCCGTCGTTTCACCACGCTACTGTCACCTCAGAGTCTCCCCAATTCCGCACTGGGCGCGATGGGGGAGCGGACCGTTGGGCGGCGTGAGAGAACGTTTTGGGGGTGGATGCGGGAGTGGCCGGTGACTGGGGTGACTCGTGACTGGTGCGGAGTCGTCGCCTTTAATACTGGTGTCAGCGGTGCGGTTACCGCTCCAGGGTTCGACATGCACGGCGCAATGAAGTCGAGTTGGGGTCGGATGGGCACCTTCAACGAAATAAAATGCAGTAAATAAAGAGAGTTAAGTTCCGCATTAAAGGAAATCTTATATTTATAAGGGCTTTTTTTTTTAATATTATTAAAAAATAAATATTTAACGAAACAGTGGCTGACCAAAACTATTTACCAACCTAGCGCTCTGACAGCCACGTGGTATGTCACTGCCGTAAAGCGAACGCGAGGTTTTTTTTTTGTTTCAAGTTGAACCCGGTATTATGGATACCGGGTTTACCCGAAATCCAAAGAAAAATCAACTGAAATCCAAAGAGAAAATGGCTAAGTATGACAGGCTTCAGTTAAACTCAATATTCGAATTACTGGTTTTAAACCCGGTACTCCAAATATCGGGTTCTACTTGAAATGAAAAAAAAAAAAACCTTCCCGTCTGCTTTACAGCGCTAACATGCCAGGTGGCTGTCAGAGCGCTAGGTTAGTAAATAGTTTTGGTCAGTAGTTGTTTCGGTAAATATTTTATTTTTTAATAACATTTTGGAAAAAAAAACCCCATTTATAAACAATTAAAGGGTAGCGATCCAAAGAAAGTTCCATAAATAAGTAGTGGAATTTAAAAAGGGGTTTTCCCAAATTGACCTCTAACTCTTATGTATTGTTAGGAACTAGTAATGCTCGTGTCTGTCGACACACACGTTTGACAAGAGCGTGACAATTTTGAGAGCGTGACAAAATTTCGAGGGAGGAGAATATTTTAAAGGTGACAATATTGTAAGAGTGACAATAATCGAAGGAGGTGATAATATTTTGTGGATGATAATATAAAAGAAATGACATTCGGCGAGGACGTCCACATTCTGTGAAGGCGTTCTTATTCAACGAGAGAGCCCACATTCGATGAAGAAGCCTACATTCGATGAAGGCACCCACATTCGACGAGGTACACCCACATTCAGTGAAGGCACCCATATTCGATGAGGGCACCAACATTCGGTTGGAGACATGCATATTTGGTTGTGGCGACCATTTTCAACATGATAACCACATTATTCAGCAATTGCCCCCGCCAGAAAATGATCATAACTAGCTAATATGAGTAACGTCGGCATGCACATTTAGCGAGGGCGCCAACATTCGATGTGGGGAGCCCACATTTGGTTGGGGCGCCCACATTCAGCGGGTACATGTTTGAATGGGGAACATTGTTCTTCCTCAGATAGGGTGAGGGAGCAGCCTACAAGGTGGACGATCGCATTTTACAGCAAAAAAAAGAAAACATGAAAATAAATATATCACAAAAATATAGAGAAAAGCCCGTTCCAGAGAGAATGAACAAATTAGATGACGGCAAAAAAATTTCGAAGAAGCAACGAAATTTCGAAAGCGTGACAATTTCGAGGGCAGTCAAATTCAGCACACACATTGCAATGATCAATTTCACCATTAAAAAAAATAAAAACTTAAGATCAAGAAAAAATATATTTTTTAAAAAAATATTACATTGAAAAATTGGTGGACTTGACAAAACAATTTACACGTTGCCGGAGAGTGCCGGAAAGGCGTCGAGTAGGTCGCACAAGTGATTATGGCCAATTGCAGAACCAATTACATCATCGACAAAACCAATTACATTGCTAAAGATATGCATTGATCGAATCTCAAAGATCCATCGTCGTCCTCTGTCGAGCGCTGATCGCCTCCATCTTCATCCTCTCGTCTCTCAAATCTTGAATTTCCATCTCCGTCCGCTCATCATTGTCAAGAGATCAATCATGTCGGCAGTCTATCTGTGCAAAGACGTGATCAAAGAAATCCTACGGCCGGATATGCCCTCTTCTCTGAATGCGTTCCGTCTGCAAACTCTGGAGAGAGTTATTGTAGGAGAAGATTTCATCAGATACCGTGGCTATCATCACCAATAATTGATGGCCTTTGTGCCCCGTCTTCCCACATGTATCACACTCATCTTCTCTTACATTAAAGAAGCTTATTTATGTTCACAATTATTTATTTGGGACCATATTAGATGTCAATACTCTACAGGGGTGTAGAATGACTTATTATATCATTTTTTTGGGGATTCTTATATCATTATTTACAGGGCTTTTTTTCAAAATATTATTAAAAAATAAAATATTTAGCTAAATAGTAATTGGCCAAAACTATTTGCCATTCTAGCGCTCTGACCGCCACATGGCAGGTCAGAGGCGTAAAGCGCGCTGTAATTTTTTTATTTTTTTCTTACTTAAGGTAGAAACCGGTATCTGGGTTGCCGGGTTTAAAACCGGTATTATGGATACCGGATTTATCCGATGTCCAACAAGAAAATGGCTAAGTGTGAGAATATTCTATAAGGGGGCTCCAGTTAAACCCGGTATCTAGAATACCGGGTTTAAATCCGCTAACCCGGATACCGACTTTACTTTGGCTCAGAAAAAAAAAAAAATTATAATGCGCTTTACGGCGCTGACCTGCCGCGTGACGGTCAAAGCGCTAGAATGGCAAATACTTTCGGTCAACCGCTATTTAACTAAATATTTTTTTTTTAATAATATTTTGAAAAAAAAATCCTTATTTACAACCAATAATGGGGGACCCACTCTCTATAGGGTTGTAGAATGAGTTGACATAAAATTATTTAAAACTGGTGGGGGACACACACTCTATAAGTGTGTAGAATGAGATGTTGAATGAATAGAATTTAAAACTAAAGGGACTCACTATTTTAGGTGTTTATAATGAGCTGTTGAAAATATAGAATTTGAGAGTCGTTGAAAGTCTTTTACACCACCAGTTACACGCTGCCATGTCAACCAGGCTGAGCAGAATCAGAAAAACCTTCGGGCTGAATAGCATTGCTCTAGAAATATTTTTCTATTGTGTTTGTTATCAATGATACTATATGCGAGCAAGGATGGGCAAACTGCTTGTGCGGTCATCACATAAGTACCATTGGAGATGTGCAACCACGCATTATATTGTGTGGGTGTATAGTGACATAAGCAAACGCACAATGTGATTCGCGATAGAACAACTCCATTGTTTAGATTTTTTCCCAAAACGTCTCTTACCCCTTTATACACTATATACAACCCTTCCACCCCCACCCACCCACCCACCAAACTTCATCCTAAATCTCTTTTAGCACTCTTAAAACACTCTCCAAGCCCTTAAATTCAAGTTATCTCCAACTTCAAAATTTATAAGCCCTCATGATTACAAGCTCTCTTCTTCAAGCTCTCAACTCTTTGTTCCATATCTTCTGCAGGCTCATCTTCTGACTCTCTTAAATGTAAACGATCTAAGAATCCTATTTGGAAGTACAACTATTAGAGGAGTCCCACAAACAATAATATGGTAGTGTGCGATTTGTGCAGCTTTGCCACCATTGGTGGTATTGAATGACACAACCAACATTTGGTACATATATCCCTTTTGGGCTAATGCAAGGACATTCCCTAAGGTTACTAAGAGCATCTCCAACCGTTACTCAAATTTTTATTTAAATCTGAGTAAAAATTTAAGTAAAAACTCAATTTGATCCTGAGTACTCCAGTCCTTACTCAAATTTGAGTAGAACCCAATCTGATACAAGCACTCCAGTCCTTTTACTCATATTTTTTACTTAAATTTGAGTAAAAATCAAAATTGGATGGCACATTTGTAAATAGAAAGGCATTAGAAAATGACCGTTAGAATTTGGTATGGTGTTTGAGTCTCCCTTTATTTGGTGAAAAATTTGAGTAAAACTCGGTTTGATATAAGTCCGAGTAAAGGGTTGAAGCTATTTTTTAGACAATTTTACTCTGATTCAAATCTGAGTAATGATTTAAGTAAGGATTGGAGATGCCCTAATGGAATCCAAAAGGAAATGTTATAGTACGTGGAGATAAGTTATAGAAAGAAGCACCATGTTCATCGTCTGATGGCACCACCAATGCGGAGAAAGACAAGTGATCAAAGGTGGGAATAAGAGATTGTTAATGAGTCTTCTTCATCAGTATGGTCACCACCAAAGAAACCGAAAGAGGAGAGTAGTTGGTAGCATAAATAGATTTAAGTAGTGGGTAAGTGCCCATTACAAGCTACCATATATTTCTTAACAATCTCTAATTCCCATCTCAGACCACTCGTATTTTTCCGCATTTAACAGTCTCCACATGGGTAAGCGCACATTGCAAGCTTACCATATATTTCTTAACTTTTAGTCTATGTTTGGCTAAACTTATGCGAACTGTTGTCGCTGCTGAGTGACTTTGAGTGTTGTTGTTTTCAAATCCTACATTATGGGTGCACAGAAAAGTAGAAAATCGGTGGAATCGAAGAACCGAATCGTATGGTTTGCTTCGGTTCTAGCAGGATCGGTTTGGTTTCTGCTTCCCAAAATGCAGATCCGTATGGGACTGGTTTGGTTCCCGATTTTGGGTGTCGGTAAATCTGAGGCAAGATATCATGGTATCTTTCCTTCAGCAGATCTGAGGCAAGATATCATGATATTCTCTTATCATGTATGTATATAGAGTATATAATTCATTATGTTTGCTAATTTTTTTATTTGCTCCATCAATTTGATTGTACATCAATTTTTCAGAAAAAAATATAATTCAAAGTGTTAGGGTTAGGATTAAGGGTTAGGGGGGGTTAAGGGTTAGTGTTTGGATTAGGGTTAGGGTTAGGAGTTAAGGGTTAGTGTTTGGTTTGAAAAATAAGGGTTGGTCTTTTTTCCATATAATTATATTAATTTTTATACTTTATCTAAAAAATTGATGTTAATTGTCTTACCACAATGATAGATTTTTTTAAAAAAATGGTCTATGAGTTTGATGTCATCGTTATCCATAATGCAATTGTTCTATATTTCCAACATTGTAATGCTTCGAAAGTATTATATTCATCAAGTATATTTTAATGTTTTATTTTTTAGCATGTTCTTGTATAATATCTTAGCTATTATATTTGATTTGTCATATCGTATATGAACCTAATATTAATAATGTGTCTTTCAAGGTTTCTGTAGGCAATGGATAATCTTGAGAGATAACACAAACTTTATATATATACCGCCGTGACTTTATTAGTCGTATTTATAGTGCCTACACTTCCTAGAAGATTGACATGCATAGTATATAAAGATCGACAACCTCGACGGCCAATATATGAGCGACGATAAAATTTTATCAAAAGATTACTGTACGAAGATAATAAAATCACGCACGACTAATTGTGCTTGAACCAGTGAATATTATTTCAACTTATTAAGGCGTTAAAAAGGAAAGACCTTAAGCATTCACATCATGTTGACGTAGAGGAATAAGTTGCCATGTTTTTATATATTCTTGGATATAATAAAAAGATGAGTGTTATTAAATTTGATTTTTGTAGATCTGTGTCTACAGTCCATTGTCAATTTATTCTGGTTTTAAGGGCGGTTATAAAATTATATAGAGATATTATCAAGCAACCTGGTCCAACAACTACAACAGTGCTACTTGGACCTTCAAGGATATGACACCATTACTTTGAGGTATTTAGAGTCTTCTATAATTACACCTTTATACTACACATCCTAATAAATTTTAATAATTTTTAACTGAATACTTTTATTTTATATCCTTAGAATTATCTCAGGGTCATTGATGATACTTATATCCCAATGATGATACCTCCAAAATATCAATCTAGATAACGGACAAGAAAATATAGAATTTTATAAAATGTCATGGCAGCAGTAGGGTTCGATATGAAATTCATATGTTTTGGCTGGATGAGAATAATCGGTAAGGGATTCAAAGATATTAAAACATGTTATCAAAGACAATCCAATAAAGTTGACAATCCCTACAGGTAAATACATATGCAACTTTAGCAATTACATTAAAAATTATCATGATGTTTTCTTTATTAATATAGGTAAATACTATTTAGTATATGCTGGATACGGGCATTACCCAGGATTTCTTGCTCCTTATCATGGAGTCAGATATCTTAGATCTGAGCATATGGGACATGCCCCTGCAAATGCACAAGAGTTGTTTAACTATTGTCACTCGTCGACCGCGTTGTAATGTCATCGAACGTGTATTTGGATTGATAAAAAAACATTGGGCCATACTAAGGATATAACATTATTTTAATATTAAGGTACAAGTAAATGTGGTATTGGCTTATTGTATACTTTATAATTTTATTATGATTGTCGATCTGACAGATCTATTACAAAACGTGCTTGACATTAATACCGAAGATCAAGATCCAAACGAGTAGGTCGATGGAGTCACAAATCTGGAGCCAAATAAAGAATAGAATATAAAAAGAGATGAAATTGCTATATTAATGTGAAATAAATATCATCACTGAAATTATGTACTCCAAAATTCTATAAAATTTCTTCTTTGTTTGAGTATTGATTTATTTTGTAATTAAATTATTATATAATGCTGAACAAATAAAATGGTTATGTACTGAATAAAATGGTTATGTCAGATTGTTGGTTTATGAAATATCTTCTTTCAGTATTGTTATGAAGTTATATATTTTTGTGCTTTTATTACTTTTGTAATCCTGAATATTATGCATACTTACATGTTTATTTGAGAATTGTTTATTATGATGAGTCAGTCAAGCATACAATCAACAAAGAAAAAGTATGTGACATGGACACAAGATATGAATCGGGTGGCAATGGATGCATTTGTTGAAAAATATCACAAGAACAATAAGGCTGAGATTGGTTAAAAACCACAAGCTTTTCAGTCTGTCATTGATGTAATCGAGACTCGGTTACAAAGTAAAATGACTAAAGATAACATTCGAAACCATATGAAGACTTGGAGGAAAACATATACTACAGTGGTAGATCTCCTAAACCAAAGTGGCTTCGGATGGAATGATATCACCAAGATGGTAGATGTACCATACAATGCTTAGAATAATTACTTTAAGGTATATAAAAACTTTAAATAATGTATTTTATATTCATAAATATTATTCGAATATTTTTTAAATAAGTTTATTTTTACAGAGTCACTCTGAGGCAACACAATACTGTAATAAATCTATATCAGATTATGATAAACTCACTATTATCATTGGCATTAGCACAACGTCTAGCATTAAAGCTGAAATGGCCGAAGAATATGCAGCTGCATTGAAGCTGAAATGCCTTGGGGAAGACCCTCTAGGCATTTTTCTCGTACTACTTACCATTGTCCCGCACCAGGTCACTCAACACAATGGGATCTTCGTGGAATCCAACAGTGACTGAGGTTTCCTCCCTACCAATCAGTAACGGCCCTAACCATGGGGTAGTCTAAACTCAATTGTTAGACCCAAGACTCAACAATCTTGCGAGTTGCAACTATGACCTTCAAAAGCTAAACACCCTATGAAGTAGTTCTCCAAGCGATCATGAGCATTTTTAGGCCTTAGCCTAATTCCATAGGTTGTCCACACTCCTGTGCTTGGCACGATAAAATTTGTTTCAAGGACTGTTGGTTCGTCAATAGCCGATCCACTTTCTTGCTCATGAAAGAGATCATCTTCTCATTTGTTGTAGTATATTTGAGCTTCCTGAATATTGTTGGAATATACTATTGCCGTGTTATTTTGGTTGACATATAGGTTTTAAGTTTAGGGAGGTGAGAAAGGAATTTTATATATTAGCATATTGTGATGGATATAAAGTTACATGTGGACATGGCCCTTGGGTGATGCATGATAATGCTAGAAATAATTAGAATTACAAGATAAATATTTACTGGTAGAATTATCTTGAGAATCATCTTAATCAAGTCAAAATTTGCTTAGAAATAAATGATTCTATGTATTGTTGTGCAATTTATTTAGCATCGAATTTGTGATTGATTATCGGCTCAAGCTTTTTTACCTACTATATAAAACATTCCATAATGATAACATCATAGATGAAACTTCCTTGGGGAATTTATGGAATTCTAGGATTGTTCTAACTTTTTGGGTTGTGAGTGCTGATAAATAGTAAATTTTTCATGCCTTGTCAATATGGAAGTACATCCATTGACCTGGAAGCAATAAGACATGCACTTTGTAAAGTGTCTATGATTTATTACCTAGTGGGTTGGTTGTAGACAAGGTTTGAAATTTTGATTTTGACACTCCAAGATTTAGAAACATTGCATGGAAATATTTCTATTGCGTGGAAATATTGCATGGAAAATTAAAAATATTTCGACTATGTGGAAATATTGTAACTTTGTAGAAACGTTAATAGAGTTTGCCAATGAAACTATGGATAGTCATAATCAAGCAAAGATACACACTTTGGAACACTTAGATAATACTTCTACCCTCTCATGGGATGTAGAACTTCTAATATCATGTATTTTATGCATGTTGTGCTGATTCACAACATTCTAAAAAAGAAATAGTGGAAGCATCGATTAAATTATGCATTTCGTATGTAAAACCACTAAAATATATGCCACAAACTAAAGAAATACAATGTCACCACCCACAACTCCCAAAGCAACAAAAATATATATGTGTAGATCATAGAATATTGAGAGTAAAGGCACTGTCACTAGGGATGCAAATGGGGGGTTGGGAGGTCAACCCGAGCCCAACCCATGTTGTTGTATCCTTAACCCAAGCCCAACCCAACATGAGGTTGGGTTGGTGTTGGCTTGCCCTAGCCCAACCCGAGCTCAACTTGGATAACTCGGGGTAAGCTCGGGTTGCCTGAGCTTGTATATGAGTCGGGTTGGGAGGTCGGGTTGGGTTGTTTGATGGTCATGCAAAGTACATGCAACCGATGATCATTTTGTACCTCTTCATCTTCTCTTTGGGGCTATAGCGATTTCACTACTTGCCCGAGTTATCCGCAATTCGTTATGCACATTCTCAACAGTGTGAATCGTGATATCATATGTATGTTGTTACGTTATGTAGTGTATTAGAGTGTATAATATGTCAGGTTTTAATTGAGTCAGGTTACCTGATTCCCCTACCCAGGCTCAACTCGAATTTAAGTTAGGTTGGAATTTTTGAACCCAAGCCTAACCCAAGTTTTCAAAATTTCAACCCAGGCTCGAAAAAAATCAAGTTGGGCTTAGGTTGGGTTCGTGTTGGCCTACACAGGTTGCAACCCTTACTGCCACCGCCTTATTAAATAAGTATTTATGAAAAAATTGTCAAAATTTTATAGAAATTTGTGAGATTTTTTTTGCAAAATTTTGCTATTTGCTGACATGAATATGCGGGAATCTCTTTCGGTGCATCTTTTTGTACCGACCCTTGTGCGGTATTTCACGATATCTCGCAAATTATTGTCCTGGAGAATATTGCGGTATGACTATAGTGTTTTCAAACTGGACGAGATTACAAGGGGTATTTTGTTTCGGTCCCTCAGAAAAAGAAAATATTACACTGGTTCCTTGTCAGAACAAGGCTTCTTGAGGTCGCGCCCTTTACGAGCAATTTGATCATCTTCGACCTCGATTTTTCTCTGGATGTGATCAAACATCGCCGAGAGGGAGGCTGAGGGGTTGCAAATGAAATCATTATAGATATAGAGATCATAGTCATCATCGAGATGACGTCAGGAGAGCGTTGCGTGCTCATTTTGGAATCTCCGAGTGAATACTTGGAGGGTTTCATACGTACCCATCACGAGCCGGTAGAGGGAGTTCAACTTCTTATCTGGTTTCAAGTTCAGCCGATAGTGCTGAATGAAGAGGTTAGCAAAAACCCTAAACTAGCTCACGAAGCATGTCGGGAGATTGTGGTACCAATCGAGCGATATGTCGTCCAGGCTGCCAACAAAGGTGCGGCATAATACCTAGTTGTCGTGATTGCGTGGCGTTAATGCTTGTTTGAAAGCAAAGATGTGCAACGTCGAGTCTCCTATTAGGGAATTGAATTTGGGGAGAGTGGGAGTTCTCCAGCTCCGAAGGAAAGGATCTTGGAGAATCCGTTGGTGGAGTGGCCCTTCGGAGGCATGGACGTTCCGATGATCACCTTATTGGTCAGAGAGGTGTCTCTATCTCGGAGCAAGTGGAGGAAGCAATGGAGCCAAAGTCATCTGAATTGAGTGACGCCCAGTTGGGATTTGGTCAGCACGATGATGCTGTCGAACTTCTGAGTGTCGCCCTTTGTTCCAAACATGTCTCACGATGTAGGGATTGCGAGGATGAGTTGGAACTAAGAGGCTCTGGATGCCGAGCTGACTCATCAACACGCTCCCAGATCGCCAGTCTAGGAAGGATGAGCGAGGGTCCCCACAAAAGGGGTTTGAGAGATTGTCAAAAGGTATTGATGACGGACCGTTTTAAAGGAGTAGGTGACGGGTTGAGTGACCAGCGGATGTTTGCTTTGTCGTTGATGCCAGCGGCTGACCATGGGAGGTTGGCCTGCTTCAACGACAAACTATCGGATAGAATCTTTCTCAACCATGAGAGCAGCATTCTACTTCATGATAGTGAGGAGTTGAAAGTCCTCCACTGAGATCTGATACGTCGCCTGTAGGTCAACGACGGGTGAGACATGCGCTTTCTCCAGGCGTTGAGAAGTTATGTCGACGAGCTGATGTAACACCTGTGGTGTTAGATTTGAGAATAATAGAAATCCTCAATGGCTAGTTTCGTCTTTTTACCGCCAGACTTTTTCTTTGGGCTTTTTCCTAATAAATGGATTGTAAACCTATGAGATATTTTACGTTCACATTCTCCGTAACTTCGAGCATGTCACGATGGTGCGTTCCGTGCAACGATCATGTGTATGCGCAGCCAGTTTCGGCAGCCCGGCAGGTAAACCCTAGAAAAACGATAATTGGTCGATAGTTGTAGCCATTTTGTTTTCCACAAGAGATTGGGTGATCGGATCGTAACGAAACAAGATACGTTAGATGAGGCTCTGAGAGAGCCTTCCAATGACCCTAAGTTGGGGTCGATCCGACACCCGGGTGAATAGTTATTGCTATTTTAAGTTTTGGAGTCTTTTCTTCTTTTCGGGAGATCTAGAAGTCAAAAAACTATGTACCAAGCGCTGACGCGTTCACGATGATGAGACCTTTCCAACGAATCCTCTCGGGCCCTATTCTGACTTCCGCTTTGATAGTTACAAGTGATTATTCTTTTTAGCCCGGTTGATGGACGAATCGCACCCGGATTCCAACCGAGCCTGGTTCAGGGCTCGGGACCGAGCCCGACCAGCCCTAGAGCCTACCTCCCGATCTCCTAGCATAGTTTAAGCTCTCCTGACCTCCCTCCCCAGTGATTTAAAATCCGAAATTCGAATCGTAATTATCGGGTAAGATTTCGGGATGACAAATCCATATCTTTTAGCCCTTATCCCTATCTTTCTTATCCTTATCCCCTCCCCCTTAGTAGGAGGTCTTAACCAACCCCTATCCCAACAGCCTCCCCCCTCTATAAATAGAGAGAGAATGGAAGAGAGAGAAAAGGACGTAGTAGAGAGAGAGAAAGAGAGAGAACGGGAGAGAAAGAGAGAGAGATAGAGAGAGAGATGCAGAGAGAGACAGAGCGAGACGGAGACGGAGAAGGAGGAGAGATCGAGGGAGATGGAGCGCCGACCCGCCCCTCGCCGGAGCCCCGGCGAGCACGCCGACACCCCCAGGGGTCAGCCCCCTTTCCTCCTCTCATCCTCCTCCGCGACCTAACCCCGCGACCCCCGGCCCTTCCTCCTCCCTTGCCGCGGCCCGCACGGGCAGTGACCGCCGCCGCACCGAACCCCTCCCCGGCGACCTCCGACCTCCGACCAAGCCCCGCGCGAGCCATCTCCGGCCGACTTCTCGGGCTCCGACGGCCGCTCCGGCCGCCTCCCCCCGCGCCTCCTCCGTGGGGGTGGTGCGGGAGAGGCCGGCCGAGCGCTCGCTGGCGCTCCAGGCCGCCCCTCCCGTCGGCCGCCGTCGTGCAAAAATCAGCCACCCGCTGGTTTTGTGAAGAAGATGAACATGGGGGGGGGCAAAACAGTAACTTCCCAGGTTTAATTAAACCCCTGAACCCGATCCGTTTAGCCCTGAACCCGACCCGACCTAACCACTGCAGACCCAAAACCCTCTTCTTTTTCCCACCTCACACCCCAGGGATCGGTCTTCAGATTTCTGGGGCGTGAACAAAATATTCGGGGTTCACATTTTGATAGTGTGTGTTTAATCTATATATGAATTTAGAATTGTATGACTGTTCGCATGATGACCTTGTGACTTTAGATGAACGTCTTATTTAATTTGCTGTAGAACATTGAATGGACTTTATGTTAGATAACCTAGTGATAGTAGGAATTGTATGTGAATATAGACTACTGATAGGTTTAGGTTTCATTCTGTAAACTCTGATTCTACTAGAACTGCTAGATTATATCTTAAGTTATTCGATTGGTCGTCTCATATTATTATAGACCATTAGGATGTCACTAGCCATTAATTTGGCTAATCTCCCAATTTCCTATTGGGGGCTACTCTTTCCCACGAGTAGGCTCAGTTGCAGGTCCGGAGGCTCAGGAGTAGCAGTAGGAGTCCAGAGGCGGAGTTGGAGTTGCAGCTTTACCTTTCTGTTTAGTATGTCCATCTTGTAGTCTTTTCTCTTCAGACATGATAATTGTATTGGAATAAGAGTTTTCATTAGTTAGTTAGTATTCTATGGTTGTAGTTGCAATGGTTCCAGCTGAATTTTTTTAGGTAGGCCTCTCCTCAAGGCCCTAAGCCTAGGATAGATCATGATGAAAATATAAGTGTATATAAATGACTAAATTGATTAACCCTGTAGATAGGAACTCTAGACTGGTGCACCTGAGTGTTAGGGAGTGGATGAGACTACGTGGCTAGCCGTAGGAGGCTTGAGCCTCGTGCTCCCTCAGATAGACTCCTGTCAGTATGTAGTGGCACCGACAGGTCACTCATATTGAGAGGATATGACTTTTGAAGGTTGAGCTTGACTAGATAATATCTTCTCTCTGTTGATAATTTCTCTTTCTTTGCTTTTTAATAAAAATGTTTTTTTTTTTGAAAAATCAAATTTAAAAGATTCCCCTCTTGTTTCTCCCTCCTCTTTGTTTTTAATATTAGAGAGCGTAGAAGAAGCCCTGTGAGAACCCAAATTGGTATAGTTAAGTAACCAAACCCAAAATCCCCATTCTTTTCTCACCTCACACCCCAGGGATCGGTCTTCAGATTTCTGGGGCGTGACAGCTGGTATCAGAGCTTAGGGATATGTTCCTAGGGGTATTGTTGGGATGTGGTTCGTGTCTTGCGATTCCTTCTTCGGAAAGTTTAGACTCTAGTGGTGTTAGAATGTTTTCTAGAGATTGTATAGATAGTGAGTCGATAGAATTCTCGTAGTAGCTAGTGGCGGTATAGCGATTATTTCCAAGGATAAGGACCTAGGGTTAATCATACTTGGAGAACTGGTTTTGTTTGAGGGATTGATCTGTAACTAAGAACTGTCTATGATTGAGTTTTTGATTGATCGAGAATCGTGAATCGTGAATCAATCTATATGTCGTATGAGTATGATTGTATTTGAACTCTGATGTGCTGTAATGTTTAGGTTTAGAGTTAGTCGTTGTAACTTGGGTGATAATTCTTAAGAAGGAGCCACGTAGAAAATTTTAACCAAGGGTGGTATTTCTTGATCTCGAGGCAGAAGCATAGTGTTTGAGTCTATATCGGAGTATAGGTTGGGTGTCTTCTAATATTGATTCTCTTGAACTTTCTAGTGGTAAGGAGCTGACCAAGGACTAGATATTCAACTCTAGTTAGTAATTTGGTTGATTGGTTTTGGAATGAATGTATTTGATATGTCTGGAAGGATGTATATCCTTGATGGTTTATCTGGCATGGTTGTGAGGTTACTTTTTTTGTTGATTTTGTTATTTTTCGTTGACCCTAAGCGCTAGAAACCTAGTCAGTGTTTTAGGATCCCTTGATCTTCGTTAACCCTTAGTACTAGAGACTTAGTTGGTGTTTTAGGATTCCTTGATTCTTGTTGACCATTGGTACTAGAGACCTAGTTGGTGTTTTTAGGATTGTCCATTATCTCGATATAGATGTAATAATTAAATTAGTTTTCTTGTTAGATCTCTTTGGTGTATCGTGGGTTATAATTAGCTTGGTGTAGAGCTTGTGTGTTTTTTTTTAATGGATCCTATGAGTAATAATGATGACTCGTGGGGATAATGGTTTCAAGAAGTACACCAGGAGATGAAAATCTCAGGTGATAGTTTGAATTTCCCATGGTTAGTAGATTACGAGATACCTTGATACTGGCTCTTGCGAAAGAGTACGCACTGTTCCTAGGGAACTTTGGCGGTGGATAATGATTGTCCGGTAGAGTACATACTGTGGCTATGCACTGACTCTTCGGAGGCTTTGGCGGTTGGTTTCGCAGTTCTTATTGGAACTAGCGGGAGAGAGCGCACTGACTAGATAACAGTGATGTTAAGATGGAATTGAGATAATTGAGTACTAGAAAGATGTTAGCGACGATGTCAGGAGGACTGCCTATGTTTATAAAATTTGAGAATATCTTATCAGTTGGAATCTTAAGAATGATCATTATTCTGCTGATTCACCTCGCTTTGTTTTCAATCATTATTCGATTCTAGTAACTTTCGTTTGCTTCAGTTTCTTTTGAGTGATTGCCTTTAGTTCTTAGAATGTTAAGATTGTGCTAGTTCCCTCAGTTGTCCTTTTTCTAAGTTGTCTCTATTTGTCTCGGGTCCTTTATTCTTATTTTTGTATGGTTGCGAGGTTTCCGTCTAGCTATCTCGATGATTAGTTTAGGGTAGAATTTAATACTTGGTATCGATCTGCTCAGTCGATATTAGTTGGCCATTAGTTTTCTAGTAGGTAGTTTCTTCAGCCAACTCATAATAGTTCTGGTTTAGAATCGGTCCCCTCGTCTTGGAGTGAGCTAATGAGATGACTATCTATTGTCAGAGGGTAGCTATCTAGTTTGGACCCACTTGAGAAATAGATTTTTCGGGCATTTGTTCTTTAGTTCCTTGAGTAGTATTGGTAGTTCAGTTAGTGTAGGTGTTGGTCTCATAGGAATCTTATAGGATTTTAATTTAGTATTAGATACACGTTAGACGTACTAGTTGAGGCATCTCTTTTGTCAAATCATTCTTGAATGTGTACTTAAGCATATGTGTATGGGCGCATAGGTGTAGTATACATTGCTATGATTGTAGAGTCGATACCAAAAGTATAAATTATATATGGGTGTATGGGCACTCATATACATTGATATACCTTTTATATCGGCATTGACAATTGAGTGCATTTTAAGTTTCTGAATCTATGAGTTTTGGTAGTTACCCTACCGAGGAGGACACCCCTTGGTGGTACTAATAAGGGGGATATGATGCCCCTTATCAAGGCAGAGTTAATGATCAGAACTCATGATTTTGGTCTAATCCGTAATGCTTAGAATGCGAAATGGAAACCAAAGCTCGTATTCGCGATGTGAGAATTTGGAGGTTCATTTCTATCCTAATAATTATGAGAGTCGATTCGTAAAATGTTTAGAGTAGTAGAGAGAGTAGAATTGTGAGTAGTAGAGGATTTTCTTTTAGTAAGATTTGGTGCAGTGACTTGGCTTTCTTGTTGGCAATGTTAGTGAGGATCTTCGTACTCGTTATAGTTAACTTTTCATTGCTATAATGTTCTTGTTTTGGTAGTAGAGATGAATGGACTCGTATATATGGTTTTTGTAGTTGAATTTTCGGGACGAAAATTTTTTTAAGGTGTGTAGGTTGTAACACCTGTGGTGTTAGATTTGAGAATAATAGAAATCCTCAATGGCTAGTTTCGTCTTTTTACCGCCAGACTTTTTTTTTTGGGCTTTTTCCCAATAAATGGATCGTAAACCTATGAGATATTTTACGTTCACATTCTCCGTAACTTCGAGCATGTCACGATGGTGCGTTCCGTGCAACGATCATGTGTATGCGCAGCCAGTTTCGGCAGCCCGGCAGGTAAACCCTAGAAAAATGATAATTGGTCGATAGTTGTAGCCATTTTGTTTTCCACAAGAGATTGGGTGATCGGATCATAATGAAACAAGATACGTTAGATGAGACTCTGAGAAAGCCTTCCAATGAGCCTAAGTTGGGGTCGATCCGACACCCGGGTGAATAGTTATTGCTATTTTAAGTTTTGGAGTCTTTCCTTCTTTTCGGGAGATCTAGAAGTCAGAAAACTATGTACCAAGCACTGACGCGTTCGCGATGACGAGACCTTTCCAACGAATCCTCTCGGGCCCTATTCCGACTTCCACTTTGATAGTTACAAGTGATTATTCTTTTCAGCCCGGTTGATGGACGAATCGCACCCGGATTCCAACCGAGCCCGGTTCAGGGCTCGGGACCGAGCCCGACCAGCCCTAGAGCCTACATCCCGGTCTCCTAGCATAGTTTAAGCTCTCCTGACCTCCCTCCCCAGTGATTTAAAATCCGAAATTCGAATCGTAATTATCGGGTAAGATTTCGGGATGACAAATCCATATCTTTTAGCCCTTATCCCTATCTTTCTTATCCTTATCCCCTCCCCCTTAGTAGGAGGTCTTAACCAACCCCTATCCCAACAGCCTCCCCCCTCTATAAATAGAGAGAGAACGGAAGAGAGAGAAAAGGACATAGTAGAGAGAGAGAAAGAGAGAGAACGGGAGAGAAAGAGAGAGAGATAGAGAGAGAGATGCAGAGAGAGACAGAGCGAGACAGAGACGGAGAAGGAGGAGAGATCGAGGGAGATGGAGCGCCGACCCGCCCCTCGCCGGAGCCCCGGCGAGCATGCCGACACCCCCAGGGGTCAGCCCCCTTTCCTCCTCTCATCCTCCTCCGTGACCTAACCCCGCGACCCCCGGCCCTTCCTCCTCCCTTGCCGCGGCCCGCACGGGCAGTGACCGCCGCCGCACCGAACCCCTCCCCGGCGACCTCCGACCTCCGACCAAGCCCCGCGCGAGCCATCTCCGGCCGACTTCTCGGGCTCCGACGGCCGCTCCGGCCGCCTCCCCCCACGCCTCCTCCGTGGGGGTGGTGCGGGAGAGGCCGGCCGAGCGCTCGCCGGCGCTCCAGGCCGCCCCTCTCGTCGGCCGCCGTCGTGCAAAAACCAGCCACCCGCTGGTTTTGTGAAGAAGATGAACATGGGGGGGGGGGGCAAAACAGTAACTTCCCAGGTTTAATTAAACCCCTGAACCCGATCCGTTTAGCCCTGAACCCGACCCGACCTAACCACTGTGACTTGACCCGACCCTGCAGAACCGACCCACTTAGTGAACCGGTCTGGTTCACCTGAACCAGACCCGTGAACCAGGGAATTTTGGTTGGACTGCCATTTCTCCGTCCGAACTCGGAATTGGACGAAACCAGCGCCATTTCGACCGGCTCGGAAAATACTATCTGTTGGTCATAGTTTATCATAGTAATTGTACTGTTTAATACCCTGTTTTATCCTTTGACCCGATATTATCGCGGTACCGTGGTTTGACCGCCGTTTCATCGTCCGAACTCGGATTCGAACGAAACTAGCGGCATTGTGCTCAGAACATTGAGCCCTACCTTTTAAACCTAGAAGATAACCCTAGAACCCCTTCTACCCTAGCAACCCAGCCATGCAATCGATTTTATCGGTTCTACGTGGTTTGACCCGAAACCATCCGACCGAAGTCGGATTCCAGCGAAACTGGAACCATTGGAAAGGGTTCTTCGAGCCCGAATCGATGAGTAGGTTTAGCTTCTAATTACTTGTTTGAACTAGTATTGTTTAGGTTCGAGTTCTTCAGTCGCACGGATTTGCGTGCTGTCGACTCAATGTTGGTCCCTTATCGAGGGTGCCCGACTATCATTGGCATAGAACCCTCATCGTAGATTCTTTTGTTATAATTGATAGAGTTGTGATGCGGAGCTGTGGTTATTATCAGACCTTGATCGTGGTGATCTAGCGGAGGCGGATCAGAGACAACTAGCCGGAGTCGTGTGCGATCGACAACCAGGTGACATCTACTACCCTTGCGTGGTCTTTAATAGTGGGAAATGAGAATGACTAAGGGTAGGTGTCCATGACACTGCATGCGGGCCCCGCCGGGCATCGTCGCATGTGGTCAAGTGGACCCCGCCTTGCATGTGGAGTCGTGAGTCCGGCGACGCATGCTTAAAATATTAATAGAATAATAATAATGATTGTTTTTGATTGTATGGACACTGTAATTAGGATTCCCTTAAATTAAATAATAAATTGAATAACTAATAATTATCGGGACCCACCCTCCTGAGAGGAGTATGGCAACCCTAGCACACGGGTCACTGGGATGAGTGTCTTACTTTATTTATTTATTATGTCGCATGGGTTGCGAGAGCAGTACGAGACCATGGGTAAATTGTTGGAAATTGTTAAGCATTAAATACACCTTTTGTAGCTTCAGTATATATGTTGAAAGATGTTATATGAGAATCTACCTGGTTAGAAGGTAGGGACCCCGTACGCGCATGGGCCGTGAACCACCCTGCGCGTACAGCCGAAGTTAAGTAGGTTAGGGGTCACGGGCAAGAGTTGCGGTAAAGCCAATAGGAGGTGCCCTCGAGTAGGGATTGGCCTAGCAGCCCTGTCCCGGGGAGTTGAAGTCCCCATAGTAAAGCAAGTTGGGCGGTAGAGCTCCACCGTGAAAGACGGGAAACCCCTTATGATCATCTGGGTGACTAGTGCATGGTGTTGGTGGATGCACGGCGAGAGAGTTGGCCCTCTACATCGAAATAAAAGGCCCTATAGTAATGCCCGACCGGGGGCAGGATGAACAAAATATCCGGGGTTCACATTTTGATAGTGTGTGTTTAATCTATATATGAATTTAGAATTGTATGACTGTTCGCATGATGACCTTGTGACTTTAGATGAACGTCTTATTTAATTTGCTGTAGAATATTGAATGGACTTTATGTTAGATAACCTAGTGACAGTAGGAATTGCATGTGAATATAGACTACTGATAGGTTTAGGTTTCATTCTGTAAACTCTGATTCTACTAGAACTGCTAGATTATATCTTAACTTATTCGATTGGTCGTCTCATATTATTATAGACCATTAGGATGTCACTAGCCATTAATTTGGCTAATCTCCCAATTTCCTATTGGGGGCTACTCTTTCCCACGAGTAGGCTCAGTTGCAGGTCCGGAGGCTCAGGAGTAGCAGTAGGAGTCCAGAGGCGGAGTTGGAGTTGCAGCTTTACCTTCTGTTTAGTATGTCCGTCTTGTAGTCTTTTCTCTTCAGACATGATAATTGTATTGGAATAAGAGTTTTCATTAGTTAGTTAGTATTCTATGGTTGTAGTTGCAATGGTTCCAGCTGAATTTTTTTAGGTAGGCCTCTCCTCAAGGCCCTAAGCCTAGGATAGATCATGATGAAAATATAAGTGTATATAAATGACTAAATTGATTAACCCTGTAGATAGGAACTCTAGACTGGTGCACCTGAGTGTTAGGGAGTGGATGAGACTACGTGGCTAGCCGTAGGAGGCTTGAGCCTCGTGCTCCCTCAGATAGACTCCTGTCAGTATGTAGTGGCACCGACAGGTCACTCATATTGAGAGGATATGACTTTTGAAGGTTGAGCTTGACTAGATAATATCTTCTCTCTGTTGATAATTTCTCTTTCTTTGCTTTTTAATAAAAATAGTTTTTTTTTGAAAAATCAAATTTAAAAGATTCCCCTCTTGTTTCTCCCTCCTCCTTGTTTTTAATATTAGAGAGCGTAGAAGAAGCCCTGTGAGAACCCAAATTGGTATAGTTAAGTAACCAAACCCAAAATCCCCATTCTTTTCTCACCTCACACCCCAGGGATCGGTCTTCAGATTTCTGGGGCGTGACAACTGAGGAGTTACCGAGGTTGAACCTGAGCGACGCGGTAAACTAACCAATGACTCCTCAAATCTACATTGAGTTGCTGTTCAGGGCAATGACTCCTCGCATACCTACGACTCATTGAACGAGTCATAGGATGTTGAACGTCTGGATGCGGATTGCTTCCCTCCGGCTGGTCCACGGGTTGTGTCTTCGCCATTCAGGTAAGCGATGAAGATGGATTGCTCAGGCTATCGGTGGTTGCTTCTTGATCGAAGGAGCTAGGAAACTCGGAGGTCGCAAATCGATTGGGAAGGATCCCGCAGACGGTGCCAAACTGTGGGGGGAAATTACGAGTGTTGTACAATTTTTCTTCAACAGTCGATTGATTGTTGACTTCAAGTGCAGTGCACTATTGAGTGCTGATCTATCATTTGCTGAGTTGTCACGCAGACACTATTAAATAGATAGAGAAAGAGAGTAGACACAGGATGTGGTGATAAAGTTTGGTCGAAGCCTACGTCTCCGTGCGGTAAGACGCAACCTTAGAATCTACTAAATCTGAAAAATTAGAGCTACTCTCGACAGGCCGAGAAAGTGCTTATACAAGTAGATAGATGACAGAGTAGACTTGAGTGCTTGACTAGAGTCTGATTGCTAGAAGGCTCAAGGAGCTCTGAAAAACAGAAAGTATAATTGGGAATAATGAGTTTCCTCTCCGGTTTATTTACAGAATCTACTATTTATAGAGCTTTGAGAATATCCGGGGGGGATTTTTCAGACCCCAGACAATGTCTGTGGGCCCTAGGCAGAACTGACACGTACCACCTTAGTCTTCATGGGCCCCAGGCAGGGCTGGCAGGTCCCACTGTCGTCTTCGTTGGCTCCAGACTAGGCTGGCGGGTCCCACTGTCAGGCGTTAAGCCAGATTTTGCATCTACAATTCTCTAACCCCAACTGCCATTGGAAAGATATAATTATCACCATTCAAGATGATCATAATAAATAGTGTCTCGTATTTCTTCATAGCTTTAACCAATTTTTCGTCGTATATGCAATTTATAGGTGGGGGTAAATCTATATTTGGTACACTGCAACAACAATAAATAAGAATTTTTAGGGCCAACAAAAATTTCAAAATAGAAGGACCACTAAAACTAAGCTTAAAAGAAATACGTCGAAGTATTGTGCAACTACAATCTGCATCGGCACATCATAAAATGCATCGGTGCATCACATGTTGCGCCAATTAATTTTCCCGCACAACTAGAATGTGTTGTGAACATAATTGCACCTCAATTTAAAAAGAGAAACCAAATCTATCTTTTGAGGCTAACCGCTAACCTTGAAGCATACATGGGCCGGGCTTGGGCCTAACAAATACATATTCGTTAGTATGCTCGTCCCGAGAGCCCGACCTGATATAGTATAAAATGAGGATATGGGCTGGCCCATGTCGCTAACCTATTAGATAAATAAAGTGGAGCAAAAAAATCTGCATGATATATGAAATTAGATGGCAATTCTGTACTAGTAGATGATAGAAGATGTGGCTCATGGTGAATCAAAGGCAATAAAATCCTTACTATATCCTTATAAAGAGAATTGGAGATAACTAGTTCACTGGGCACGTGCGTTGTACTCGCAACAGTTGCTGATCTATGGACCCTGTTAGGTATATACAAATTAAAAATAGTCATTTCGTAAAGGGTATGGAGACGTGAAATAATGATATGGGCATAAGGGCATATTGGTATTTTTATAGGGTCACAATGGGAAGTGAAAGAGTACAACACTTCCTTCCTTCTATTTAATGACATAGGATCCAAATATGGGATATATGTACACTATATATATGTCAAATTTTGTACACGGTTTGTACCCATATATGAAAGTACATTTATACTTATACCCGTATCCGATGTTTGTACTCATACCTGTACTCGATGTTTCGGGTCGGAGTTGGGTCACAAGTTAGAGATGTAATTGGGTTTCGGATATGGGTATTGGGGTCTCCATACCCATACCCGAAAGTTAATCGAGTAGAATTCCTATCCCCATCCCCTATCCAAACATTTTCCTTGATATTGCTTTAAAACATAGGATTGAGAAGGGTAAATGGAAAACAAAATGTAGGATGTAGAGAAGAATGGATTAGTGGGATTGCCTTTTCCGTTATAGCCCTTGTTTTTTTAATGGATAAATAAGATTGAATTGATTAGTGGCGAAGAAGAGAAGTGCAAAATGAAAAATGAATGTTGGATGAAAGGAAGAATGGGTTAGTGGGAGTGCTACTTCCATAATAGCCATTGGTTTTTAAAATGGAAAAATATGATTCAATTGATTAGTGATAAAATGGTAATATTATTGGATGGTATTTGTGATTTGTATATGGATAAAATGGGAAAAACAAAAATGACATATTATAGTCCTAGACCTTGTGTTTGTTTTTATGACATAGGATTGAAAATACTAGGTATGGATTAATATATATGGTGAAGGATAAAATGGGAACATATGTAAAAGGATGGAAGGACCCAAAACTACGGATTGATCTGGGGGTATAGATTAGTGGGATGCAATTCCCATAATAGCCCTTGGTTTTTAAAATGGATAAATAAAGCTCAATTGATCAGTGGCAAAAGGGTAATGTTTTTGGATGATATTTGTTATTTGTCTAGTAATAATACAGGAAGGGCAAAAATGGTATATTAATTTTCAATATATTATAATTATTTATATTAATTATATTTTTTTCAAAAATACAAAAAATATATTTATTTATATAATAACTTATATTTTAATATATTATATTATATATATTGGGACAACTTGTCCGAATTGATCAACCCGGACCTAGATTTCGGACAAGAAATCATTGTCTGAACCCAATTTTTTTCCAAGTCGGACCATAAATTGCCACCCCTAGTTGCAGCTAAGTTGGCCGGACCAAGATGGTGTGGCAAGCATTCTACAAACGAGTGATTGGAGGTGCGGTCGACCTCTTGGTGAGGCTGTAAGACTGCAATTAAGTGTCAACCTTGTCCGACATAAGGCCCAGTTGCGGTTAAGACAGTGGTCCCCTTGACCCTTGGATACCTGCCTCCCCACAAAACCGTCTTGTGAGGGGAGGTCCAAGACATGTATTTAAATGCAACATCACCCAGTCTTTTATCCAATGTGGGACTAAATCACCAACAACCCCCCTCTTTACACGAGGCTTAGGGCTGCGTGACACCCCTCTCATGCGCAACGTGGTGCAATACAACGCGGGGCAGCAACTGGGTGGAACTTGAGTTCTGATACCACTTATGGTCCCTTCGATCTTTGGATATTCGTCTCCTCACAAAATGGACTTGTGAGAGAAGGTTCAAGATGGGCATCTATATAACAAGGGACGACGGTTTTGTACTGACTAGACAAAAAGGAACCAAATGCTGACTAGACAAAAATGGACGGATAGATCTGATCGTCGCCTCTTGATCTAACCATAGAGTGGGGCTCATCCCTTTGCTTCTTCACAAGGGAAGTCCCTCAATTAATATAGAATTAATTGGCTCACAAAGAAGGCAACCCAATCACCGAAATCCCTCACAAAAATCACTCTCAAATCTCAATTAATATAAAACTCTTTATAGTAAATTACACTTTGCCCCCTGAAGTTTAGCTTAAAAACACTAAACCCCCCTATAGCTATAAAACAACATTTTGCCCCCTTTAATTCAGTTTCTATCAAATAAAAATCACCAAACAAGGAAATTATGTAGTTGACAAAAGGGTGTATTGTGCTAACATTTCAAACTTTAGGGAGCGATTTGGAACAAAATAAACTACATAGGAGTTAAGTGTTTTTAGCAAAACTACATAGGGGCAAAGTGTAATTTATCCTAATCTTTATTAGCATCGAAGATATTTCGGTAAAATCCTATCGTCCACAAGGATTCTGGTGAATCTGGTGAAAAACCAAAATCTTCTAAAGACCCTTGGAATAAGACTAAGCAAGGCTAGCTCGATCACAAATTCATTAAGGCGGTCACCAAAGACGGCCCCATGTAAGACTAAGCAAGGCCAGCTCGATCACAAATTCATTAAGGCGGTCACCAAAGACGGCCCCATGTAAAACAGAAGCCTCCAAGATCCAAACCCAACTAAATAGTCTCAAGTCCCGAATGAAAAGGCCTGACACACTTAATTAGCCCAATCTCCCTTATAAGTTACAAACTTTTAAGGCCCTATATAAAATAATAGGTTGTTTTACAAATCAACCCTCCAATCTTCTCTATTTACACATAAAGCTCTATAAAAGTGATATTTCGATATAATCCCCTCAATTCATTCAAATATTATATATTAATAGGGCTGGCAATGGGTCGGGTTGGGTCGTGTCCGTGCCGTGTCCAAAACCCTTAAACTCGGACCTAACCCATTTAACTAATCGTATCTAGACCCTAAACCCGTACCCAACCCAGTAAGACCCGTTTAAATATTTATTCTTTTTTTTTTTAATTTTATATTTTGTTGCAACTCTCCATCGTGGGTGTCCTGATCATAGCCATTCGTTGAACCCATCGCAACTGTGATCGGATGTTGGATACACCCGACCCGACTCGACCCATTGATTTGTAAATGGGTCTCAACGAGTCTTAAACGGGTCAGAGACAAAACCCGGACCCGACCCGTTTACTAAACAGGTTAGTCATGTCGACCTATTTACGACCAGAACCCGTTTAACCCAGACCCGGACCCGCTAATTTCGTGTCGAGTCATGTCGAGTCTGCAGTGTCGAGTCCAAAATTGTCAGTCCTACATATTAACGCATGTAGTTAACTAACATCCAAAACGAGAGAATATTTTTAATTTCATCCTTAACTTTTTACCTAAACTCTGTAAATACCCATCCAATGTCAGAATTTTTTGGATTAGGCCCATGTTAGATTCGGGTTATATCTGTGTTTATTTTGGATTAAGTCCATGTTCAATAAAGATAGATCAATTTAAGTAATTAAACCATGGGTAAATCAGTTTTTTTTCCCTTTAAATTAATAAAATAATACTTTAAAGTATCTATTTTCTATATTGGTTGTCTTAAAGTATCCATTTTTTCATTGGTTCAATGATATTTTATTCTTGATTTTTAACGTCCTAATCGGTTCGATGATGCCTATCCCTCCAACCATGTTGGCACATTTATTGACTTTTAATCATAACAATTAAATACTCTTTTAAACAAGAAAATCAATATGTTATGTTGTACTACAAAGGTCTTATACCGTAAATGCCATGCTTCATGCCATAACATTCGATACTTTTTTTGAAACTGATTATGTTGTGCTGTATGTCGTAGCTCATGGTGAGTAAGTTTTTCCACGTTTAAAAGAGAAATATGCAACAAAAAGTTGGTTTGCGAGTGAAGATGTTGCTGCTCTTGAAGTGCTAACAGGTTGCTTTAGGAGTATGTGTATGTTGTTATTTCGTATTTTACAGAGAATCTTGCCTCCATGTGAAATTTGTGGATTTCATCCGAAGCCTTTATCAATACTCAGCAATGTGGTCTTCTGGCATACTCAGCAATGTGAGAAATTTTTGAAAATGCATTTAACCTTGACCAATTTGAACCCCGAACTAATTTTGATAAATAATGCCCGGAGGATGTATTGCCGTCGAAAGGCGGCCCGCTGATATAGTGACAGGTGTGTTGCCACCGAAGACGGTCTGCTGCTTTGCCAATAGGTTTGTTGCCGCCGAAGATGGCCCGCTGCAGTACCGACAGGCACGAGCATGCACTAGTTTAAATACATCACATAGCCCCCCGATGTGGGACTAAATCCCGGACAAGACAACTGAGTCTCAGATAGTAGCAAAAGCAGGACACGCTGCGTCCCCCAATTGTCAATCTTAGTAGAGCTTACACCAAAGATAATGAGACCAAAGCCAAACTCCATATGTGAATGCGGTGTGATAAACCACACATGGAAACAAAGTCACACAAAGGCTATGCCCCCATGCCGTAGGCGACGCATTATTGACCACGCCTATAGTCATGCCTAGGGGTGGCAATGGATAGTGTCGGGTCGGGTTCGTGTCGTGTCTAGTTTCGTGTCGTGTCCAAAACCCCTAGACCAGGACCCGACCCGTTTAATCAGGTTTAGATCCTAAACCCATACCCGACCCGCTAATAAACGGGTAGACCCGATAAGACACGGTAAGACTTGTTTACCACCCGGGTCTACTCAGTTGACCCGATCCGACCCAATCCGACTCGACCCGACCTGACCCGAAAGACCCGTTGGTATTATATAGTACAGTAGCGGATTGCAGGTAGACCCGACCCAACACGACCCTTTGAATACTAAACGGGTCTTCCCGGGTCTACCGTGTCCAGACCCTAAACCCGGACCCGACCCGTTTATTAAACGGGTCTATGGTGTCGACCCATTTATGGCCCGAATCCGTTTAGCCCTGGCCCAGACCCGCTAACTTTGTGTCGGGTCTGCCGTGTCGGGTCTGCCGTGTCGGGTCCGAAATTGCCAGCCATAGTCATGCCTCCCTCACTGGCATTGGCACCACATCAGCCACGTGGAGTAACCACGAGACTCCGATCCTAATTGAAGATTGCGACATACTAGACAACAAAAGGGACGGTCACAAAGAGGAGGAGAAGCACTCGCTTAAACTACTGCCACCACAACCATGTCCCATAAGTTAAATGAGCACGGATAGTCGATTAGGGCTGTTTGGCATGCAAAACAGTTGTTCCCGTTAAATTTCATCTGGAAGAGGATATTTCGGACAATTACCATTTCTAGTATAATTCGTTGATCAGCGTATCGGTTGGCAGAGAAACACACGGAATGAGATCTTTTCGTTCCCATTCCTTCATTCTAGGGGTATGCATCGGTTCGAAACCGACCTATTTAGGCAAAAACCAAACCGATCCAACCTTGGTCGGTTTTGAGGATTTTCAATCCGATCCAAACCGAACTAAGATTGGAATCCAATCCAATCCAATCCAATTAAAGTCGGTTTGGATTGGATTGGATTGGATGGTCGGTTTAGGCTTTGGACCATCTTCTTATTGGGCTTTTTCGCCCTTCTACTAGGACCTAGTTCAACCTAAAAAATAATAATTGCCATCAAATCATTAGGCCTAAATAAGATTTTTAACTGATTTTGAGTCATCCTACAATATTGCAAAGGTTGTTGGTAGCAAGAATATATGAGGACATATGGTATATTTAATAAAATATTATATGTATATACATATGTTGGTTCGGTTTTGTTTGGTTTAGGTCGGTTTTAAATTTACAAATCCGTCAACCGATCCAATCATGTCGGTTTTTTAAAACCTCGATCCGATCCGATCCATTGAGTGTGTCGAAACCGATCAAAATTGGTCGGTTTGGTTTGGTTTGGTCGGTTTGATCGGTTTGGATTGGATCCTGCACACCCCTACTTCATTCCAGTAGCACAAAACTATATGTTGGTTTTTAAATAACGGCTTTAAAGAAGAGAAATGATAGTTCCAGATTGATACCAATTACCAAACACCCCCTTATCGTCTCCAATCGATAGCTCAGTCGATAAGGCATGCAACTCGTAGCCTTGGTCAAGGATTCAGTAACTGCTACGACATTTTTTCTTCGAGAAATGCTATTCAGTCCGATGGTTTTCTCGATTTCACTCAGCGCGATTGATGTGGCAACGTGCAACTAGTGGTGTAAAAGATTTAAATTTCGCTAGTGGGCCAAGTCAATCGAGCTGACAGAATCGAAAAAACCTTCGGGCTGAATAGAGTTTCTCTTTTTCTCCCACTTAGTAGTGGCGGGTCTCTTTCTTTATCTTAGTGGTGAGTTATATCACATGTGGGGTTATTAAAATCATGGCATTTCTCTAGCTATCTTGGCGTTTATTGGTCTATCCTGTGCCAACATCCGATGTGCCTTCCCCAAATTTATTTTATTATTGCAAACTCCATCATTTTTATGGTAATATTATTTTAAATATAAATTAGAGAGAGCCAGGTAAATGATCAGTCCAACAAAAGAATTATAGAACTGCGGTATATTAATCGAAGGCTTGTGATGATAATGCTCCAGATGAGTGGCCCACACGCTTGTGCGGTAGGATACGGACCATTTTATTGGAGGGGTCCACCGTATGGGTAGGTGGCTTGACGTTTGTAAGGGTTCGACTCCTCTCCACTTATGATCGTCTCACCTGTTGGTCGCTGACGATTTGGGGAGCGACATGTGGTGATCAGATAAATGAACAGCCACGATCTATGACCATGGGATGAACCCAAGGGGGGATGCCACCATTGCCGGCTGCCGCTTGCTGACCATCGTCCCGGTCGCTGTCGGTGACCACCCGACCCTGCCGACAATCGACCACACAACGGTGGCGACAGGTGGCCGGTGGTCTGCAGGGGTTGTTGCCGGCAGTGGTGGTGGTCGACGATGGGTGGTGGCCGGCGGTTGGTAGGGGTCGGCGGCAATGGTGGTAGGTGGTGGCCGACTGGGAAGGTGGATGGGGTTGGCGGCAGGTGGTGGGTGGCGCCGGGGGTGGTGGCATCCCCCTTGGGTTCATCCCATGGCCATAGATCGTGGTTGTTCATTTTCGAATTGCCACATGTCACTCTCCAAATGGTCAAACGATTGATGAGGGTTTGTTTTTGGATCGCCACATGTCCCTCCCCAAATGGTCAGCTATCGACGAAGAAACCATCATCAATAGAGAGGAGTCGTACCCGATTGAAACACGATGATCTTGCCAGTCAGAACTAATCGAGAGGAGAACAATCTTGTTGACCCACCTAACAGGTAGGTCAACCACACTCTTCAATGTGAACCACTGATGCAGTTTTTGGTAGACATCAAAGGGTTCACATTGGAGGTCACGTTAACCCACCTACCTGGTTGGTCAACAAGATCGTTCCCAATAAAGAGTGCCACTAGGCCCACTAGGGATCTTTTGGTTTGACGGAAGTGTCGTGAAGTGGAAGAAGTGTCAAAAGTGTAGTTCTATGAATTGCCAGTTCCGAAACGGAAGGCACATTTTTTTGTTTGGTTACATGGAATTGTCAGTTCATCGAACTGCACTTCCGAAAGTTCTAGTGTTTGTTTTTCGAATAGTACAGCATGGAACTTGCAGTTCTGCCACTTCCAGTGTTTGTTTCTCGGAAACTATTTGAGTTCGATCATTCCTGAAGTGACATGCAGGTTACCCCTCATGTTATAGACTTGTGTTATTTTTGTTTCCTCATCACCAAAAGCAAATTTTTCTAGTGTAAATGAAATGTGTCTCCTTTTACTTAAAATTAAAACTCTTGAGGAAGACATTGGGGTTTCATTCCTTTTTACTTAAAATTTTTTCTATTGTAAATGAAATGTGTCCGATAAACAACAAGTAGAATCATTTGAGGAAGACATGGGTTCCATTCCATTTTTTTTTTACCTTTTTTGTTTGAGAATTCATTTCTAAAAGATAATATGAGAATTCAAAGCATTGACATCCAATGATATTCATAACAAATTAAAAGTTAATACATCCAAGTAGCCATTGTATAAAAAGAGAATAAAATATATTCTTATTATAATGATGATACTATTTTTAAAAAAAGAATGGCAATAAATATTAATAAACAACAAATAGAAAGAAGACAAATCATCAAATTTGCCATCCCTAGTAGCTTCAAAACTCCTAGGTTTGCCTCAATGTTTTGTAAGCGTGATGCCATATTTTTGTGTGGCTGCTCCTTTACGTGAACTAAGTTCTCTTGTATTGGCTGGCACCAACCCAACCATCCACATACATTGTCTTCACAAGCATAATACAGTCTTTTTGGATTTTCTCTAGACTCTGATACTTTAACAACTGCCTTTCGGTTGCAACGATATCTCCGATTACGAAACCTAATATTGCTTCTTCTTGAACTGCTTATCGAGGCCATATCTGTAGGACCATTCATAAAATATCATAAACCATAAATAGTTAAAGAATTCAAACCTAATAGCAATACCTAAACACAAGATACTGAAGTAACATCAACTTAAGCAACATCAATACAAGAGAAGTTATGGTAAAAAAAATTTAGACTTATTACCTCTTGGCTTAGGTATGCCCTTTGTTACAAATATAGCTGCAACTGGTTGCCCGTTTTTATCAACAAACCATCCAAGGTTGCCTCGCAATATTAGATGGATCGTTTGGGCAAATCATCATTGTCAATGTTATCTTACATCAACAGGTTGCCTACAGAAAATCAAGTCATCCAAGGTTGAGCATTCAGCACTAATAGTGACTGAAATGAGGTAGTAACTGAAAAGATTTACCTCAATAGAAGAAATTGAAATGAAGTAGTTAACAAAATTCAAACTAATCGCAATACCTCAATTGGAGATATACCTCAACAGAAGAGACTTAAATAACATCAACATGAGACTAATAAGTAGCATTTCAATTACAGGAGACTAAAATAACATCAACATAGCGTGGGCAAACAAATTTGAGGGTCATTGCCTCTTGGCTCAAGTATGCCCTTTGTCACAAATATATATCTGCAACCGATTGCTCGTTTTATCAGCAGACCATCAAAGGTTGCCTCACCATATTGGATCGATTATTTGGACAAATCATCATTGCCAATGTCATCTTACATCAACTAGTTGCCTACAGAAAATCAACTCATCCAAGGTTGAGCATTTTCCACTGGTAATGACTGAAATGAGGTAGTGATTGAAAAAAAAACACATAAAGCATATAACAACACCTCATAAGTTACAAAAGAATAAAATAACATCAATATAACAATGCCTTAACATAACTTACATTCCAGTTAAAAAAATTCAAACTGATAGCAAGAGACTGAAATAATATCAACATAAATAATATGCCAGATACTACAAAAGAGTGAATTAACATCAACAGAAGGTTCCGAATTAACATCAACAGAAGGTCCAAAATTCAAAATAATAGTTTCAACCGAAGTATCGATTCACCCATAAATGGTGCATTTTGACACTCTTGACAATGAATGACCATGTTTGAATTTCGTCTTTGACCATTGTATCGAATAATGCCACTAGTGCATCTTCTTTATACCCCGAGACCTCCATGATTGATTGGTGAAGATCTTCGGTCCAATGGGTTGAGCAGTGGGTTGTGGTGTTATTTTTAATTACCTCTGCAACTTCACCCACCTTAGAAAACAACTCCTTGATAACATTCTCTTTGTACTCCATTTTCTTACGCTTGTTGCGGTACTCTCTGCTGCTGGCAGAGGTGGCATGGGTAGATACAGATGGTTCTTTTTGACAACTTCCTTGTTCAGGTGGAGGCGGAGTAGAATGTAACATTTCAATATCGGGTTCATTTTGAGTGAAAGATTATTGTCTATCGATGTTGATGATATCATTACCCCCGAACTCTTCAAATATGTTCTTTCTAAATGAGCCCGTTACTTGATCATCCCCACATATTATTCATAGAGATTCATAGTGCTCAATTGGTTTGTTTAGATAAGGTTCTGCCTTCGAGTGTGTGGGAATTGAAATTTTCCCTCAAATCGAATCCAGTCCGCACATAATGATCCGTGTGCAAACCTGGCTCACACACAACGATCCGCGCACACATATCCACGAAAGAGATAGATCATACCCGACTCAAACAGGCTCGAGTGGGCCCACTCATACAAGTGGAACCCATCGGGCCCACCACCAGAAGCCAAAAAGGGGCCGGGTGGGCCCACCCAAAATAGGGGCCCAACGTCCCCCTTTTTCTCAAAAACCATGCTCCTCCCTTAGAGGAGGTGTGGACAGTCCTAAGAAAAAGGAAAGAAAGAAAAAAAAAAGGAAAGAGTAGAAAAGAAAAAAGAAAGAAAGGAAAAAAGAAAACAACCACCATGCGCGGGGGGGGAGGTAGCTCGGACGTCTACCAACTATGGATCCGCACCGATCCCTCGATCCGACGAACAAAATTCAATATCGTGTCGCCATCGATTTGAATATGCAAATATGACTTATAACTTAAAAAGATTGAGTCGTATCTTCCCTATAACGACCGCTACAAAAAGGAAGGGGATAAATGTTATTTTTCCCCAAAAAAAAAGGTAAATCCCAATGGTTATAGAGAGAGATATTAAAAGGATTCAAAAATTCATAGCAATATGTCTCCCATCCTCCCCCCTTTGTCTATAAATAAAGAGGTGAGGGGATGGCATCAAAGATTGAAAGGTAAAGGAACCAAGCTAGGGACGTGGAGGCTCTGAAGACGAGGAGACTCCAACGCTCTAGTTGAAGACCAAAGCTTAAGAAGAGGAGGCTCTAAAGACAAGGAGGCTCCAATGCTCAAGGACCCAAGCCTTCACGAGGTAAAGGCAAGCGCATCCCAAAGGAATGACTTAGCCCACAAAGTCCTCATCAATGTGAAAACCTTGCAAAAGAAGATCAAAGTTTTGACTCCTCGTATGAAGAAGAAAGCTTGAAGAAGAAGGCCCGAAGTCGGCATCACCCTGTCGTCTCCAACAATCTTCATCAACTCAGAATACACCAAAAGCAAAGACCGGAGAAGAAGATCGAAGTCGACATCACCCCATCATCTTCAACAAAGCCTCGACTACTTGCATGAAAAAGAAAGCATAGAGAAGAAGGCCCGGAGTCGGTATCACCCCGTCGTCTCTAACAATCTTTATCAACTCTGAAGACGCCAAAAGTAAAGGCCGGAGAAGAAAATCAAAGTCGGCATCACCCCATCGTCTTCGATAAAAGTTTAATTCCTTGCAAAAAAAAGAAAGCTTGGAGAAGAAGATCGAAGATCGGTGCTACATTCGTCATCTTCGTCAACGAAAGCTGACACTACAATCATCGTACAGAGACCGGTGCTACATCGTCGTCTTCATTAATAAAAGCCAATGCTACAATCATTGCACAGAGATCGGTACTACACCTGCCGTCTTCAAAAGAAGCCTTCAACTCCGAAAATATCAAGCCCGGAGAAGAAGAGAAGCCAAAGCTGATGCCACAATCATCGTTGCCAAAGTTTCGTCCATAAAAGGAGGAAGTGAAAGAATAAAGAAGTCTCAGAGACGTCATCATCGCTGTTCGAGGAGAAGATTAAGCCAATGCAAAAGCAAAAGCCAAAACAAGAAAACCGAAGCAAAGTACCGGTAAAGCTTGCGCCAAAGCAATGCATGTGCCAAAGTTAATGAACTACGACGAATACGAGCAAAAGTAATGCACATTCTAGCCAATATGATGCGAAATCGGAAAGAACTAAAGCACCGCAAGTCTCCCGTCTATGTTTAAATACAAACGTCAAAGCACCACAAAAGCCAGAGCCATGCCAAAGCCAAAGCAAAAAACAAAAGCCAATGCTAGAAGAAAGATCGACGCCACGAACCGATGATCAAGAATGTCGAGGTCTAGCATGAGCCGATGGAGACACAAAGATCAAGCAAACGATGCCGAAAGCTCTCTAGCCGAGAAAGTGCGAAGTATGAAAAGGACAAAAGCAAAGGCCCAAAACACTCGACCTTTGAAGAAAAATGAAACCTTGTAAAGACCTCTGTCATGAGCAATCCCTCCAGAGCTCTCGCACAAAGTAACGTGGAGACGCGATCAAAGGGACCCTCTAGAGGATCTCTCCCATAATCTCATGATCAAATCTTCACCGCACCCGGCTCACCACTCCCAAACCCCCTGGTTCCAGCTATGTAATCTTTGTGTGCACAATAAAGACGACCCATATCTTTTTTCCACGCTTACAGGGTGAGTCTACATGCGTCATCATGGTAAGTATAAATATTTATAATAAAAATTATAATATTTTACCACAATAAGAAATTACCTCTATATAAACACATAATGTCGTTGGTTCCAATATGACCATCTTTTGGTCCTCATCCCACCCACCTCCACTCAGTTCTCTGCATTTCTTTATCTCTACATACTTTGATCCTAAAGTCCTCATATGGTTCTTCACAATCTCGGCTGTGAAGGACTCCATGAACCTCTCATTCACAGCATTTGTGGCTGCTACAGATACTTGTATCTTAAAAGTTTTGTCAACCTTCATGCCATTTTATCCTTGTTCCACCAAGAATGAAATAAGGAAGTCTGTGTATGACTTCTTCCAATGCTTGCTGGGCATGCCCCTCTTGATTATTTGGGTTGACAACCACTAATTGAGAATCCACTCTTTTCATTCCTAATAAAAAACTTTTTACATATGAACATCAAAGCCATATATAATGAAAAAGATCATAGAATCATATAAGATAGTCCTAAATATCAAACTCATAGTCTCATATATATTTAAAAATATTAAATGATATAAGGCAATTAGTACAACATAGACGTACACGTTATCAATACAATGACAAGAAAGAAAATATTCAATAGGTTCAATTGTAATCGGCCCACATTGCCTCTGCTATTGCGTCCCTTTTTTGAAGCTACTGCCTATTCTCCACTCGTTGCTCTCGTTGGGTTCTGGGTTTTGTATCCTCATCACGAGGAGGTAGTGTAACATTTGCATTCAAAATTATATCATATGGATCTACTTCTAGTATTAAATTATGTATGACACAACATGCCAAAACCAAATCCACTTCAGTCCGATATGAAAAAAAGGGTGGAAAACTAGGATCTTAACGTGACTTTTTAAAATCCCAAATTCACTCTCTACTTTAGAACAAAGTAATGAATATCGAAGGTTGAACAACTCTTTTGTAGGTGTACGTTCAATGTGCTCTTTTAAGTGATATCGGATCGATCGATATAGAGCAATAAACCCTGGCATAGTCGTGTTTCTCGCATCAACCAGATAATATTTGCATGTAAAAATGTTGGTTGTTAATTCAAATGTATGGTGATGATGTTCTAATTCGTAATCTACATATGAATTAAGGAATAATATAGTCAAGGATGTTCTAAATATGAAGACACCGTCAATAATTTTAAGACCTCTTGGAGGTCGACGAGAAAGGACATCCTTTAGTATGGTGTAGTCGTTGGCAGAACATTCCCAACTCGCTAAAACATATGTGAACCTCTTGTCTGGCGAGATGGCCACTGGACTGTTTTGTGTAATACCATTTCTCCCTCGAAAATGAGCAACAATCTCAGTAGGCACCGACACATCAATATGGGTACAATCTAATAGGTCGATGCAATCCTAAAGTGATTAATACACATTTAAGTACACAAAGAATTAAATACAAGAACACATTAAATATGTAGAATTTACCTTGAACCATGGATAATATCTTGGATTAGAAGATATCTCAAGGCTTGTTGAGGGTCCCGGTTGCTGGACATACTGATGTCAAATTGAGCATAAGGCTTTTAAGACAAGATTGAAATACCGACAAATAGTCTCATCTGATCTAAGAAAGTCTATCTTCATGGTCTTATTCTTCCAATTATGGCCGCGGTATGGAGAAACATTACTAGTTGTTCCTTTATTAACACGTGAATGGTATCACATAGCAAAAATCCTTACCTCATAATTGTTGCAAGAGTAAAGAATGCGTCGGTATCCATACGGATATATTCAACGCAGTTATCCCTACCCCCATAAAGAATTTCACGCCTATGTTCTTTCCTAAGTAAGTCTCTATAGATTAAATGTTGTCTCATAATTTCTTTTTTTCCAAATAATTAACTTGTTGGGGACCAATACCACTACTGTTATAACCATAGTAAAGGCAGCCCCATAATTACTGTTTGGATTACCACACATGTTGTTATCCATGCTACATATACACATAATAAATGGAAATTAGTAAATAATAATAATTAATCAATTCTATATGGATTATAAGCTAAAATGACTTTCTAAGACCTGTGGATTATAGCGTATAATGGAAATTGGTATTCAATGTATCATAATGAGAATGTAATACTTCATCGGTCAATTTTATTAACACAGAATGTAAAGAAATCGATAAAGCCCGAAACACCTGCATTCTATGAGTCTTCCACACTTTATTCCATGATAAAAATATAAAATTTAATACTCCAAACATCAATTATATAATAAAAAATAGAGAATGTAATACTCACAACATCAATTATATGATAAATACAAATAATGTAATACTCTCAACATCAATTGCATGATAAAAACATAGAGAATGTGAGAGACTAAAATAGCAACATCAATAACAGTTACAAGAGAAGGAAGATCAGTAAAGAAATGGATAAAGCCTTTAATAAATCGATAAAGTCATAAACAATCCTACAAATATCAATAAACCTCAAAAAAACTTTAAATTTTTTACAATGTTGGTGTTGGAGGATGAAGAATCTGATAAAACCCAAAATTTTAAAATATTACCGGTCAGAGGATGAAGATAACGGCGTGTATTGATAAACCCCTAAAAAAATTGGGTTTTTTTTTACTTTGTGGGTGTCGGAGGATGAAGAACCCACAAAAAATCGATAAACCCCTAATTTATTATGCATTGCTAGTGTCAGAGGATGAAGATCAACAACACAGTTGGTGCCGATGCTAATCAAACCTTAGAGATATCGATGAAACATTCAAAAATTGGATTTTTTTGGTTTACCTTGCCGGTGTCAGAGGATAAAGATCGACTACACGACGTTGCCGGTGTTGAAGGATAAAGATTACTGCGTCGGCGCCGAAGAAGAGCCCTGGATGAGGATCGCGGTACAAAGAACATAGTACCTTCAAGCTGTGACGGTATTTCCCACGATTAGAAGTGAGAGAAGTTGAGAAAGTGATGTGTTGACGTGTCCGAAATTATCACTTACTCATGTGGCCGGAACTCCCACTTCGGCTCTTTTTATTTTGAAAGTGAGCGGGCACATTTAGATGAAACCGGATGGGCAGGAGAAGTGGTAATTCTGGCTTCAGAGAGCACGTCCGTGCAACCAATCAGCCGGACTATTTTATTTCTTTGACTTCGTCCACTTCCAAGGCCACTTATGTCGAACCAAATGGCCCCTACGTCGCATGCAGAGGGAGCGCGGTTCATCTCTATTCCTGGCCCTCTATTACTTGCTTCCATCCGTGGGATCGGTTTTCAACGGTGCAAATTGAAATTTAGATAAATTACACTTTGCCCCCCTGAAGTTAGCTCAAAAACATTTAACCCCTCATGCAGTTTATTTTGGTCCAAATCGTTCCCTAAAGTTTGAAATGTTAGCACAATACCTCTTTTTGACAACTAGTTAATTTTCTCATTTTGTATTTTTTATGTGATCAAAACTAAATTGAAGGGGGGCAAAATGTAGTTTTTTAACAGCTAAACTTCGGGGGCACATTGTAATTTTACCCTTGAAATTTTTGAATCTAATTATTGACATTTGCCAACTCCACATGGCCCGATCACAGCCGTTCATTGCAAAATATTACTAGTGGATTAAAAAAGTCGCTAGTGAGATTCAATAATTTGAAACTCAGTGACATTTTGTAAAGAACGGCTGTGATCGTGCCATGTGGAGTTGACAAATGTCATGTGAGATTCAAAAATTTCAATCTGTACCATTGAATCCTGATCTCACGGATGGGAAGGATTAGAGAGGAATAGCGGAACCCAAGAATAGGGGAAAAATTTCAGCACATCCTGCGTACACTACAACCATTGCTCAGAGCGCTCTGGTCAACGGTTCTAACGATTCAAGAGACATGGGATAGTAGGCACCATCACATGGGGATAGTGGTCCCCAGCACTTAGAGCTTGCTGATTGGTTTTGGGCAACGGTTGTGGCGTACGCAGGATGAGCTCAAAATTTTTCCTAGGAATAGTGACGATCCGAATCTGCGTGCAAACGATTCTCAAACTAGAGGCAGTGTTTTAAAAACCGGATCGAACCGGGCGGCTCAACCGATTTGGACCGGAACATGAACATGTTTCGGTTCGGTCTTTGAATAAACCGGTTTGTATGTTAACCAGGAATCAAACCTTGCCATTAGGGGTGGCAATGGGTCGGGTTGAGACATAGGTATAAGGGCAAAACACCCAACCAGAATCCGAACCCGACCCGTTTAATAAACGGGTCAAAAACTTAAACCCAAACCTGACCCGTCTAATAAACGGGTTGACCCGACCTGGGCGTAGCCATAAATCTTTTTTGGGCTGGGCTGAAACTAAACTAGTTTTATTTTACAATAAAAGTTTTACTTTATAAAAAAATACTAAGCAAAACTTTTTAAGGAAACATCGACAGTACTAGAAATTATATTAATATAAAAAAAGGTTAATTATACTTTGTCCTCCTGAATTTTAGCTCAAAAACATTTAACCCCTCTACAGTTAAAAAAACTACATTTTGCCCCATTGAAGTCAAATAAAAATTACAAAATGACAGAAATTGAGTAGTTGACAAAAGGAGTATTGTGCTAACATTTCAAACTTTAGGGAGCATTTTGGAACAAAGCAAACTATAGGGGGGTTAAGTGCTTTTGGCGGCGATTCACGTTTCGTGAGGACTCATAGGCGATAGTGATTCAAGTACATGTCGCGAGGGGCCAAGGGTCTTGTTGGGTTGATGCGGGCTGAGGTCATGATTGAGATGGGCTGAGACATATACTTAATAATATGGGCTAATATTTCTCAAAACTCGGCCGGGTTATAGCCCGGCCGAGCCAACTATTAGATCCGCCCATGGACCCGACCCGACCCGTTTAACCCGTTTATTAAATAGGTCGGATCGGGTTGGCTCAGGTTGGGTCAACAAAACCCATGTAAACCTGTCGGGTTGGGTCAAGACGGGTCGGATTGGGCAGGGTTGGGTCGGGTCAGGTCGGGTTGACACGACCCTTTTGGTAAACGGGTCAATTCGGGTCAATCGGGTTATAAGTACAAACCCGAACCTGACCCATTAAATAAACGGGTCAATCGGGTCGACCCGTTTATGACCCGAACCCGTTTAGGCCAAACCCAAACTCGCTAACTTCAGGTCGGGTTCGGGCCGGGTCAAGGATTGCCACCCCTACTTGCCATTGAAGAATTTAGTAAATATCTATTTAAAAAATCATATTTTCATGCGGTTCAAACGGTTGAACCACCAGTTTGAACCGATTAGACCGAACCGGATGCCTTTTCGGTTCGACTTCCGGTCCGGTTTTGAAAACACTGCTGGAGGGTGACGGACCGTTTGATAAACTTACGGTTACTGGCCGTCTGGGGCATTGTCCTGTTCCCGCCCTTCTCACCTGCTAGGCTTGTTACCATGATGGAGTGCCGGCTCCCCCTCCCGCGTCGAGGAAGAGTTTGTATATTTTTAAAAAATACTTCTCGTTTGGATTCTTCCCGCTGTCTCCGGAGATCGACTGTCTGGTAATCCCCTCCCCGATTGTTGTTAGCAGACCGATTCTTGTTCTCTAGAAACCCTAGAAACCTTGATACATCTGCTCGATTCCCCCTCCCCCCCCTTTGCAATTCGAGTCACCTTAGGGTTTTTGGATTTCGATATCCTTTTCGATTTTTTTTTAAAAATTCTTAAGCTATTCCTATTCATCTGCAAATCATGTTTGTTTAGAGCTTGATTTGTCGAGGAATTTCATTGCTAGTGTAGATTTCATCTGAATTTTGTTCCGTCTCCGCCTTTTTTCTGTTTATTTTTTCGTGATCTCTTTTATCATAATTTGATCACACCGGGTTTGATTCTTTCTATATATATTTAATTTTTCACTAATCTCGTATTTATCCTAAGATCTGTTTTTTTTTTTTTTTAATTTTTGCAATAAATGGAAGTATATCGAATGGTTCTATTGTTGATTCTGTCATTTCCATGCATTTGCCGTGGTTTTGATTTGTTGCCGATGTCGTGCAAGGTGTCCCTATCCGATTCATGTCCCGCTTCACTGTACTATGTGCCTAAACAAGCGAAAAGTGCTGAGGAAACCACAGCTTTGTTCCATGTGGCCGCTGACGCGGTTCGCAAGACTTACGATGGGTTCTTGATATCGGTTACCTGTAGTTGCCCGCCTGACCATGAGGAATATGTATGGCACATGGGTTACATGGTCCAGACTGGGGACACGTGGAAGGTCATCTCGGAGAAGTTTGGGCTGCTTGTGGCGGAAAGGCCAGAGAAACAATTGTTTGCTACGATGAATGTGAGTCTGGATGTTTTGTGTGGTTGCTTGGAGGGTGTGAGGTTGGTGACATATACCATTCAGCCGGGAGACACTCTCTTTACAATCTGCTCTCGCTTTGGGGTGGATATAGTTCAGATTACAGATTTGAATAGGATAGCTGATGCATCACTTATCACTGCCGGAAACAAGATTTTCATCCCTGTAACAGGTTTATCTCTTCCCATTTGTTTTGTCTGAGATAGTAGATTGATCTGCATGATAATGATGTTTTTTTTTATTTCCCTTTTCCTCTTTCATATCATTGAATCGGCCTCTATATATGCCAGGGTTGTCTAGTATTTTTTTTTACATAGGAAAACTGGTAATGAGAGTGAAAGGCATAGCGATGGGTGTGTTGATTATGTGAAGGAAATGTGTGCATGATCCATGTGAAGTGCACATATATCTTACATTAGGGAGTTCCCGATGGCAATAGGTGTTTTCTGCCACTTACCTTTAAGCCCCTACATTCTCACATTTGTTATAGGTGCACTAGTTACTGATATCTAAGAGGGAGTGCTTGGCGCAAGTTATTATGTAGAGGGCGAGACTTGGTAACGAGTGACAAGTTAGACTGAATTATGCAATGAAGCTTTAGGTACTAAAAGTATAGCATTAGTTAGGACAAAATGTTGGAGTGCAACTTTTGCAGAAAAAGGGAGGATTTAATGAAGTAGCTAGAACCGAGGGAGAGGAAATCCCTGTTAAATTTTGCTACCTTGGAACTCTATACGAAAGATGGCTACAAATAATATTAAAGCAAGGTGGATCAAGTGGAGGTTTATGAGTGTTACATTATTGTCAGATTATCATCAGGATTGGAGGACATTTAATGGAATATCTTTAACATGAGCATAGTTGAGGTGAGGCAGTTGAGGTGTATGTATAATAAAACAAAGAGGGATAGATTAACAAGGTATGCAAATCTTCTGGCTGGTAGCAATAGAGGTTACAATGAGCAAAAATCTGCTTCGATGATACGGGCATGTGTAGTCTATATTCAGAAGATTTGAAGTATCATATGATAATCATTTTGGGTGGTATGCAGTATGCACCATAGGGATACTGGATTGACACACTATATTACCGTACCAAGCTCATTGGCTCAATGCATTCATTTGGTTTTCAAGAATAAACCATTATGTGAATTACAAGGTGTGGGTACATAAAACAGATGGGACACATGGCAATCGGATGAAGACATATGGATGAGTGATTGATAGCAAGAGCAATGCTAGTAGTAGGACCTAGTTCGATCTGGAGAATATGTGTGGGATAGCTGATTCTTTGATGGTAGATAATGGTTCTAAGGGTTTTTGCTATTTTTGAAAAAGTCATATGAAGCAACCTACATTATTGACACATAAAAGCTCTATAGCTGAATAGCCGGATGGTTGGAGAACTAATAGCTGATGAAGTGGGACCTTCTCGAGATTGGGATAGCTGACGAGACACGGAATTGAGTTATTCTCTTATGAAAGGAGTATAGCTTAGAAGGATTTTTACTTTAGACATATGCAAGGAGTGCGACTGCTCCGTGAAGGAATCACATAGTCAGAAAGATAGCTGAGCTAATAAAGATACATAGAAAGCAAGATTACTGGAGTTGATATAAACCTAGTTGAGAGGGTGCTTGTGGCATTGTAATGCTAGGATGAGGTCCTAAGAAGTTGTAATACCTGGTTAAGGACCTGCACACCTCAGATAACTTAAGGAGTAGTGTGTGGGACCTCATGTGTCCTTGTAATGACATAATAAGGGCTTGTGCTGGTTAAGGACTCATGCATCTCCTAATGCATAAAGAATCAGTTTGGAGATAGTTTGTGGCCTCGTAATGTAGGATAGGGTCTCAAGATCCCGTAATACCTTGTTGACTACTTGTTATCTCCTTTGCGGTTGATTTGGGGTTTGGTTGGAGGCATGCGAACCTAGAAAGCCAGATATCTTGAGTGGAAAGGGGAAGATTGAGAATGATTGATACGACAAAAGTGTGGAGTAGTTTTCTTAACTGTTGTTGGGAAGCTATGTTTCTGAGGAGCGAAGCTATTCCTCAGTAAGAGAAGAATAGCTGAGGAATAGTTCTACTCTAATAGATATAATTAACTACCTGATTAGGAAAGTTGTTTTCTGATGGAACTGATTATTGTGGTTCAGATGGCGTTAAGTGAAGTTGGGGTGTTTTGAAGTAAATCATGTTCAACTTC
Source organism: Chamaelirium japonicum (assembly GCA_947650365.1). Classification (NCBI taxonomy): domain Eukaryota; kingdom Viridiplantae; phylum Streptophyta; class Magnoliopsida; order Liliales; family Melanthiaceae; genus Chamaelirium; species Chamaelirium japonicum. The sequence continues at coordinate 32,059,811 of OX393558.1, read as the reverse complement.
CTAAGTTTTGAAGTCTTTGAACAAATGAAGACAGTAAGAAATATTTGAGCACCTCCAGAGGCGTACAAAACAAAATGTTTATGTTGATCAATCAGAAGGTTATAATTGGTATCTCCTCTAGCAACCCGTTAGGAGCTGTCATAACAAACTTGTATCTATGAGGCAGTTGGAATATTCATTTTTCTATTGGCATGGGGTAACTGCTTCATCAAACTCTAATGGATTGGAGGAGGGGATGCCTATAAAGAGAGGCTCCAGACGACCGAGGAGGGCTGAGAGCATTCAGATCTGATTTCGGTGGGAGTTTCTTGGAGGGAGAGAGATAGATATTGCTGTAAACTTCATTTAAGGGGAGTGTGGTGAGATATGAGAGTTTGTAGTTCAAGAACTCTAGTGCACTTCTTTTGGATCTTGCCCTATGGTTTTCCCTCTCGAATTTTGTGGGTTTTCCATGTAAACCCTTGTGTTCTCTCTGTTCTCTTGATTTTCGAGTGATTCAACCATAATTTTGTAATAATCCACCACCCCCTCCCCCCAAACACACACACACACACACACACACAAGGCATAGGAACATCAATCACTATTTGATTGTTCTAAACTAGTGCAGACTTTAAGAAATTCCAGTTGACCATGGATTGAACTTGATTCCAGAACTCCATGGAAATGAATTATTTAAAAGAAAGGGGTTTCATTTCTTCAGTTGGTTATTTGCTTGAAAGATTTTGGCGGGGGAGAGAGAGAGAGAGATGCTATATTACACTTCGAAGGAAAAAATATTTAGGCGATCTACACACAAGTTCACATGACAATTTCCTACCTAAATATCTCTAGGTAAAGCCTTTTAGAAACCAAATTTGAGCCTTTTAGACCTTTTCTTCTTTTTCTTCACTCTTCACTCTCCTTCTTCTCTTCTTCTTCTTCTCTTTTCCTTTTTGTCTTCTCCTTTTCTTCTCTTTTCCTTTTTGTCTTCTCCTTTTCTTCTCTTTTCCTTTTTGTCTTCTCTTCACCCCTTTCTCCCAGGGTTCTGGATGGGTTCCTAGATCCCTTACCTCCTCTTGTATAGTACCCCATCTTTCTATTATGTCTTATGTATCCTATATTATTTATTTTCACCTCCTTTCTATTTTGTCATATTTACCCATAGACTTATTGCACCTCCTTACTATTTTCTCGTATATATCTGTATATTATTATCTCCAAATCTATATCATTCTACTTCTACCCCCTTTCTATATCATCCTTTCTAGCACTACCCTTTTCAATAGGCGGCCCTTTGTCTTGCTCAATGGTCACCTCTTGGTTTGTCACATTGGTCCCTCTTGGATTGACCTAAGGGTCAAGTGGCCATTCTCAAAGGTCAATTTAAGACTAAATTAGCTTGTTTTGTAGTGCCTTAGTATTTAACTTAATCTTAGTTTATTAGGTCTTGTTTTATGTCTTAACTAGATATGATGCCTAATTTGGTGATTAATTGTCCCTTTACGTGTCATTTTTAGGTGATGTCAGGTGTCATACCCTGGTGGTGCCAAGTGTCGCACATCAAGTTGTCCCTGTTGTTAGACTCCATTCGTGTTGCATATCGGTTGGTGTCAAATGTCACTCTCTTGTGGTGCCAAGTGTGCACACAAGTGGTGCCAAATCCGACCCGTTGACAGGCCTAAGAATTTTGGTAGAGAAAAAAGTCGGCTATCTGAATCGAACCGATGACAAATGTGATGCTCTAACCTCTGAGCTAAGCAGGCTCATATAACAGAAAGTCAAATAAAACCACTGAATAGGAATCTATTCTAGCAATAAAATTACTAACAAATATATGACTAATAAGTTGTAATTCGCTCACTATTCTATATTACACAATATAACTAATTATATTTATTTTTAAATTATCTAAATTTATTAATTACCTAATAATAAAAAATTAAAGATAATGAAACATTCATGAGAAATCTTTTTTTTAATCAAACTCAAAATTAGCTTTTCTAGCTATGCTGTATGGAAATTATTTATAATATTCTCTCTTGTACTTGCAGTGATTTTGTTGTTTGTCAAAAGAATTGGCTTCTCATATAGAATCATGGCATTTTTGGTGCATAAGAACTATTGAGATTGTGGAAATTTACTTAGTTGGGAAAGCGAAATCCCTGCCCCCCACCCCACCCCACCCCACCCACCCCCACGTGCGCGGGCCCTCACCACCACCACACACACATGGCTCCCGCACTGTAGTCCTCGTGACTGTGTAAAGTCGAGGAGACAGATACCACGTGGGCTGGGACGGTTTTCTCTCTCCTTTGTAACGTGTAAGTAGACACCTTTTTCTCCTGTATCTATGCCTCGGCTCACCCATATTGGCTCCCCATTCCGCTAACCCAAACACGAGGAGTCGCTTCCATGATAAGCGGTGGCAGCATGATGGATCCGCTAAGCTAAACACCGCTTTACATTTAGTGTTTAAATTTGCCTGGAATGTATCGCTACCATATTCATCTCTGTAAATGCAGTGATTAGTGTCCAAAAGTATGCATTTCAAGTTTAAGAAGTTGCAATGCTCTAACTTGTGCTAAAACATTTGTGACTTTTCTCATGATGTTTACCCTTTGTAGCTGCTGTAATTTCTATAGTTTTGTCATACGGACTAACTTACATACCAAAAATTTGCTATTCTTACTTTAGTTACACTAATTGAAACTGCAGAAATGTGTCAGACACGCTAACCTATTGTTTTTCCTTGTTTGGCATGTGTATGAATTGGAAAAGGCCTTGATCACCTTATTGTGCTGGATGAAAATGGTCAGTGAAGCAATCATATTATTTCTCTCATTCATCCTCTGATGATTCATTTGAAATTCATGTCACTCTCTGCTTGGTTTTTTGCTCTTTTGACAAATTTTGGTAGAAGGTTTGTTTGATTGAAACTGCTGTTAGTGAATCTGTAATTGCCTATTACCTGAAGCATAGCTCTGGCCCAAGTTGCATGCCTGTCCACGATACATATATAAGTGTCCAAACTTATAATGGAAATTTAATTTTTTAGTCATCAAGAAAACAGAGGCTGGGGGAGGGGTTGCTTATCATAAGAGCCTAATGATTTTTTCACTGCATGTAAATATCCGTCTTCCTTATCAAATACGTATGCTTGCAAGATATTGATAAGAGAGCAACATGAATTATGGCCATTATTACATAGTTTCTGTATTGAATCTGAAGAGAAGAAGTTGGGAGAGCCGACGAATCTCAGATAGCATGACTGTGTAGTCAAGCTGAAGAGTAGTTTTAACTTTTAAGAACTGGTGAACAACTCAGATAACATGCATATTGCAAAACCCTGATAAGCATGACCTAGTTCAATATGAAACTATGTGTAAGTGGAAAATTTTGTTCTCTTTGTGTGAAGCGATTTGTATAACATGTATGCAGTAACCTAAAGGAATGAAGGAATTTTCTTATGATAAACCATGGAAAAGTAGGTCATCGTATTATGCTGATGTCAGGGTGCAGACACCCTATTTTGCTAATTTTTTGGAAAGTGAGTCCTTTATATTATTATCCAAAATGGCAAACCTTGAGAGCTAAATCCACTAGTCCCCCTCACAAGAAACACAAACTATTACAGGCAATCACACCTGTCTCAAGATTTCGCTACTATAAGCAATGCTTGATTGTATCCACCCTTACACGCTTCATTTTTCCCTGCCACAATAGACTTTATAGAATTAATAGTTCAGCCTTAGGAATTCTTTAGAAAGTGCGTGTTTTCCTTCCCTCCCAAACGTGTCATACAATGGCATTGAGGACACAAGAAGTTAGAGGCAAAATGCTGCTTTACGCTTGAAGAAATTAACCTGGTCATCACCAATCTCGTTCAGATCATAATTTAAGTGATTCCTCCAACCCTGATTCTGTGTAACTAGTTTTCTATGAAAGACAAAGATTACCTTAATATCGTTGTTGTTTGATTGTTTTCTCGGCGTTTGACTTTTGGGACCTATAAATAATTTATCCAAGGGAATTAAAGTCACTTTGATTGTCATGAGTAAATTGATTGGCTAATATAAGATTCTTATCGATTTTAAAAAAAGTTCATGAAATGTTGGACATGATGTTCCATGTAAAGTGGTAGAACCGATGCAAGTTCCCTTAAATATATAGGCAACCTTATGCATGATATCATGCTATAACATTATTATGGCCTTATTGGGGAATCTGCTTGTGGTATAAGGAGGCGAGAATATTTGTTTTGCTGTTTGGTGGAGCTTAGTGTAGTGGCCATATGGTGTACATAGCACGCACTGTCCAGGGTATGTATACGAGTTTATACTGTACCAGTCGTAGGCATATCAATCCTTGAAGTCTAGACCAAGTGAAAGAAGAAGAAGAGGGATTTTAACTGCCACAGATGGATAGGATTTATGGTATAAGCAATGGCCTAGTATCAATACTATGGTCAAGGTAGTCCCAAATAATCATACCTGCGAACTGCATCACATTAAAAAAGTGCTATGTAAGACTTGAAGAGCCACCAGCACCAAAAGCTCCAAGTAAATTGCAGGAGAGGATAGGACAAGATACAATTTCTTGCTCATGATATTAACATTCATGCCCTCTTGAAAAGGTTGCCATTAGATGAGTTCCTATCGGAAATAGCTTTAAAAAAAAAATCCCTGTATTTTAATGATGGATATAGCTAGTGTGGTCTACTTGTGTCCATATCGTATGGTGTACATGTATTACTGATTCAGTGTGCTTAATTGTATGTGTCAATTGTGGTCGAAATTGTGTAAAGAGTTGAACTGATGGATCTTCAAGCCGATCGTAGATCTAGAGTGAGTCCTGGAAGAACTGCAGGATCTTCACAATTGTTGATCTAGATAGTGTCTCGAAGCACATCAGCGACATCATTTCCTTTGATTGTAGGCTTTATTCTTGAAGATATGAAGGTTTTGTTTTTTCTGAGTGACCTCATTGGTCGTTTCTTGTTTCACCTTTTCTTTTTCTTGAATCTTCCTTTAGGAATTCTATCTGTTTATCACCATCGTATGGGATATAAACCCTACCATCTACTTATCTTTCTTTAGAGCGATTATAATACTGCTTCTTACAATTAGTAGGGTTTTCTTAATTGGTTAGTATTACTAGTTTGGGTCATGGGGAAAGCTCATGGACATAGTGTCCAATGCTGGATTTGATACCATGGCCTGATTTTCAGTAATCATTTATATATCTCTGTAGTTCACGATTTAACTTACTTGTTGCACAATCACTCTGAGCTTCGATATCATTTCTTATATATAATATAGATAAATTGGATAAAATTGGTCCTTGTCCTCAAATAATCCATGTAGTTATTACCTCTATAATCTGTTTCTAGATAATAGCCTTAATAGGTTCTGCTTTGTCTCTGTCATCTTGGTAATTGTCCCACTATGGTGGATGTATATAAGATGATAAACCGAGTGGTGCACTTACTTAATGGCTCGTTGCCTTTAAACACTTATAAAAATTGAACTATAGCCTATCTAGTCTGTTTCTGATTGGTGAGCACCATCTGCTCTGTTGTTCTTGATGATCTCTAGGCATATCAAGATCCTGTTGCATAAATCCTTGTTATATATGTGAGCATGGTGGAATTTCTTACACATGTACAGCATTCATTATGTACCACTGTAAAAGTATGAAACAAGAACAAAAACAAAAACAAAAAAGGAAACAGAAACAAAAACAGAATAATATGTGAAGCACTATATTTTCAGGTGTTTCTGTTATGCAGAATTAGTTGCCCAAGCATATGAGTTCGGTTCTCTTTAGAGACGTCCCTCATCCTTAACTTGAGGGATAAAAACATTTGAGGGACCTAGAGGTTTAATAATTTGCTTAGGATGATCAACTTGCCATAGATAGGCCCCCCACCAGAAATAAGCAAATTATAAAATCTCTAGGTCCCTCAAATATGCTCTTCAATTTAACGATTAAATTGGACGGTCGATAATGAATAACACATTTGTGGGACCTAAAGGTTTTGTAATTTACTGATTTTAGTGGGGGTCCTATCTTCAATGTTCTAAAAAGCGCTAGATGCTAGTCGGGCGGTGGGGGACCTTCTAGCACCTAGGCCACCTAGGCGGCGCCTAGGCGTTTTTACTTTTTTTAAAAATTATTTTGATATTATAATATATATATATATATATTATAACTTACTATAAATTCAAGATTATTCCAAATATTATTTTATAGAGCATGTATCATTTACATAACCATAAATTCAAGATTAACAAGAACAAAAGCAAGCATGATATTATCTCAAATAATATCATAATATCCATAATTTTAGTATATTCCAAATAATAAATTTATTATTTTCAATAATAGAATAGCATATGTACACGTTCTAGTGCTTAGGCCCACCTTGGCTGCCTCCTAGCCCTGCCTAGGTGGCCGTCTAGCCCCGCCTAGAGGCTTGGGTCGCTTTTATTGCATCGCCTAGGACTAGTCTAGGCGGTGTGGGGCCTTCTAGCGCCTATGCCGCTTTTTAGAACACTGTGACAAGATGATCATCCTTACCAAAAATTAGCAAATTATAAAACCTCTAGGTCCCTCAAATTTTTTGTCCCTCAAGTTAAGGATGAGGGACGTCCCATAGGAGAACTGAACTCTGTGTGTGTGTGTGTGTGTGTGTGTGTGTGTGTGTGTGTGTGTGTGTGTGTGTGTGTGTGTGTGTGTGTGTGTGTGTGTGTGTGTGTATATATATATATATATATATATATATATATATATATACTAGTAATGCCCATGCCTGTCGGCACACACATTCGGCGAGGGCGTGACAAAATTTTAAAGGAGGATAATATTTTAAGGGTAGTAATGATTATTCAAAAAATGTGATAATATTTCGAGGACGGCAACATAAAAAAAATGTGAAGATCCTGTCGACACACATTCGGCGAGGGCGCCCAAATTCAACGGAAGCACCCACATTTGGTGAAGGCGCCTACATTTGGCAAGGGTGCCCATATTTGGTGAAGGCATGCACATTTGGCGAGGGCGCCCAGATTTGGCGGGGACACCCACATTTGGTGAAGATGCCCATATCAGGTGCAACCGTCTGATGGAACCCCCCCTCGTGAGTAAAGGTAGCATCAGTGCGAAGAGGCACGGGAAATTCTTAGTAGGCGTGTGACTTTTGTGTAGGGGAATCTCACAATCGGTCGTGGCACTACATTATGTGGCGAATGCCCCGTCAAAAATGGTCGCAACTAACAAATGTAAGCATCAGCGGGGTCCACATTCATTTGCGGTGACCCTTTTCAGCGGAGATAGCCACATTCGGCGATGATCGTCCTCGCTAAAAATGGATGCAGATAACAATGAAGTCGTTGTCGCCGCATAATTCCGATTTTTTCAATTATGTAAAAACCTAGAACAAAAACCGAAAAGTTACATTTTACCAAAATTCTACTTTTTTTTTTAATAATAAACAAACATTTTACTTGCATTAGAATTGGATTTGATCGAAATTTGATCAAAATCCGACGAATTTTCATATGTTTCATCATTATATTTTTTGCATTGTCAATATCACCTAACTTGCAAAGGCTATCAATAGAGGCATTATAGGTTACAATTGTTGGTTCAATGCCTTTCTACATATTTCACCATGGAGGTGTAAAGCTTTCTCTATATCACCTATCTCTGCAATATCAGGGTGGCGAAGCAGCTTGATCGCCCTTCAAAGTTCAGGTATTGAACATAGCTCTAAGTCGGCAAAGAATTTTTTTCAAGCGTACTCTGAAATTTTTTTAGGAGAATAAAATGTTGGAATTAATCACACATTACAAAAGCTGGTGAGATACGAACAGTAAGAATCCTAAGATAATGCAAAAATTTTAATTTTAACACTATAATTGAGTCTATACAATTGAATTAATAATTTAGAAAATTCAGCATGTAGATGTGATAGAATGTCATGGATTCAGGACTCATAATTGAGTCTATACTTTTGTTTGAATGCCATGGATTCAGGACTCATAGGAGAGAATTCTTTCCCTCCAAATATACCAAAGAAACAACCACAAATACAAATAATCAAAATAATTATTGAGAGAGAGAGAGAGAGGGTTCCAACCTGGGTGGATGGAGGGGCTGCATGCACAGACAGATACATGTTATATAAACATGGATTTTCTTCTCTTGCAAAAAAGAGAGGATATTCTTCCATACTGGACCTTTTTATCCACATGTATCAAACAAAAATGAAAACCGGTAAACAAAAATACATCCTCATTATGCATGATCCTGATTTGATTATTCATTGCCCTATTCTTATGTCAATGAATCCATTTTTTAAGAGAAAATAAAACTCTATTAAAATTCTTTAATCTCCCTAACTATGCATGCATGCACGTTACTCGAAATTGTCATTTTATATTACATAAAAACCAAGAGAGAAAGAGAGAGAGAGATGGCATATCAGGATTATAAAAAAAAAGAGAAGATCAACAGAGGGTACATGGCAGATGAAAATAAAAGAACCATAAGCAGAAGAAAAAAAAAGCCAAAATCAAGAGGCAGATCTACATGTTAAATTTAAGGAAAAAACAATCAGAGGAAACAAAATTAAGAGAGACATGGGCATATAGAAAAAAACCAGAGAAGAACAAATCACAAAAAAAAACCAAAAGATAGAGAGAGAGAGAGAAAGAGGCGCAGAAGAAAAAAAAAACAAAGAACATGTATACATGGCAGATCACAAATACAAAAAAAAACCAAGAAAGAGAGAGAGAGACCCCGACCTCATCTCATCGACGATGACCCCGACGACATGGAAGAACCTTGCCTAAAAAAAACTGATGTTAAAATAGAGAGAGAGAGAGGGGGGGGGGAGAGGAAGTTAGACAGAGAGAGAGAGAGACTCCTGACCCTGCCGGCGATGACCTCGACCCCACCGGCAACGACCCCGACCCCGTCGACAACAGTGTAGCCCTGCAAAAAAAAAAAAGTAATCGAGATCAATTTAAATCGGAGAGAGAGAGAGAGAGAGAGAGAGAGAGAGAGAGAGAGAGAGAGAAAGAGAGAGAGAGAGAGAGAGAGAGAGAGAGAGAGAGACATGTTCACTGGCCACGACTTTGACCCCATCAGCGACGATCGTGATGTCCTCCTCAACCCCGTCCCCGCTGGCAACAGTATAGCCCTGCAAAAAAAAAAACTGTAATTGAGATCGATCTAGATCGAGAGAAAGAGAGAATCCTTATGTTAAATTTTTTTAAGCTCGGGTTGAAATAGGACCAAACACATTTAGCAAATTTTTTAACCTCGGGTTGAAACAAGACCAAGCAATCATTTCTATAAAAAACAAATCAACAAAAATTGCATCGAAATATGAGGTGGGTTATGTTTCGATAAACAGAACCAAAACTAAAGGTGTGTGTGTGTGAGAGAGAGACGAAGACATGTGATATTGGATTGAGGTGACAAAGACCTCTCCTTGGAGGCTCCATCATCCATCATTTTTGAGCTGGTCTGGCAACATGCAAAAAACATCTCCAACAGGCTGTTCTCAGCCACCTAAAAAACAATAAATAAATATGCTCAGTTCTTAGAACTATAAATCTGAGAAAAACGGAATCAAAACTCACCGACATCAATTAATCGTGAAAATTCCATTTAGCATGTTGGTTAGATGGGAGGACCATGCACCTTATTCCCATGGATATATGGTCACCAAAATCTGCTCTTTAGCTTGTTGGTTAGGAAGAAGGACCATGCACCATATATATATATATATATATATATATATATATATATATATATATATATATATATATATATATATATATATATATATATATATATATATATATATATATATATAGGGTCAGGATCGGCTGACCCAGCAATTACCCAGCACCCTTTGATGCATCTAGAGGTTTTAGATTGGGCTGATTTTTTGTAGGCATGTTGTCTATGATATGTTGATAATCCTCACAAAAAATCAGCCCATTCTAAAACCTTTAGGTGCATCAAATGCGCTCTTCAAATCAACGGTTTTTGACTGTCAATTTTAACCGTTGATTTAAAGAGCGCATTTGATGCACCTAGAGGTTTTAGATTGGGCTGATTTTTTGTGAGGATGATCAACATACCATAGACAACATGTCTACCAAAAATCAGCCCATTCTAAAACCTCTAGGTGCATCAAAGGGTGCTGGGTTATTTGCTGGGTCAAAATTTGATGGGTCATCCGATCCTGACCCATATATATATATATATATATATATATATATATATATACATATATATATATATATATATACACAAAATATTTTAATAACTGGGCATATTTCTCTCTAAAGAACTAAGAACTGATTGGAGCATATTTCGAATAAGGTGCATGTTCTTATAACTATAAAAAAAGAAATGTTTTGATTGAGCATATATTGAAAACGGAAAGGAGAAGAAGAGGGAAAAATAATTAGAGGGACAATCAAAACCCAAGGGAAAAAATTATTTGAGTGGAACGTATATCGACAACGAAAAGGAGGGCCTATTAAATTGATGACAAAAACTGAACAATAAAAATAACTTTGCAAACTTCAGTTGGGAAAAAAAGCATGAAGAGCACAATCAACTACTCTTAGAGAGCGAAAAAAAGGGAAAATCAAAACCTATCAAAGAGAGAGAGTAAGAGAGGGCTAAAAAAACCATTGATTACAACCAGTAGATTTTTTTTTGACAGAACAATAATAACCCATGAGAGAGAGGGAGGGAAAAATCAAAACCCATCGGAAAAAATACAAAATGATAAGAACCTATTGATTACAACCAAAAAAAAAAGGACGAAGAGGACAATCAAAATACTCTCTTTCTCCGATGAGTTTTGATTGTGCTATTTTCATGCGAGATTTAGCAAAATATTCAAGACAATATACTTTTTTTGTCACACAATCAAAACAATATACTTTTTTTGCCAGAACAATATAACCTCATCAGAGAGGGAGAAATAACTATCAAATTGCAGAATCATAAACCATCACAGAGAGAGTTCTTTCTTCGATGGGTTTTGATTGTGCTAGCAAAACAATCAACCAATATACTTTTTTTACCAGAACAATAAAACCTCATCAGAGGAGAGGGAGAAATAACCATCAAATTGCAGAATAAAAAACCATCAGAGAGGGAACCTGGGTAGACAGAGGGGCAATGGTAGCAATGGGTAGATCAGTCTCTCTGTGTGATCATCTCTTTCAGTTTAGGGCTTCGTTTTGGGGGCTTTGGGGAGCATTGAAACATGGTTTGCCGATTCATGGCTGTGATATCCGATGATCGTGGGCCGTTATGACCCAAATGTGTTACCAGATTGAGAGAGGGAGAGGGCAGTGTGAGAGAGAGGATTGAGAGAGGGGCATGTGATATCTGCAAATTTGGGGCTGGATTCGGGGATGGGATTTGGGGTTTCATGAGAGAGGGGCGTGGAGAGAGAGACGCTGTGGGCTGAGAGATCGTGAGGGGCGGGAATTAGGGGGCGATGGGACGATGGGTTGCACGGACGAGAGGGCTGAGATCGTGAGAGTTGCGGGATCGGGTTGAGCGGAATCTAGGGAGGACGGGATTTGGGGAGGGGAGGGCGGGGATGTAATTGGGGGGTTTTTGTGCATCGGACGGCTGTGAGATTTAGGAAGGAACAAGGCGAGATCTGGGGCTCGAGGTCGATCGGTCTCTCTCTCTCTAGATGTAAAGGTACAAAATCTCGTGAAATATCGCGAAATATCTCGGTTTTCTCAGACCCGGCACGAAAGTCCTATTGAGACATCGAACGAAATGGAAATCACGATAATATCGCGATATTTCGCACGATATATTTGTCGGCACGAAATATCGCGATATTTCGTGGAAATTTTGAGATATTTCGGAAAATTTCGAGATATTTCAGAATGTTGGCGCTGAAATATTGGGACTGACTGGTTATAAAACGGGATTGGGGGTTTCGTTCTCAGCAGCTTATTTATATATTAGTAAATATCGTCTTACTTAATTTTTATTTTCTTCATTTACTTTAAGTTATTATATGTAAATAAGCAAATACCCCCCCCCCCCCCTCCCATTTGATTTCAATAAAAAAATCAAAAACCCAGTGAATCAAAAAGTAGGTTTTCAGTTTTAGTAGGAGAAAACAGGTTTTTCGGTTTTTCATAAAATTTGTATGTTGAGAAAAGTGGTTAAATCAACTCATTTTTAGCTCAAAAAATTCCACAAGATGTAGAACTACAAGTACATCTAGAAAACCATGGCCCGTCAATGAAAATTTTGAATGTATAAGAACTTTTCTTTATAAAAATTTATTTTTTCAGACTTGGTAAAAAAACAATGTTTTGCATTTCAGCATAATTTTTGTACGATTTCAAACTTGCACAACTTTCTTGTTTTAAGTCTGTTTTCAAAATTGTTTGAAGCATTATTTTAACAATCAACTAATCTTTATTTTGGAAACATTTTTATCCACAAAAATGATTAAAAACCATTTTAAAAACATAGATCAAAACAGGACCAAACAAGACTGCACAAGACTCACAGACTCAAATGCAGAATACATTATTTGTGATGCTCAACACCCGTAGATAGGGTATAAATATTATCTGAGTGTTCCAAATTGTGTATATATACTTGGTTTATGACTATGTAGAGATTCACTAAAAAATTCCATTAAAAAATCAATATTCCACCATTTCTATAAAATCACAATATTTCCACACTGCCGAAATATTTCCATGAAATATTTCCATATCTAGAGGGGTCGAAATATTTATCGAAATGGAAATTTCGAACCTATCATGTAAGGGACGACTGTGATCATCGGACGGATGTGAGATTTTGGAAGGGACGGGGCGAGATTTGGAGATGGTTTGGGCCAATAGATCGTGGATTTTGGAAGGGATGGGGCAAGATTTGGAGATGGTTTGGGCCGATAGATCAGGGGCTATAAATCTGGACCATCACTTATACTTCCCAACTATCCCTTCCTTCTGAAATTATATATATATATATATATATATATATATATATATATATATATATATATATATATATAGAGGAATGGGATGCTGCCTATCAAAGCAGCATTTTTTGCTGCTTTGAGACATTGTTTGACCATCCTAGAAGTTTTGGAATTTGATGAAATTTGGTGAGGGTGTTGTCTAGGGTAAGATGATCATCCTCACAAATTTTTATCAAATTCCAAAACTTCTAGGGGGTTCAAATGATCGAAGCAAAATCAGTCGTCTGCAGTCGCCGTTAAAATCTGCAGCATTTTGCTTCGACCATTTGACCCTCTTAGAAGTTTTGGAATTTGATGAAAATTTGTGAGGATGATCATCTTACCCTAGACAACACCCTCACCAAATTTCATCAAATTCCAAAACTTCTAGGATGGTCAAACAATGTCTCAAAGCAGCAAAAACGCTGCTTTGATAGGCAGCATCCCATTCCTCATATATATATATATATATATATATATATATATATATATATATATATATATATATATATATATATATATATATATATATATATATATATATATATATATATATATATATGAGTAGTGATACATTGCGGCGGGTAATATGCGGCCTTAACGTGCGGCACCCCCTTCGGGGGTATTTTTGGTTTTTTTATTTTGGGGGATTGATCACCCACCCTTGGATTGGACACAAAAAATTTCAACCCGATCCAAGACCTGTAGGCCGTCCAAATGTGTTGATCAAAATGGCGATAAAAATGAATGACCGATAAAAGATCAATACATTTGGACGGCCTGCAGGTCTTGGATCAGGCTGAAATTTTTTGTGTGTCCAATCCAAGGGTGGGTGATCAATCCCCCAAAAAAAAAAAATCCCAAAATACCCCCGAAGGGGGTGGCCGCATGTTACCCGGCCGCAATGTATCACTACTATATATATATATATATATATATATATATATATATATATATATATATATATAGGGAAATGCTTAGGTGCGGTCCGCGGTCAGCAGCCGTCTGATGCACCACTCCGTGCATCAGATGCACGCAGCCGGTGCATCGGACGGCTGCGGACCGCATCTAAGCAGACCCATATATATATATATATATATATATATATATATATATATATATATATATATATATATATATATATATATATATATATATATATATATATATATATATATATATATATATAAAGAGAGAGAGAGAGAGTTTTGATCACCTGCGGGACGTCCCACACGGAAGAAATGCGGGATAGATTGTGGGCCGTTTGAATCGGACGGCTGGAATTCATTCCGACCAAAAAAACCCGGCTGTTACTGTGGCGGCCACAGTAACAGCGAATTTTTGGTCCGGGTGAATCCCATCGGTTCGATCGATTGATCGAACGGCCCAAACCAATTTTCGCTGTTACTGTAGCGGCTACAGTAACAGCGAAAATTGGTCTGAATGAATCTCATCCGTCCGATCGATGGATCGAACGGTTCAGACCAATTTTCGTTGTTACTGTAGCCGCTATAGTAACAGTGAAAATTAGTTTGGACCGTTCGATCAATCGATCAAACGGATGGGATTCACCCGGACCAAAAATTCGCTGTTATTGTGGCCGCCACAGTAACAGCCGGGTTTTTTGGTCGGAATGAATTCCAGCCGTCCAATCGAAGTGAATCGGACGACCCACAATCTGTCCCGCATTTCTTCCGTGCGGGATGTCCCGCAGGTGATCAAAACTCTCTTTATATATATATATATATATATATATATATATATATATATATATATATAGGGGTATGCTATAATGCGACATGTGGTAAGTGCGGCACTGCACTACATATATATCGGTCGTTCATTTTTATCGCCATTTTGATCAAGACATTTGGACGGCCTACAGGTCTTGGATCGGGCTGAAATTTTTTGTGTGTCCAATCCAAGGGTGGGTGATCAATCCCCAAAAAAATAAAATTCCCAAAATATCCCCGAAGGGGTGGCCGCACGTTACCCGGCCACAATGTATCACTTATATATATATGGGAAAAAGGAGCCTCCAGACGTTCGGAGGAAACTTATCTCCATATGCCTGTGATTTGGTGCACCTAGGAGTTTTATAATGTGTTGATTTTTTGTGATTATAAACACCTTACCTTGGATAGAACACTCACAAAAAGTTTGCCCATTCTAAAACTCCTAGGGGCATTAAATGTTGGAAGTTTTAACAGCTGTCCATTCTAACCGTTAACTTGAATTCTAGATTTTGATGCCCCTAGAAGGTTTAGAATGTGCTGATTTTTTGTGGGTGTTCTATCAAAGGTAAGGTGTTTGTCTTCACAAAAATTCAGTACATTATAAAAGACAAACTCCTAGGTGTATCAAATCACCGCATATGAAGGTAAGTTTCTTCCGAACATCTGGAGGCTCCCTTTCCCATATATATATATATATATATATATATGTATAGAGAGAGAGAGAGAGATGATAGGATGTGCAATGCGCGCTCGCAGCCGTCCGATGCACCGCTCCACACACGCAGCGGTGCAACGGACGGTTGCGGGCACGCACCGAACACCGCAGTGTGCGGTGCGTTGCAATTTTTTGTTACAATTTTTATTGTAACAAAACTCATGTCGATTTTTGTAGGAAACCATATTCTCACTAGTATATTATTTCGGTTTCATGATAATCTAACAATCTGTTTTTCTAAAAGATTTTGGAAGCACACATGGATCCAGAATTGCTTGCATGGTACTCTAAACCACTTAAAACTCATTGCCAGCATATCACAGACAAGGGACTCTAAACGTCATGGAGTTGGTGGGACTGTAGTCCTCTCTTCTTTGCAACAGCTAGGATACAGCCAGTTAAGAGCAGTAGTACTGATAAAATCCAAGACATGTCTTTCTAAACATCATTTACTCAACCATTATATTTGTAAAATCCAACTTCCAAGTGGCATTTCCTTGCAAGACCATCTGCATTAATATTTACCTCCAACTCATGTCTGAATGTTTCTTTCAAGATACTTATGTCATCCAAGTTTTTCTTGACAATTTTCATATTTCAGAATGGATACTTTGTGGTTTCAGGATCCAATGCAGTTCCATTAATTCTTCTTTTAAGCTGTACCTGTAACGACCTATTCCAATCTTCGAAAAGCAGAATGTGAAATTATGTGGAAGTAATTTGATGGACACCTTGGAATCACTGGAGCATCCTTAAAACTATTAAGTGGAATTCTCTTGATTATTATTTTTTGTAGCTGGTGAGCAAGTCAATGATTTAATTTTTTGCCCATTGTAGATACAAATTCCAAAGTATCATCAAAATCTAAGAGCCATATTGTTTTGGGAATTGTGGTACCGGCCGCGATAATCATGATAGTCGCAGCTATGCTACTGTCTAGTATTTATTTTAAAAAGAGAAGGAAGAAGAGATCAAAAGCTTTCCCAGCGGGAACTAACAACTTTCAAGTCTCCCCAAGCTTTCCTTTTTGTGCCTGTAAAATGGTTTCTTTGCTTGATTCTTGCTCCTCATACAAAGGTTTGCAGTATTTAGAAGCTATTGTTAATATCTTTCCTGCTCTTGCATTTATACTGACATTTTATTTTGTTCATCCTTGTGCTTGGTATTTGAACTCCTTCAAAATCCAAAGGAAGCACATCATCATTTAAGTCACCTAAAACAACTATTTTTCCATACAACGAACTTCGTGATGCAACGAATAAGTTTAGTGCATCTCATAAGATTGGACAGGGATCTTATGGGTGTGTTTACCGCGGAAGATTAAGAGAAGTAGTAAGGAACTGGCATACTTCTCTACTTGTGTTTCAATCTGCATAGTAATTTTTTTTTATCTGCATAGTATTTGATCTATCATTTATTAGCATCATTTCTTTTTTTGTCTTAGGATGTTGCCATTAAACAGATGAAGAACACGAAGTCGAGAGAATTTTTTGCGGAGCTCAATATTCTCTGTAAAGCTAATCATAAGAACTTGGTACTATGTGTCTTCTATTTGTCTTTGTCAAACACATATACAATAAGCCTCTTTGATGCATTTAATGTTATAGTTGTAATCACGCTGAAGCTATTTTGTCCAGTTCGTCAAGGGAGCTTACCTACTTTTTATTTAGATTTGTTAACCAGAACACAGTAAAGTAACATTATCTTCATGGCCAGAAGTTGCGCACTCAGTACAGTTCATTTTGAAAGATTATATGGCGTACTTATGTATGCTTTCCAAATAGATAAAAAAATGCTTGATAGCTAGAAGTCTAGAAGATGCTTTTTCTAGTCACATGTGTGTTGGGCAACCTACATATTTACCCTTGATCATGTACAAAGCTATGTTCCAAGGGAATAACCGAGGACCACAAGCACTAGACAATCTAAACTCAGTGACCTGCCCGAGAAGTAAATGCCATTTTTTTCAGACTTTTGTTATTTGTTGGCTTTCCAAAATCGTAATTATTTCTGACTTAAAAAATATTTTTGTTGTCCAAGAATTAGGTAAAGGGCAATTCCTATTGCAAGATAGAACTTGATGGCTCATCTTATTCTTCTATCCGTCTTGGTAGTTTTTCCCAAATATTCTGAAATGCTGACCGAGTATTGAAGTTAATTTGTGTTTTTATTTATTTTTAACTATCATTCCTGAGGTGATATCCATTCATTTCATTTTTTTTTTATATTTTTTCTTCCACCTCAGTTAACTCCTTTCCCTGTTTTTATTGATTTCCTTTTTTTCCCCATCGGATTGTCATTTCCTCATTGTACTCATGTTTTGGAGGTAATTCGAACAATTCACCCTCTTTTCTCCCTTCACATATATGATTTTCCCAGTTCTTATCATCTTGTACTTCGTCTATTGGTGCAAGTTAGCATTATTCAATGAGGAATTTAGCAAAATGACCACCAACTCACGTAATTAGTCAAAGTGATCCCATCCGCTTTAAGTGTTATTTTTTTGACCCTACACACGTACGGAATTGAGAGAATCAAATTTGATACCTTTTTACCCTTTCCTGTAACCATACTTAATGGGCCAACTGTTTGTCTTCATCCCCTTTTTACCCACTCATTGCTCCCGTTCCGTCTCCCGTCGTCAGAGAATAGGTGCCAACTATTGCCCGTCTCCGAAGATTAGGTGCTAACAAGCATCGTTGCTGATCCTCCCTAAACCCCGGTATGATTTTTACACCCAATTTTTCATATACCTCATTGTTTTTTATGGTGAAACCTTCAACCCTAAATTTTCGGCGATGCTTTCCTTTTTCGGAAGTGTCTTGCACCATATTCACTGGAAAATTAGGTTTTTTGTGTACATAAACGACACTATGAGCCGGTGCAGTATGAACTATGGCTGAAATTTATGTTTTTTGACGGCACTGTGTGCCGGCGCAGTAGGAACTATGGGGATAAATTAGACTATTGTCACTAATTTGGCACATTGTATTCTGCTTGATTATGCGCCTATGATTTTCATGATTAAGCATATGAAATTTAGGGATTTTTTCTTGTTTTACCTTCGGTGTTTGATCCATATAGATATGCTTGCCATGGGGCTTTGATTTTCAAGAATCAACATGTGTTTGTGCCAAAAAATGCTCATGTTATATGCCTGTACGATGCACCTATGAGGCTATGATTTTTATGATTAAGCGTCTGAAATTTAGGGTTTTTTTTTCTTTCTATTTTCCTCCTGTGTTTGATCCGTATAGTTATCCTTGCCACGGGGATGTGTTTTTCAAGATTCAGCACTTGTATTTGATCATATATTTGCTCATTTGTGTGCTCCTATCTTTGCGCCTATATTGACACCTTTATTTGCTCGAGGGTTTGCGCATGGTGATGCGCCTATTTTTTTTTTTTGTTTGTTTGGTGTTCCCTATGTTTGGCCTTTACAGACCATATAGATGCCTCCTCGTCGAGGAAGAGTTGCATCCAATATGACAAAGAAGAGACCAGATCCGAAGCCCAAAGAAGAGCAGCCATTATTGAAGAAGAAGAGAATGGGGAATAAGATAAAGCAAGATTCTGATTTTGACGAAGAATCTTTGAAATCGGAAAAAGAGGAGGAGGAATCCACAGTGGTATTGAATCTTTGAAATCAGTAAAGAAAGTAAAGAAGAAAAAGTAGGTTTCAACGAGTTGGACAGATAGGCATGTAAAGCGGTGTACCACGAAGTACATCAATAAGATAATGGATCTCTTTAGATCAAAGCAAAATATGGACCTGCTTCATAAATATTGTTTTGGACATCTTCTGAGTATCAGGCATGATGAGAAGATGTTTGTCCCGCAAGTGTTACATTATTTTTGCTAAAAATATATTTCTAATCTCTCATTCAAAGTATGGTCAACTATCATAACGTATACGCCCTTAAAATTTTATGGAATGGTTGGATTGAAGTGCACACATTCACAGCTTCCTAAATTAAAGAAGTACTTATGCCACGAATAAAGAATGAATACTTTGCTCATGGAAAGATCCAACAGAATGAGATGATGAATGCAATTAAGGTATGCAAGAATGATGAAGATGCTATGAAGTTGGCAAAGGTCCTTATACTAGAGAGATGTGCTAGGGGCAAATCCATTCAATTCGATTCGTGTCAAGTATTTATTCTTGGTTGATGATTTAGATGTATTCAACGCTTACCCCTTGGGGTAAAGTTGTATACGATGCATTAAAATCGGGTATTGAAAACACACATTAGGAGTCAAAGAGGCCGATAAAATATATCTTTGGTTGTGTGATTGCTTTGCAGGTATGAAACCCTTTTCTCAATTTGTATTTCTTTCACTTTTCAATGTATTTGAGTTTTAACATATTGATTTCTATGTGGCAGTCATGGGTTTTTGGGAGAATACCTTTGCTGTGAAACATTTGTTCAACGAAGGATGAGGAAGTACATTTTCCAAGAGTTCTCAATTGGTATGATTCAGTAAGTGTCTCTTACGAGAAAGTCAAAGAGTTGGTTGAGAGTGAGGATGTAAGTATATGTTTGCCATGGTTTTCTCAACATGCATTTACTTATTATTGTAAATCTGATTAAGAGTGATGATGTAAGTATGAGTTATAATGTGCATGTGCAAATTTTACCTTCATTAGAATTGAGTGATAAAGAATTACAAAGTTTTAAGGATGGACAGAGAGTTTTTATGATGATAAGGTAGAAATTGGACATTCCGTGCTCAAGAGGAGACTACTGATACTACGACATTTTCTTCATCGCCTATGGCTGAAGATGATAAAGATTCAAAAATACAGGTGTTAAAGAAATTGGTGGAAGAGTTGTTGCAGCTGCTGAAAACTCTTGAGACAAAAGTTGCAATCTTGGAGGGATCAAATGTATATGTAGTAGATAATTACCTAGACATTACCCAATTCAATGATTTGGTTCACATTGAATATATCCAAGGACAGAACAAAGTTAAAAAGAAGAATGATGAGATCAAATTTTTTTTTTTAAAAAAAAGAATGATAAGATCAAGGAGGATCAAGAAGCATATAAGAAGAATAAAGATCATAAGGAGAGAAGAAGAAGAATGATCAGGAGGAAGAAGAGAAGAAGGATGAGATCCATGAGCATGAAGAAGGAAAAAAGAAGGAAGATCGAGAGGAAGAGGGGGATCGAGGAAGTGGTGGTACCAACAATTCTGTTAAGGATGATGGGAAGCATGGTGATGGAAACGAGGGGGGTGGAGGAAGTGAAGGGGGTGAGAAGATGTATCAACAAAGGAATAAAACCAAGAAATAGGTTCACATCATCCCGATATGCAGTCATGAGATTTCTCTCTAATGAGTCAGCCAAAACCATGATCCTCGCTTTAATGTTGACAATCTTTAAGTACCAGTGTGTTTGGGTATGATTAATGGGTATCAGGATATGTGAACAATCCCACAATCGTAAAAGTTTGCCGTTTTCATCTTTAATAACTTCATCATATAATTTAGGGAATTTTAAGATAATGTCATATCACTCTCCTTAACGATTGTAGACTTCCGCTAATTCACTTAAGAACATATAGGCAAATCGTTGAAGAAGTGGCTCTAAACAAGCCACATACAACTCTAAGGTTCATGCACAAAGGAATGGCGGAAGATAAAGCATAGGAGCAAGAAGGAAGTAGTCAGGAGAGTTCTGCGCACGATTGGCTTCGGCATAAAAGTCGGACGAGGAAACTAGACTGGGTCATGCGCATGACTTCCCCAGGTTGTGCACACAACTTAGTATGGTAGCACGCCTGTGAGGCTCCTGGGATTCCTTTTACAAGTAGGATACGAATGTGTGCCTATAAATATGAGTACCTAAGACTAACCTAGGTACATAAGAGAGGGTTTATCTAGTGTCTATTAGGGTTTAGAGGGTAGCCATCATCAAGGGAGAGGGAGGGAAATCCATTGGAGGCTTGAGGACTTCGGGAAAGGTTTTTTCTTGTACTTTGGGGTGAGAGGGCTGCGGGATCTATTCTCTTGTGGGAGGGGATATCTCTTTGTGGGTGTGTGAGGGATTGGTTAGAGACAGACAAACATGTACTCGGGTTTTCCCACACTAGTGAATCTATTGATCATTGTTGCTTGACATCGTGTGTGATTTCATTGTGCTTTGTTTATTTATTCGTCTTCTCGGTAGTGCTGAGCCATCGTCTTCTCTGTGGAGGTTCTTCGCTCGTCGTGTTCTACGCTCCTTCCACCGCGCGAGGGCCTCGGATCACAATAAATTGGTATCAGAGCATCTTGTTGGTGATTCGGAGGTGCCAGTTTGATGTCAAAGAATTCGGAGATGACAACTCAAGAATCGAACCTACGGTTTGAGATCGTGAAGTTCGATGGCGAAATCAACTTTTGCTTGTGGCAAATACAAGTCAGGGATGCGTTGATTCAAGGCGGGCTTCACAAAGCTCTGAAGGGCATCAAGCCGGACTTGATGTCAGCCGACGATTGGATTGAGTTTGATTTGAATGCGGCAAGTGCGATTCGGATGTGTCTCGTGAAGGTAGTGTTGACTAATGTCTCCAGGGAGGTCTCCGTGGCAAAGCTTGGGGAGAAGTTGGAGAGAATGTACATGACCCAGTCGCTCATGAACCGGTTGTACCTAAAGCAGAAGATCTACGCTTTTCAGATAATGGAAGGAACAAGGATCGCAGAAGCATATCTCGACTTTCAATTAACTGACGGAAGAACTCATTAATGTCGGTGAAGACATGAATGAGACATATAAGGCGCTACTTTTGGGATTTTTATTGCAGTCCTATGAATATCTGAAGGTCACGATACTCTACGGGAAGGAATCCATCAAGTTGAAGGATGTCATGGGTACGCTTCTCGCAAACGAGCTTCGGTTGAAGGGGACGAGCGAGGTGGGTGGTGGCAACCAATCCAAGGTGCTAACGGTGGTTGCATGGGTGAAGAAGAAGAGGCAAGACACTTGTTGGAAATGCTGTAGATCCGGGTACTTCAAGTCGGAGTGCAAGTGGAAAGGTGAAGCAAGACCGGATTGCTCAGGGTCATCCAAAGACAAGGATGACGGATCCGTCGGTTATGGCTCGTTGAGGGATTCCGATGAGGGGGATGTTCTGATGGCTACCACTGACTCTATATCAGATCAGGACTGGATAATCAGGGCCACACATCATATATGTTCGCACAGGGCATGGTTCGACAAGTATGCGAAGTGTGATGGTGGCAAGTTGACGACTGGCGACGGCTCTAAGGTGTATAAAAAGTCGGGGATATTTGACTTGAGATGTTTGACGGCAAATACAAACACTCAAGGATTTCCGTCATGTTCCGAGGTGGGTAGGAAACCTAGTCTCTTTTTCTAGGCTAGATTCTCTCGGATACACCTTCACCGGTTTAGGTGGAGTTGTGGAAGTTTGGGACGGAGCTTCCATGATCATGAAGGGGCCTTAAGTGGAGGCCTATATAGATTAGCTGGGAGGGCGACGACACTTGCACAATGTTCGATGAAGAGCAAAGGTGCAGGTGGAGCCTGCTCAAGGGTGAAGATGATTAAGAGGTGGGTTCTAGTGGCTAAGTCGAAGACTTGGGCAATCACTAAGCTTGGTGATTGGGCTCCCGGTCCGGGGGCAAAGATGGCGACGATGATTAGGCGATGGATGTACTCTTCAAAGAGATGGAGTTTGTGTTCGAGGAGGTGTTCATGTCTTGTTATGAAGCCAATGTGGAGATTATTGAAGATGTAGCTCCAAACAAGCCGCATACAACTCCAATGTTCGTGCGCAAAGGAACGGCATAGGACATAGCACAGGAGCAAGGAGGAAGCAGCCAAGCGAGTCGTGAGTACAACCTCCCAGTTTGTGCGCACGATTGACATCAGCAGAAAAGTCGGACGAGAAAACTAGACTGGGTCGTGCGCACGATTTCCCCAGGTTTTGTGCATGACTTAGTATGGCAGCACGCCAGTGAGGCGGTTTGGCATGCGTTTTCTCATGGGATTCCTTCTACAAGTTGGATATTGTTAGAGTATGTAAATCTTTTATTAGTCTCTTTAGTCTGTTTTGGGTATGCTTACCCTTTGGTGACCATATCTCTTTGTACAGATATATATAGGGTCATTGCCCTAATGAGTAAATTAAGGTTTTACTCCCAAAATCCCTTCTCCTCTTTTCCTCTTTGGATCTAACATGGTATCAGAGCCCTAATGGGTCTCTGGTAGAGAGCTTTCTTCAATCCAAAGCTTCATCGAAGCCTTAGTCTTCATCTCCACTCGCATCGAAGCCTTCATCGCAATCCTGCATTGAAGTCTTCACTGCATCGCTGTCGTGGAAGATCCAGATCTTCTCTTCTTCATCGGTTCCTTCCCCAGAGCTTCGTCTTCGTCTTCGTGGCTTGAGATCTTTGCCGGCCACGACTGAAAAACGGAGCTCGGGTCTTCGTCTTCATGGCTTATGATCTTCGTCTTCGTGGCCTGAGATCTTCGCCGTCTTCATTTGCTTCTTCACCGGAGCTGAGGGAGACAGTCGGAGCGACTGAAAAACGGGACGAAAGAGGGCGGCGGCGGAGCTGAGTTGAGCTTTTAAAACATTAAGTATAGGGTGATCTCAGCGAAGATCGTGATCGTTCGTCTTATCTACGGTCAGATCTTAACCACTTAAAATCTTTTGCCTAGTCACCGGTTCGTTTTCAGACCGGGCCAGTTCTGCTTGAACCGGGTCAGTTTTGTTTAAATCAGCAGACACCGGTTCAGCTCTCGAACCGGGTCATCTCTTTTTATTTCAGCAGTGGACCGGGTCAGTTTGGTTCGCTCGGTTCGGTTCACAGTTTAGAACAGAACTGAGCTCGGTCAGAACAGAATTGAGCTTGGTTCGGTTCACAATTCAGTTCAGATCAGAACTAAGTTCGGTTCACAGTCGGTTCTCTGCTGGTTCACAGTTTAAAACTCAGTGAGTAGAGTTCACTGTTTAAGTTCAGCAGTAAGTTATTCTCATCGGAACGTCACTCAGTGAGTAGAGTCCCTTGTGCTACTGTTTGAATCAGAGAAGAAACTCCACTCACAGTGTTTTTAAACAGTGAAAGACTCCACTATTTGAATCAGAGAAGTGAAAGACTCTCTCGAGGCACAACTGTACTAGTCCATTAGATCTTGTGTCTCCTTCCTCTCGAGATATCACTATGGCCGCCTCCTTGAAGCCCGACAAACTTCCTATGATTGACGTTGTTCTCATCGGAACTTCAAATTTTCGATTGTGGGCCTCCACATTGCGTATGCATCTCGGTGCTCACAAACTCTGGAAGTATGTGGATGGCACGAAGCCTGCTCCTACAATCTCTGAAAACTCCACCGCAAGCACGGCTCTAGAATCCACTGAATCTGAAGAATGGGATGATGTTGATGCCATCATTCGCTCGTACATTGGTTCCTCCCTTTCTCATGAACTCCGTGTCGAAGCTCTTCAGTTTCCCACTTCTCAAGTGATGTGGTGTCATCTTTCAAAGCAATTCGTTCAGACTGGCGGTGCGAGGGCATTTCAACTTCGATGTGAGCTCAAGGGCATGACCCAAGGTTCTTGCACTATTCGTGAGTTCTATGCCCGGATCTCAGCTATCTGGAGGGAACTTGAAGCACTGGAACCTGTCTATCCTCCGGATGCAGTCTCCATCCGTCGACGCCATCGTGATGACTAATACGTTTTTGAATTCCTGATGGAACTTCGTGCAGAGTTTGAGCCTATTCGAGGTCAGTTATTACATCGGGATCCCTTGCCTAGCCTCAATGAGGCTTTATCTGAGCTACTTGCCGAAGAGACACGCTTGGCCACTCTTGTTGTACATCGCGTTCCAGCCTCAGACCCTAGCATTCTTGCTACGCCGACCTCCTTCACATCTCGTGCTCCCATAGGTGACAGTCGGTTTACTGGAGATCATCGCCCCACTGGTGAGAGACGATCTACTGGCAAACCTTGGTGTGTATACTGCAAGAAAGAAGGCCACATCAAAGATACTTGTTATAAGCGTCTTAGGAAGCTCGGTCAGATGCCACAGACTACGGCTCCGACCACCTCAACATCTGATTTCTCTCAGCTTGTTGCCCAGGTTCAGCAGCTTCAGCATGCTTTCACTCTCCAGCAGGGCCCTCCAACTACCGGTACTGCATCCGCTGCCTGGATTCTGGACTCGGGTGCCTCACACTACTTGACTTTTGATGCTTCCGCTCTCACTGCTCCTGGTCGTGTTTCTCGTGAGCTCCAGCTTCGCACTGCTGATGGTTCCCCGTTACCAGTTTCTTGTCAGGGGACCATCACCACATCCTCTGACCCCAGTGGTCGTCTTTCTCTGTCTGGCGTGCTTCTTGCTCCTTCATTGTCCATTAACTTGATTTCTATTAGTAGACTTGCGGACTTGGGCTCTCACTACCTTCTCATCCTCATCTTGTCTTGTGCAGGATCCTCGAACGGGCAAGACGATTGGGACTGGGCGTAGGGTGGGCGGTCTGTACCACCTGCGACATCTTCATGTACCACTTCCTACCTCTATTGCTGATACCACCTGTGCTGTTTCGGATCTCTGGCATCGCCGATTGGGACATCCTTCAGCTGCCCGTCTCCGTACTATCTTTCAATCCGGAGCACTCGGTGATATCTCCTTCACTCCACCATCTCCATGTGTCAGTTGTAGCTTGGCCAAACATCCATCTCAGTCATTTCCTGTGCATGTGTCTATATCATCTTCTGTGTTTGATTTAGTGCATTCGGATATCTGGGGACCTGCTCCCGTTGTATCTCTTTCTGGATTATCTTATTATGTTAGTTTCATTAATGATTTATCTCGTTTTACTTGGGTGTTTCTCTTACGTCGTTGATCTGATGTTTGTCAGGCATATCGTGACTTTACCAGTATGGTTTACACTCAATTTGGTAAACGTATTAAAATTTTTCGCTCTGATGGTGCTCGCGAGTATTTTTCTTCTGAGTTTCGTGACATTCTTTTCTCTCAGGGTACTCTCCCACAGCAGTCATGTCCTAACACGCCTGCACAAAATGGTGTAGTTGAGAGAAAGCATCGTTACATTCTCGAGACTGCTCGATCTCTTTTATTCTCTACTTCTGTTCCTCGGCATTTTTGGGCAGAGGCTGTCCTCACCTCCGTCCATTTAATCAATCGCACTTCCTCCTCTGCTCACTCTGGTCAGTCACCCTTTCAGATCTTGTACTATGTTGTTCCTCACTATCGTGTCTTGCGAACCTTTGGTTGCACCTGTTTCGTTATGCTCCCTTCTGGTGAGTGAACGAAACTCACTCCTCGGTCCACTAGATGTCTCTTCTTGGGGTATAGCTCTGAGCACAAGGGTTGGCGTTGCTACGACCCCTCTGCTCGTCGTATACGTATCTATCGTGACGTGACTTTTTTTGAGGACACTCCCTTCTACTCAGGGGTCTCCATGGACCAGGACTTATCCTTTTTTCATTCCTCTGAGTCACTCCCTCCTCCGGGATCTTGATACCGTTTCCCTTAGCTGACTCACCAGTTCCTCAAGACTTCAGTTGTTCCCCCTCCACCACTTGAGCTCCCGCGACCACCAGTCACTTCTACTTACATGTGTCGTCCGCATGTCCCAGCCGCTCCTCATCCTCCAGACTCTCCTGCCGCCCTACCCTCGATGCCAGTCTCTTCTAGCCCTGATGATGGTTCTTCTGCTCCTACCTTCTCCCAGCGTTACCCTGAGCGTGACCGGCATCCGCCCGATCTCTATGGTTTCTCTCATACTGCCTCTTACTCTTCTAATTTTCAGGACTTTCTTGTCGCTATTCACTCCCTTCAAGAGCCCCAGAGTTACCGTGAGGCAATCCAAGCACCCCATTGGCAGCAGGCTATGTCCGAGGAGCTGCAGGCTCTTCAACAGACTGGTACTTGGGAGCTAGTTCTTCTTACCCCCGGGAAGGAACCTGTCAGCTGTCGCTGGGTCTATCGCATCAAGACTCGCTCAGATGGCTCGGTTGCGCCTAGCTGCTCGTGGTTTCATTCAGGAGTATGGCATTGACTACGAGGAGACTTTCGCCCCTGTTGCGAAAATGACCTCTGTACGGACTCTGTTAGCAGTTGCTTCTGCTCGTCACTGGCCACTCTTCCAGATGGATGTGAAGAACGCCTTTCTTCACGGCGATCTTTCTGAGGAGGTCTACATGCGTCCCCCTCCTGGTCTTTTGACTCCTCCCCAGCATTTTTGTCGTCTTCATCGGGCCATTTATGGCCTCAAGCAGGCTCTTCGGGCGTGGTTTGAGCGTTTTCGGTCCTCGGTTCTTGCAGTCGGCTTTACAGAGAGTATGAATGACTATGTTATGTTCACTCACATCTGCTCATGGTCGTGCGATATTACTTCTATATGTTGATGACATGATCATCACCGGTGATGATACTGCTACTATCAACTCTCTGAAAAGGCACCTCCAGCAGCAGTTCGAGATGAAAGATCTTGGTCCACTTCGCTATTTCCTCGGTCTTGAGGTGGCTTCATCCCCCCGAGGGTTATTGGTCTCTCAGCAGAAGTTTGCTTCCGATTTACTAAGCCGGGCTACACTTACTGATTTACGTACAGTGGATACCCCATTGGAGCTTAATGTGAAGCTTTGTCCTGGTGATGGCGAGCCGCTTTCTGATCCCACGCGTTATCATCAGCTCGTTGGTGCTCTTGTCTATCTGACAATCACTCGTCCGGATATTGCCCATGCCGTTCGAGTACTTAGCCAGTTTGTTAGCGCTCCTCACTCTACTCACTATGCCGTTCTAACGAGGATTCTTCGCCATCTTCGAGGCACCATGACTCGCTCTTTGTTGTTTTCGTCCTCCTCTTCCTTGGCGCTTCGCGCCTTTTCTGATGCCGACTGAGCCAGCGATCCCAATGATCGACGATCCACCACTGGCTTCTGTATTTTCCTCGGTGACTCACTCATCTCTTGGAAAAGCAAGAAGCAGGAGATCGTTTCACTCTCTAGTACCGAGGCTGAGTATCGTGCTATGGCACGCACCTCGTGTGAGGTGGTTTGGCTTCGTCGTCTACTCGAGGATATGGGTGTTCAGCTGTCATCGTCGACTCCCCTCCATTATGACAACCGGAGTGCTATTCAGATTACTAGCAATCCGGTA
The DNA here is from genome assembly GCA_947650365.1 of Chamaelirium japonicum. Classification (NCBI taxonomy): domain Eukaryota; kingdom Viridiplantae; phylum Streptophyta; class Magnoliopsida; order Liliales; family Melanthiaceae; genus Chamaelirium; species Chamaelirium japonicum. The sequence continues at coordinate 32,031,186 of OX393558.1, read as the reverse complement.
TTTCACGAGCGCACCAAGCACATTGAGTTGGATTGTCACTATGTTCAACATCGCTACAAGGACGGGACGCTCTCACTTCCACATGTGTCATCTACATAGCAACTTGCCGATTTCTTTACGAAAACGCACACTATTCAGCGTTTTCGGTATCTTCTTCACAAACTCATGGTGTATGATCCACCTTGAGTTTGAGGGGGGGTGTTAGAGTATGTAAATCTTTTATTAGTCTCTTTAGTCTGTTTTGGGTATGCTTACCCTTTGGTGACCATATCTCTTTGTACAGATATATATAGGGTCATTGCCCTAATGAGTAAATTAAGGTTTTACTCCCAAAATCCCTTCTCATCTTTTCCTCTTTGGATCTAACAGATATGAATGTGTGCCTATAAATAGGAGTACCTAGGTACACAAGAGAGGGTTTATCAAGTCTCTATTAGGGTTTAGGGGGTAACCATCATCAAGGGAGAGGGAGGAGAATCCATTGGAAGCTCGAGGGCTTCAGAAAGGGTTTCTTCTTGTTCTTCGGGGTGAGAGGGCTGCGGATCTATTCTCTTGTGGGAGGGGATATCTCTTTGTGGGTGTGTGAGGGATTGGTTAGAGACAGAGAAACGTGTACTCGGGTTTCCCCCACACTAGTGAATTTATTGATCGTTGTTGTCGGACATCATGTGTGTAATTTCTTTGTGCTTTGTTTATTTGTTCATCTTCTCGGTGGTACTGAGCCATTGTCTTCTCCGTGGAGGTTCTTCGCTCGTCGTGTTCTACGCTCCTTCCATTACGCGAAGGGCTCGGATCACAACACAAATAATGTAAGGTTTTACCTCACTATCCACCCAAGTGTTTTCCGAATATAAGTCATGAAGAAGTGCCGGAGTGATATCGGTCCCATCAATGGAAGGTATCCACCTATTATGCAAAAAAAAATAAAAGTAGAATTATGAATTTTTAATAAATACGAGGTGACCAAATTGTTGTTCTTACAAATTGTTTGTGGTCTTTGTAGTCAAATAAGAATTTCATCTCATCATCTGAACGAATTTTCATGAATTTTTCTGGCTCGACCTTCTTCTCAGGAACAAAGTCAGATTTTTTTTTTTTTTGCAATTAACAAAGTCAGATTTCAGTGTAGGCTTCTTTGACTTTGTTTCTTTAAGACACGAAGAGCAACAATATTGACTAGGAACTCTTTTTCACTTAATATCATCCTTCTGCTCACACCCGTCTTTTTTAGTGATGATAACAAAATCAACTACCTCCCACCATCATGCTTTATGATGTCCCCCTCATTTCTATCACCATTATCATGCTTTATGTTATTGCTCTCATTTCCATCACCATCCTTCTTTTCACCCCCTTTACTTCCTTTATCCCTCTCGTTTCCATCACCATACTTCCCTTCATCCTTAACAGAATTGTTGGTATCACCACTTCATCGATCCCCCCTTCCTCTTACCTTCCTTCTTCTTTCCTTCATCCTCATTGATCTCATCTTTCTTCTTTCCTTCTTCCTCCTGATCATCCTTCTTCTCTTCTTCCTCCTGATCTTTCTTCTCTCCTCCTTGATCTCATCATTCTTCTCCTCTCCAACTTTGTTCTGTCCTTGGATATCTTCAATGTGAACCAGATCATTGAATTGGGCCATGTCTAGGCAATTATCTACTACATGTACATTTGATCCCTCTATGATTGTAACTTTTGTCTCAAGGGTTTTGACCCGCTGCAGCAACTCTTCCACCAATTTCTCTAACGTTCGTATTCTTGAATCTTTATCATCTTCAACTCTAGGAGATGAAGTACATGCCGTAGTATCAGTAAGTCGCCTCTTGAGACGTACTGTCCAATTTCTTCCTCATCATTACAAGAACTCTTCACATCCTTAAAATCTCGAAATTCTTTGTCACTCAATTCTAATAAAGGTAAATTTGCATTTGCACATTATAACAAAATTAGAAATCATACTTACATCGTCACTCTTGACTAGATTTACAATAATAAGTAAATGCTTGTTGAAAAAATCATGGTAAACATATACTTACATCCCCATTTTCAATCAACTTCTTGACTTTCCCATAAGATACGCTTAAAAGATCATACCAATTTAGAACTCTTGGAAAATGTATCATCCTTCGTTGAAAAAATGTTTTCCAACAAAGGTATTCTCTCAAAAAACCATAACTGTCATATAGAAATAAATATGTTAATAGCCAAATGCATTAAAAAGTAAAGGAAATACAAATTGAGAAAAAGGTTTCATACCTGCAAATCAAGAACACAACCAAAGTTATTATATTTTATCGGCCTCTTTGACTTCTTATGCGGGCCTTGAATAACCGATTTTAATGCATCATATGCAACTTTACCCCAAGGGTAAGCGTTGAATGCATCTAAATCATTAACCAACGACAAATACTTGACATCAATTGGATTGAATGTATTCGCCCTAACACATAGCTATCTATTATAAGGATCAATGTCAACTTCATAGTATCTTCATCGTTCTTGCATTCCTTAATTGCATCCATCATCTTATCTGTTGAATCTTCCCATGAGCAAAATATTCCTTCTTTATTTGTGGCATGAGTATTTCTTTAATTTTTGGAGGCTGTGAATGTGTGTGCTTTAATCCAACTATTCCATAAAATTCTAAGGGCGTACATGCCATGATAGTTGAACCTACTTTTAATGAGAGATTAAAAATATGTTTCTAGCAAAAATAATGCAACATTTGTGGGACAAACATCTTTTCATCATACCTGATACTCAGAAGATGTCAAGAACAAGATTTTTGAAGTAGGTCCATCGTATTTGGCTTTGATCTAAAGAGACCCATTATCTTACGGTGTACTTTGTGGTACGCCGCTTTACAGGCCTACTTGTCTAACTCGCTGAAACCTCCTTTTTCTTCTTTACTGTTTTCAGAGAATCAATACCACTATGGGATTCTTCCTCTTTTTTTGATTTCAAAGATTTTTTGTCAAAATCGGAATCTTGCTTTCTTCTTCTCCATTCTCTTCTTCAATAATGGTTGCTCTTTTTTGGGCTTCGAACCTGGTCTCTTCTTTGTCATATTGGATGCAACTCTTCCTTGACGAGGAGGTATCTATGTGGTCTGTGAAGGTTAAACACAAGGAACACCAACCAAAATAGAATTCAGGCACATCACCAATCGCAAAACCTGGAGCAAATAAAGGCACCAATATAGGCCCAAATACAGGCACAAAGACAAGAGCACACAAAGGAGCAAATATATGATCAAATACAGAGGTTGAATCTTGAAAGTCACTGCCCCATGGCAAGTATAACTATTCGGATCAAACATAGGAAGAAAAATAGAAAAAAAAACCTAAATTTTAGGCGCTTTATCATAAAAATCATAGGTGCATAATACGTGCATATAACATGAGCATAATTTAAGCGCAAACACAAATGCTGATTCTTGAAAATCAAAGCCCTGTGGCAAGCATAACTATACGGATCAAACACGAGGAATTTTTCTTTTAAAATCCATAAATTTCAGTTGCTTAATCATGAAAATCATAGGTGCGTAATCAAGTGGAATACAAGGTGTCGAATTAGTGGCAATTCCCCAATTTATCCCCATAGTTCATAACCCCTAAATTTTAGCCTTAGTTCATACTGTATCGGTACATAGCTATGCTATCAAAATCGGGACTAGTTGGCGACTAGTCCCTAGGTGGCATTTTGCCGACCGACTAATCCGATTCTTTCATAGCTAGGTGGAATCCCGACTAGTCCCTGACTAGCGACTGGGGCTAGTCCCCAGACAGCATTCTGCAAGCTTTTTTTTTTTTGCAAGAAGTCTCTGAAAACAATTTTGTTTGAATTTTTTTGCATTGCCTCGAAGTCATGAGTCACAACTATGGCTCTTGCCTATAATCATCTATTGAGGACTTGAGAATCTGAAATAAAAACATAGACAAGTAATTATTGTTTATTTATTGATGTCCATATAACCCTATAATCAAAATTGGGGTTGTTCACAGATTAATTATCAGCAAACAAATATTGTGATGAATTCTTAGTGTGAGTCTTCTGACATGGGTATGAAGCCAATACAATTGTGTTATGTTACTTATGTATTTATACCCATGCTGTGAAGTGTGAAGGCATGCATTGTTGTTGACCGACTAATGTCATATACTTATTGACATTTATGCTAGTTCATATATCATGTATGTTTAGGGAGTGGGGAGGGGTTAGAATAAGTTTTGGCCGACTAGTTCTGAATTAATCTCGAGTAGTCCCGACTAGTCCTAGTCGCACCTTGGCCGACTAGGGGCCGACTACCGACTTTGACTTCATAGGCGCATAGTGCCATTTATGTACACAAAAACCCTAATTTTCTGGTGAATATGGTGCAAGACACTTCGAGAAAAGGAAAAGCATTGCCGGAAATTTAGGGTTGAAGGTTTCATCATTGAAAACAATGAGGTATATGAAAAGGTCGGTGCTAAAATCATACCGGGGTTTATTAAAGATTGGCGATGGTGATAGTCGGCACCTAATCTCCAGAGACGGGCGATAGTTGGCACCTATTCTCCAATGACGGGAGACGGAACGGGAGCGCCGAGCGGATAAAAAGGGGATGAAGTCAAACAGTTGGCCCATTAGGTACGGTTACAGGGAAGGGTTAAAAGGTCACGAAATTTGGTTATCTCAATTTCACACATGTTTAGGGTCAAAAAAATAACAATTAAAGCGAATGAGGTCACTTTGAGTAATATGTTCCTCTTATTCAATTAAATAGGCTAACAACTTTTCTCTTATCCTGACTTATATTAGCAAATTAGTATATTTTCACATTTAAAATCCGATGCACACCAGCACATAATTAAAAGTTAAAGTCACTATGTCTTAAATACAACTATGCATCCCTATGCTTCTTTCAAAACAATTGTACTGGCCCCTTGGCAACTGATCAGTGATCCTTGTCTTTGTGGTAATCCAATCCATTCCTTAAAGGATAATTTCACCAGAAAATCTTCTTTTTTAATGCATAAACATATTGTTAAAATAAGGTAGATGTTGAAAGGGTTAAAAACATGGATTAGACTGTGTCAATCAAGTTTAGCGTAGTGCATGTATCGTATTCTGACACTAGGGACGCACCGACATTTATCTTGTTTTGTCGAAGAGCATGCAACTGACACGATTAGTTATTCTATAAACCTATCTGTATCACTTAAGCTACTTTTAATTGCTCTTTGTAAGAAGTAGATATCTTTTTTTTGAAACACAACCTATGACCCTTCCGCACAACCATAATCACCAAGATCGGGTTCGGCAACAATTCGACTCATGTACAGTTCGGGCAAAATCGGCAAAAATCAGAAAATTTGGAATAAAAATGGATAAAAATCAAGGAAAAGATCGGGTTCGGGATTAAATCGGCTAGGGTGAAGTTTGAAAAAAATTGGTAAAGTTGGAAAAATTTGAATATAAATATAAATATAATATTATTAGGCAACAAGCCGTCAATAAAACAACATCCACATCCTAATTAAGATTCATCAATAAAACTACAATATTACAAAACCCAATATGTTCATGATTTATTGATAAAAAAATAAATTTTTTATAAAATCCTATTTAGAATTCATCAACTCATCAATAGCATCAAATCCCAAATTTTTATCACATTTTGTTGTATGTTCTCTTTATTTTCTAAAGTATTCATTGTCACCAAAGTCGTCAAGTAAATCGCGACTCATTGAGAAATTCCTGGTAAAAATCAGCATTTTTGGTGATTTGAACAAGTCAGTGTTAAAAATCGTCAATTTTTCGGCTTATGTTAAGTTCTAGTTTAAAACGCGACATTTTCAATAAGTCGAAGGTTTTTGTGACTATGCACGCAACATGTTAAGTCATATGCTGTTGTTGGTGAGTACAATAGATGCATTGTTAGAACTCGGAAGGGTGAATGTCCTTCATTATTAAAGGAAAAACAATGTGCCTTGACAAGATAAGCCACAATGAATCTAATATGCAATCCTTTATAAAGAGATATTCTAAAGTAACCCGGCATAAATAATTAGCATGCTAGATTTCATGTCCAAATACGAATGCCAAGCATGAAATCAAAGATTCATTTGAAACAGCAATTTGAGGTAATAAATCAGCAGTAAACACACAAGAATATGGCCTAAGTATTTATGACAAATATCCATGACCTAATCATCATCTGATTGATTAGTCCACTGAAACTGGGCATATCCATTCCATTGTTCTCACGTCGATTTCTAGAGATGCCATTTCTGTCTCTTCGTAAATCAATGAGAGCCTCATTTTCATGGAGTTTTCAAAAAAATTGGGTTGAATATACTCTAATAGTCTAATGTGGATTAATTGGTTCTCCAACTGTTTTTTAAAGCATCTTTCTCTAAAGCTCTATCATTCATTTGCTTTTGTCATTATTGAACCCAACAACATCAGCATACAAACTTACTACATGATTATTTTACACAGAAGTTAGTTCATAATAAAGTGTGTAAAGTGATATGAGCGTGTGTCTTTTCTTCTTTCGATTGGCGGTTAGGTTATTGATTCTTTCGTAACATTGTTTCACACTTCATTGTTTCTTTTTTTCTCATTCAAGATGAAATTTTCTTTTTCTTTTATTGGTTCCATCATAGATTAAGCTTCTTGGATATTCAGCTGGTGCAGACTCTTTATTCCTTGTGTATGAATTTGCACAACATGGCGCACTAAGTGAACACTTGCATAATCCTGTTGTCAAAGGTATTAATACCCAGAACCATGATTTCAGGACTCAAGCTTCCCTTTCTAACACATGATATATGTATTTGTTTCTTCCTATGGTTTACTTGATGGCGATAGGTAATAAATCTCTGTCTTGGAGTATGAGAGTAAAGATTGCCATGGATGCAGCAAAAGGTCTTGAGTATATACACGAGCACATAAAACCATTTTGTGTCCATAGAGATGTCAAGCCAAGCAATATTCTCTTAGATTCCAATTTCCGTGCGAAGGTATTTTTTTACAGATCTTCAACCAGTATCCCAGTATCCATTTGTGATATTAGTGTTCCATTTCCTCAAACTTAGATATTCCGAAGTCTCTTTCCCCATTTTCTATCTTTCAAGAACGAGAAAGTAGAAGAGTTGCTTATGTTAGTCATAATATGTGTGATTCTTGAAGCTTTGATTGAAGTCTTTTAGGAGTTGGCTTTTGTCTTCATAGGTATATCTATGCTTTTGCCAAAGTAACTTGACTCATAATTCAGGCTTATTTCTGGATTTAGACTAATCAGGTGGTTTTTGTAACCTTAAGCTCGACTATGCTTAAGTTAACGTATTAATTTATAGCTGATTTGATCACAGGTGCACATAGTCCTGATATTCTTAGTCCATAGGTCATTATTTTGAATATATGTGTACTACGCTAAAAACATTTGAAGTCTATAAAAAATAATATGAGATCACAAAGGGATGAACTTAAGTTTGGGAAACTACATGGTTTCAATTTAGTTATCCATTTTCACTTTTATGTTAAACCTACTAGTTCTGGTTATTTATACATCCATATTATAACCTATCGCATTCACCCACCCTATTCAATGTGTTAAGATGTATTAGTGTATATACATACACTCAGCGTATATATGACTCATATGTATTCTCCTTATATTGCCTATTGGCCTAATGAGAGATCTATTCCATTCTCTCCCCAAACCCTAGCTCTCCTTCTCTCTCTCTTCCTCTCTTCCTCTAGGGTTTGTCACATGGTATCAGAGCGAGGTTGATCGCCGGCGTCGTCCACGGCTCCCTTGCCTTCGTAGATCCAGATCGTCGATCCAGCGATCGCAGCTCCCCGCGTCCAGCGTCGCAGCCCTCGCGTCCAGCTTCCCAGCGATCGCAGATCGCAGCCCCCGCGTCCCGCTTCCCGCGTGCCCCGCGTTCCGCGTCCCATGAGTCCCGCGCAAGCCCTGTGCGATCCCGCGCTCCCCTGCCCCGCGCGTCCCGCGCTCCAGCCCTCCTGCCCCGCGCGTCCCGCGCTCCAGCCCTCCTGCCCCGCGCGTCCCGCGAGCCCCTGCCCCGCGAGTCCCGCACTCCAGACTCCCCTGCCCCGCGCGTCCCGCAAGCCCCTGCCCCGCGTCCCGCGATCCGCACTCGAGCGCTCGTCCTCTGCGATCTCGTGCTCCAGCCCTCCTGCGATCTCGCGATACAGCCGCGTGCCTCTGCGATCCGCGCTCCTGCGATCCAGCCCTCCTCTGCGATCCAGCAGCGAGCACCTCTGCGTGTTCTGCGATCCAGCCCCTGCCACTGCGGCCTCGCGCTCTCGCACTCACTCCCGTGCCTGCCGCTAGCATTCACTCTCTACAAACATGTCCTCGACTTCCTTGATGACGACTCCGCCGTCTCCTCCGGTGGCTCCCTACGAGATTCCACGGGATTTTCTCCCGCTCGCCACCGACTTTCTTCTCCAAGAGGCCTCCGACTGGCCGGCATGGTCCGCCACGGTGGAATCCACCCTTGAGGGTCGCAATTTTCGAGGTCACCTTGATGGCACTTTCATGCTTTCTGCTTCCGATGCAGCATACGGTCCCTGGCGCCTTCGCGATCAGCGCATCAAGGCCTACCTTGTTGCATCTGTGGATCGTTCTCTTCGCCGGGACATGGTTGGGCTTGCCACTTCTGCAGCGATTTGGGGACAGCTCACTGCTCGCTTTGTTGAGAAGAGCAGAGCACGTGAGTATCAGCTTCTCACACAGGCCCAGTCGGCACAGCAAGGTGAGTTGACGGTCCAACAGTTTTATTGTCAGATGCGCTCATATTGGCGTGATCTTCAGGATCTCGCTCCCGTTCCTGATCCGTCTCGTGCTGTCGAGTATCAGCTCTACCGGGAGCGCCTTCAGCTCTATCAGCTATTCGCTGCCCTACGACCAGAGTTCAGTGCTCTTGCCGGTCAGCTTCTTTACCGGGACAGCCTTCCTCGTCTTGATGAGGCTGTGGCTGAGCTCGTCGCCGAGGAGACTCGTCTGCGTACTCTTGCCTCCAGGGCCTTACCTCTTCCATCCGGTCTTCAGGGTGTTCTTGCTGCTGCCCCGCCGCCGGTCTCAGGCCCACCAGCTAATCCCACCCATGGTAGACCGTTCTGCACTCACTGTCAGACACCGGGCCACTTCGTGGACACTTGCTTCTCACTGCATCCAGAGAAGCGTCCTACCTACAGAGATCGAGGTCGAGGACGAGCTCGAGGTCGTGGTCGCCATGTTCCTACTGCTGCTGCTGCCTCTTCTGTCACAGCTGGCGACCTACAGTCTATTCGTGAGGAACTAGCTCAGCTTCGACTCTCTCAGCAGTCTGCCGCTCCTCCTGGATCTTCCAACGCCTCAGCCTTCTCTGCCTCTTCCGGTAGTCCCATTGTTTGGATACTGGATTCGGGCGCCTCACACCACATGACTCCCGATGCCTCTTTGCTCACTGCTTGTCAGCCTGCGACACACCTGCCACCGATCCACACTGCAGATGGTTCTCGCTTAGCCATCTCATAGTCTGGATCCATTACTTCAGCCTCCGCCCCTGCTTGCCATCTCTCCTTATCTTCTGTGCTCCATGCTCCCACACTCCACATGCACCTGATTTCTGTTAGTGCTTTATGTGACTCTGGCTACTCTGTGACATTTACCCCTTCTTCTTGTTCTGTGCAGGATCTGCGTACTGGCCGACACATTGGAGCAGGTCGTAGGGCAGGCGGACTCTACCAGATGGAGTTTCTTCACTCTTTGGATCCGTCATCATCTGGGTTTTGTGGAGTTGTCTCTCCTACTGTCGACCTGTGGCATAGGAGGCTAGGTCATGTGTCGGAACCACGACTTAAGAGATTACTCCATTCTGGAGCTCTAGGTCGTGGTCCTTTTTCATCTTTATCTACTTGTACTGGCTGCAAGCTCGCAAAAGCTGCTGCCCTTCCCTTTTCATCCATTATTTCTCAGAGCTCTGCTCCTTTTGATCTTGTTCACTCTGATATCTGGGGCCCCTCTCCTCTCCCTTCTATGACTGGATATTTATATTATGTCTCGTTTGTGGATGATTATAGTCGCTACACGTGGGTCTACCTTCTTCGCCGTCGATCGGATATTCTCCAAGTCTATAAGGACTTCACCTCCATGATTCACATGTAGTTCAGTCGGCGCATTAAGATCTTTCGATCTGATTGTGCCCTTGAGTATCTATCTACCGCTATGCGCAGTCTTATTCAGTCCCATGGGACTATTTTCCAGCACTCATGTCCTCACATCCATGAGCAGAATGGTGTTGCTGAGCGCAAGCATCGCCATATTCTTGCGACTACTCGTGCTCTCCTTCTTTCTGGTTCTGTTCCTCGGCGCTTCTGGGCTGAGGCTCTCCTTACCTCCGTCCAGCTCATTAACATCACTCCTTCGTCCGTTCTTCCGGACGATCTATCTCCTCATGAGCGTCTCCTCTCTACCACTCCTGACTACAGCCCTCTTCGCACGTTTGGATGTACCTGTTTTGTTCTTCTTCCTCTTCATGAGCGCACAAAGCTGTCTGCTCAGGTAGCTAAGTGCATCCTTCTTGGGATCAGCACTGAGCACAAGGGATACCGCTGCTATAACCCTGTTGCTCGTCGCTTGCGTATCTCTCGACACGTCTCCTCTGTCGAGGATACACCCTACTACTCTCCTGAAGCTCAGGATCTCACCTTTCTTGAGGTTTCTTCTCCTCCATCATCGACACCTTTGCCTCCCTCGTCGGCCTCTCTCGTTCCCCCGGCTCCTTCGGCTCCTTCCCCACCACCTACTGCCTCGGCACCGCTAGCTCCTTTGCCAGCTGTTTCTCCAGCATCTCCAGGGGACTTCTCCGAGTCTTCCTCCTCTATGCCCGTGCCTCTCTCTCCTCCCCGGGTTGTCTCTCCATTTCCTCAGGTCTACTCTCGCCGGCCTACCCCTGTGTCTCCGTGTCCCTCCTTCTCAGCGGAAGCCGGCTCCCCTACTGTTGAGGATACTCCTAGTTTTTCGCCTCCTGTGCCTGCTCCGTCCTTGCCAGTCGTGGATCCAGGCCCGCCTCGCTACCCTCAGGCAGCGCCAGCATCACCTGCCTGACCATTTTAGTCACGACACTGGGCCTCCTGATCGTTTTGGTTTTGCCTCTGTCTGCAGTTACTCGCCTCAGTTTACTGCCTTTCTTACTGCTGTGCACGCAGATCAGGAGCCCCGATCCTACTCTGAGGCAGTTCAGTTTCCTCAGTGGCGTCAGGCTATGGATGAGGAGTTTCAGGCTTTTCAGCAGACTCACACCTGGGATGTTGTCCCTCTGCCCTCTGGCGTTAAGCCTGTCCGCTGCAAGTGGATTTATAAGGTCAAGCACCGCCCTGACGGATCCATTGAGCGTCACAAGGCTCGGGTGGTGGCTCGTGGCTTCACTCAAGAATATGGCGTTGACTATGAGGAGACCTTTGCTCCGGTGGCTCAGATGACCACCGTTCGCACTCTTCTGGCGGTTGCAGCTGTTCATCGATGGGATCTTCTTCAGATGGACGTGAAAAATGCCTTTCTTCACGGTGACCTGTCTGAGATTGTCTACATGGATCCTCCTCCTGGTCTCAGTGTTCCTTCTCAGCACGTGTGTCGTCTTCGTCGGGCCATTTATGGGGTCAAGCAAGCTCCTCGTGCCTGGTTTGAGCGTTTCCGCCGTGCTGTCAGGGAACTTGGGTACTCAGAGAGCAGTCAGGACCACTCTCTGTTTGTCCGGTCGTCCCCGCAGGGCCGGGCGATTCTACTGTTATACGTGGACGACATGATCATCACTGGAGATGACTCTGATGCGATTGCTAGTCTTCAGCAGCACTTGAGGAACCAATTTCAGATGAAGGATTTGGGTATGCTTCGCTACTTTCTTGGTCTTGAGGTAGCATACAGTGCAGATGGCATTCTGCTCTCTTAGCAGAAGTACCTTTCAGACATCCTTAGTCGTGCTGCCCTCACAGATAACCGCACAGTAGACACCCCTCTTGAGCTTCACTCGAAGCTACGTCCTACAGATGGAGTTCCTCTCTCAGATCCCACTCGGTACAGGCAGATTGTGGGACAGCTTGTCTATCTCTGCATCACTCGGCCTGACATTGCCCACGCTGTCAGCATTGTCAGTCAGTTTGTTGCAGCTCCACACTCAGTTCACTACGGTGCTCTTCTTCGGATCCTCCGGTACCTCAGAGGGACAGTTACTCGCTCTTTGTTTCTGTCGTCGTCCTCCTCTCTCAGACTTCGAGCCTACTCAGATGCAGACTGGGCTGGAGATCCGACCACACGCCGCTCCACCACTGGTTACTGTTTGTTTCTCGGCGACTCATTGATATCCTGGCGCAGCAAGAAGCAGAAAGTGGTCTCTCTCTAGCACTGAGGCTGAGTACAGGGCCATGGCCTCCACGACTAAGGAGATAGTTCATCTTCGACGTCTCCTCAGTGATCTCGGTGTTGCTTTCTCAGAGCCTACTCCACTTTACTGTGATAACCGGAGTGCTATTCAGATTGCTAGCAACCCGGTTTTTCATGAAAGGACAAAGCACATCGAGATTGACTGTCACTTCGTCCGACAGGAGTATGAGGCCATGACAATCTCACTACCTTTCATTCCCTCAGCAGAGCAGATCGCAGACTTCTTCACGAAGTCACATCCTACACCACGTTTTCGGTCTTTAATTGCCAAACTCTTGGTGCATGATCCACCCTGAGTTTGAGGGGGGGTGTTAAGATGTATTAGTGTATATACATACACTCAGCGTATATATGACTCACATGTATTCTCCTTATATTGCCTATTGGCCTAATGAGAGATCTATTCCATTCTCTCCCCAAACCCTAGCTCTCCTTCTCTCTCTCTTCCTCTCTTCCTCTAGGGTTTGTCACACAATGATTTGGAAGTCATTGGCTGAGTTATGTGGTATCTGGATGATAACATCAACCTAGGTCTGCATTATACTGATTTTTCGATCATCTTAGGACATAGTGATGCAAGTTGAAACTCTTATATGAACCTATCCAACTCAACTAATGATTATGTGTTCATCCTTGGTGAGGCCTTCATTTTGTAGAAGTCGAACAAGCAACTCGAAATCGACTATGGAGTCAGAAATTTGTGGTATTGGCAGTGTTGGGGATTGTATATATGAACCTATAATGCATGTACATGATTGCACTAGCGTTATGGTGTAGGAACTCACCCCACATGGGTGTAACCGTGTAGCTCATCTCATTTTTGTATATAGGTCTATTGCTCTCTCATAATGAGAACAACGATTTCTCTCACTCCTTTTGGTTTCATGGTATCAGAATAGTGAACACCTAGGTTTCTTGACCTCCTCGTCGATCGAAATTCGTGGAGATGTTCCTCCTTGACCAGATATCGTTCACTACTGATTTACTGTTCACCATCACCAGATTTATTGATTCACCGGCCATGAACAATAACTTTTCCAGCGAGGTTTCTGGAACCCCAAATTCCTATGGGGTTTTTGTTTGTTTGGGAGCATAAAGGAGAAGTCCTTCCTCACTTCATGGTTTTGAGCCACCCAGATGCAATTTCGGTCCCGAAAAGGGGCACTTTTTGGTAGTACACCGTGCTATAGACACTTTGTTCTTTGTTTCTCCTTGCACGCAATCAATTGACCACCAAAGTTTCTAGGGATGCTTATTACTCCCAAGCGCACCAAAGTTTTGGGCTTCGATTAAGCCTGAATCCACTAAACGTTCAATAGTTTTTCAATTCTAACTCACTATTAGTCTCTGTCTAGATCTCCTCCCTTCAGTGCAACAGAGTTGTGCGAGCATCTTTTGATCATTGGGGAGTTTTTGTTGCGGCATGAGATATTTATGGGGTATTTTGGCTTGATTAGGATGCCTCGCGTACGCATGTTCCTGCTCTTTCCTCTCTCGAATTGTGTGACACTCCTCCACTTGCATTGGTCTCCTTGCTACCTTTGTTGGAGTCTACATCATGACAACCTTTATGGGACACGAGCTATTCACTAAAAGGGATATTCAGCTTATGGAGTCGGTAATTATATCGTCTGGTCTTTTAGTCTCAGTTCGAACCTGGAGGCACACGACTTGTGGGGTATGTTCATGACACCATCCTTACTATATCCAGTGACATCATGTCTGCAACTGTGACCACTTCCATTCTATGCAGTCAAAGTCGGTAGTCGACCCCTAGTCGGCCAAGGGCCGACTAGGACTAGTCGATACTAGTCGGCCAAAACTTATTCTAACCACTCCCCCCTCCCTAAACATATATGATATATGAACTAGCATAAATGTCAATATGTATATGATATTAGTCGGTCAATAACAATGCATGCCTTCACACTTCACAACATATGTATAAATACGTAAGTAACAGAACACATTTGAATTGTCTTCATGCCCATGTCAGAAGACTCAGAACTAAGAATTCATCACAATATTTATTTATTGATATTTAATCTGTGAACAACCCCAATTTTGATTATAGGGTTGATATCAACAAATAAACAATAATTATTTCTCTATGTTTTTATCTCAAATTCTTAGGTCCTTAACAGATGATTATAAGGAAGAGCCATAGTTGCGACTCAAGACTTCGAGGCAATGCAAAAAAATCTAAACAAAATTGCTTGTAGATACTCCATACAAAAAAAAAAAAAGCTTATAGTATGCTGCCTTGGGACTAGTCCCAGTCGCTAGTTGGGGACTAGTCGGGATTCTGCTCAGCTATGAAAGAATATGAATTAGTCGGTCGACAAAATGCTGCCTGGGGACTAGTCGAGGACTAATCGCCGACTAGTCTCGATTTTGATAGCCTAGCTTCCACTACTTCAGGTGTTGTTAGGTCCATTCCTTCTGCAACTTGCTCATTAACTAATTTGTTGTTAAGTGAAGAAAGATTGATAAATGGATTATGATGTACATTTTGAGCTCAGTGGAACCCACTATTCGTCTCCTAATTGGTCGTATCACTACCTCTCGTCATGTACGATGGGATTATTTGGACATGATGTATGTGTAGTTTGGTGGTGCATGTGTCTATCAACTATTTTGGGAGAACGCTATATTCTAAAGTTCTACATTCCACTGTTAGGCTATTGGGAAATGATTCGGTCTATGAAGGATATTCCTACACTTGGTTTACCGAGCAGTACCAGTGCCAGCTAGATCATCAACACATTTATCTTTTCGACATGCTTACATCCTGAGTTTGAGCTACTTCGTGATCAACTCCTTAGGGATCTCAAGGAGGAGCAAGTCCGTCATCGACTCTCTTCTGGTGGTGTTGTGGGCATTGAGCTCATTGCAAATCCTTCCCCTCTCTTGGTGGTTTCGTTTCGAATGTTGGTGCCTCTTTGACTGAGACTTCGTTCTCTCAGCTTGCTGGACAGATTCAACAACTTCAGCAGGTTATCGACCTTAATGTTGCCTCTTTCCCCTCGACTATGTATGCTACTTATGATACTTCCTCCTCATGAATACTAGACTCTTGGTCTTTACACCACATGACAACTGATGGCTCTCTTCTTGTAGATTGCTCTCATGTTTCTCCCATCTTAGGATTTAGACTGCCGACACTTCCCCACTTATCATAAACTAGCTTGGATCTAGCCGACTTATGCTCTCTCTTGTGCTTCATGTTCCCCAGTTTTCTATGAACTTAGTTTCTATTTCTCACCTTGCAACCAATTTTAGTTATTGTGCCCTCTTGTTCTGTTATAGAACAATATTCTCCAAATTATAATTATTCATGAACTACTTGCACATTTTATGAATTTTTCACAAATTTGACCATTTTATATGATACTTTTTTTTTATCATTAATATAAAGTTTGGTATCAATCTATATCAAATTGCTAATGTATATACTATACAATATGTTTTATGTTTTTCTATTATTTTTTGAACTCATTCTGAACTTTACAATTTTTCTGAACTCTGAATTTTGCTCCCTTGCCGAGTTATTCCCGAACGTTGAATTTGTTCTTGTAGTGTGCATGCCAGAGGATTGGGACTGTTAGTAAAGTAGGAGGGTTGTACCAGCTTAAGCTATATGTTGCACTTTTGTGTGTGCCATCTTCATATCGTGGTTTTGTGTTCTCTGCTTCCTATCTTTGGCACAGACTTGATCATATTTCTGGACCTCACTTGAAATCTTAGTTCAATCTGGGTCTTAGGTCCTAATTCATTTGCTTCCATATCTGATTGTATGGATTGTAGGTTAGCAAAAAACTTAGCCCTTCCTTCAACCCCAGTACGTCTATATTCTATGTTAGTTTTGATTTAGCGCATTCGGACATTTAGGGCCATGCTCATTCTATGATTGGGCTTTTCTATTATGTCATTTAACTGATGATTTTTTTCGCTTTAATAGGGTGCACCTAATGCATCATCTTTCCAAGTTTGCATGGCTTAATTGCACGTTTACTTCATGGTTTATACTTAATTCTAGAAGCAATTTAAGGAAATTCAGGTGTAATTGACGACTGTGTCAGTAGCCACAGCTTATGAGGCGGTCGACAAGGGGATGAAGCGAGAGCCATGACGTGAGTTTTGTTTTTCTATTCTTTCTTCGCTTTGGTGGAGGGCTTGTGGGGGTTATATCGCATGATGAGTAAGGTTCGTCGCATTCTAGGAATCGAGCACAATACTCGGCCGAGTGAGTCGACTTGGAAACTCGACAAAAATAATTCAAGTCAGTCGAGTTTCTAGTCAGCTTGAAATTCAGTCTAGTCGAGCCGACTCGGTCGAGTTTTGAGTCAACTCGACGCATTTTAAACACTGATGAGATAGACATGAAGAATGCTTTTCTTTATGATGGTTCATCCGATGAGGTTTACATGCATCATTCTTCAAGCTTTTCCTCCCCTTCACAACATGTCTGTCACCTTTGTCTTGCTATTTATGGGCTCAAGCAGGTTCCTCATGTCCAATTTTAGCGGTTTTGTCAGGTTGTTATTGTTGCTGGCTTTGTGGAGAGCTCTGATGACTATGCTTTATATGTCTATTGCTCCCCTCGTAGTCGTGTCATCCTTCTCCTGTATGAGATGACACAATCCACCATTTCCTCCTTGAAACATCTTCAATGACAAATTGGGATCAAATACTTGGCCCGGTGCGCTACTTCTTAGGCCTTGAGATAACCTTCTATTTTCAGAGCTACTTGATCTCGTAGTAGAATTATACTGCTGATTTCCTCAGTCGTGCCTCTCTCACCGATTTTCGGATTGTAGATACTCTGATGGAGCTTCATGTAAAGCTTCATCCTACTAACGCAAACCTCCTCTAGTTCTACATGGTATCGTCAGCTTGTTGGGTACCTGATTATTACCCATCCCAACATTGCTTACGCAATGCACATTCTTAATATGTTTGTTAGTACTTCCCGTTCTATACAGTATATTGTTCTTATGTTTTTTCTTTGACTCTTTCATAGCACCATACTCGCTAACTATTCATGTCCTGTACCATGGAGTTTTATTGATGCTAATTGACCTAGTGATTCTTCTAATCGTAAACTGATACGAGCTTTTGGATCTTCCTTGGAGACTCTTATCTCTTGGTAGAGTCATGAGTTCCAACTTTTGTCAACAGAAGGTCAACGACAAGGTACCATACCTATGTTGCAGGATACCTCATAAATTGGAATGTCAAGGAATGAAGTGTCATTGCCTTGTCTAGTCGTGGAGTACCATGCCAAGACACCTACCGATTGTGTGTTATTTCTTTTAGGCCCTGTTTGGGTAGAATTCTGATTCTATGATTCTTGGAACCTAATCCAAGAATCCCAAAAAAGGGCTCCGGAGCCTGGAGTCTCGATTTTGGGCTCCGAAAAAATGGCTCTCAGGAGCACTTTTGGCTCTGTTAGGAGATGACGGCTAGGGTTTGGAGAGGAATAGAATGCATTCCATTGAGGGACTCAAGCCCAATATATGTACATGTATCACTATACAATCCGACCCGACTATACATTAAACCCGACCCATCTATATGTACATTAACAGGCTCTTCGAAGAAATGCTTTTTGGGATATGGTTGTATCCAAATAGGCTCTCCACCTTTTTTAGGGATTATGGGCTCCCATAATCCCAAAATCCCAGATCTGGAGCGTATCCAAACAGGCCCCTAAAATCTCTCCTTCAGGAAATGAAGTTAGGGAACAAGTAATAATTAGCATATAATCCATATGATGGTTGATTATGCTGATATCATGTTTTATTAATTTGGCATATACATATGCCTTTACAAGCTTTACTAGTTTATGGGGACTTGCTATTGTAGTTCAAGATCTGATGGACTTGCCAATGTAGTGTGGACAAGTATACTGACCGCCCCCTGAAAGCTCACCTAGTGTATGGTCAGGGTAAGCTAACAATACACCTCCTTTCTCCCTTTTCTTTCTTTTTCTTCTCTCTTCTTTTTTTTTTCTTTTTATCCATAAAATTTTTATTTTTTTTTAATTCTGTTACACTAATGCATCATTCTGCTACAAGTTTGTGTTCTACTAGGATTTTATCCTTGAAGGCTGTTCTCTTGGCTAGTTTTGAACAACTTGCCTTTATTGCAACCTACACTCTGATATGTAAAATCTAATATAGTCTGAACAATAAATTTGACATAAATCCTTGAGATCTATGAGTGAACCTGCTACAAATTTATGAAATTTTTTAATAATTAAAATGATATAAATGGATGATGACACCTAATGTTAATTAGGATAAGAACTAAAATGTTGAGCTAATATGAACATATATTACTATCCAAAAGCTGATATATAGTAAAATTAGATAGCATATAAACATTTACAGTCAACTGTTACTGTATATAGAGATGGGTCGGGTCTTATGTACAGTCGGGTCGGGTTCTATGTTGTATATATATATTGGGCTTAGTCCCCCAATGAAGAGTAATTCCATTCTCTCCAAACCCTAGCCGTCATCTCCTAACATGATATCAGAGCTCTAGGATTTCTCCCGCTGCGACGACGACGACGACGACGGTTGATCCTCCGGCATTGGCACCTCCTCCGGCCTTCTCTTCTGGTTCCTGCACCTCCTCCGGCCTCCCCCTCCGGTCATCAACCCCCACCCGGCCCCTTCTCCACCTCGACCATACCCCACCCCTCCCAGCCTCTTCTCCTCTGGTTCCCGCACCCCTTTCGACCTCCTCCGATCCCCAACCCCACCCGACTCCATGCCGATCTCACCCGGCCCCCCTCCTCCAGTCAGCTACCCTGACCCTACCTGGCGCCACCCCGATCCCTTCCGACCCTACCCGGCTCGACCCCTCCCCCCCCCCCACCCTGACCCCCTCTCCTTCACCCCGACCCCATCTCGGACCCCGACCCCTCCTTCACCCGACCCTACCTGATGTGATCCGACTTGGGCCCAAGCCTGTTGGCCCACCCGAAGGCCCATCTTAGCCTGCCATGGTTGGATAAGGTCTGCTATATCTTATGATATCTTTTAGAATATTTTAAATTTGAGATTTTTATTTTTAGGCAAGTTGTTAGGATAATTATTGGTTTTTAAATTTGTTGACATTTTTATCTTTTCTATTAGCTTATTTAAAGGCCCCCATTGTAACCGTTGAAGAACAAATTATGATGGATGAAAATTGATGGCAGATGCTTTGGTTGGCTCATGGATTTGAGTCCCTTGTCTTGTTTCCTAATGGATTTCAAACACCCTCTCATCTAAGCTTCTAAACTCTTCTTCTCTGTCACGGTTCTTACCCCCTCCACCACTTCCCTCTCGGTGATTTTGTATCACTAGTTATCCCTTTACAAAGAAAATACAAAAAAGATTACACCACCTTCATTAACCGCTATTCGACGACACGTGCCTACATTACTACCCTGACTACCCTTGATCCTTTTGATCATTCTTCTCCATGGCGTCTGCTACCGTGCCTTCTGTCGTCGCGATCTCCTTGCTGCTGAAGGCGGTCCTTTTTCAGTTGACCTCGGCCAGCAACTGGCCAGACTGGTTGCTTATCGTCGAGGCCGCTCTCTCCAGCCGCGATCTTTAAGGCACATCACCGGTGAGGACCTACCTCCGGCTGACTCCTCTGGTTCCTCCTCGGTCACTAGTAGCACTTCTGCCAGTAGTGTGTCGCATGTTGCTGGTGCTGGCACGGCCACCCTTACGTGGCGTCGTCATGACCATGCCAGACGCGTGCGATGTGGGAGTATCTCCGAGACCGGCTCCTCCTACGTGGTGGTGCAGGCCGGCATCAATTTATTTGTGACTCCCATTCCGCTCGTCAGGGGGAGCGTAGGATTCAAAACTTCTTCAGCCTAATGAGTGCTTACTAGCATGAGTTGGACTTTCTGATTCCTGAGCGGTGTGCTTGTCCGTGCTCTAGGAACTTCCAGTGCTACCTTGACTAGGGCCACCTCCACCAGTTTCTGGCCGCGCTTCTGCCGGACTTCGCTCTCATTGCTTCTCAGCTCCTTCATCGTGAGCCTCCCTCAGCTAGAGGATGCCCTGCTAGCCTTGGTCGGTGAAGAGACTCACCTTCAGACTCAGGGTACTCGTTTTCCTCCACCTGCTACAGGACCAGACAACGCCCTGGCCGTTAGCTTCCCTGACGGGCCTATCTTCTGTCATTACTGCAAGAAGCCCGGTCATATGAAGCGTCAATATCCCATACGTCCTCCTCTAGCCTCTCCCTCGGCTAGAGGATGCCATGTTGCCTTTCTCTCAGGTTATATGTACAATGTTTATCTTATGTGTCACTGGTCTGAGATCCTACATATCTATCGGATATTCACCACTATGCTTCATACCCAATTCGGTCGGCGCATCAAGACCTTTCGGTCTGACTGTGCTAAGGAGTATCTCTCTGCATCTGTTCCTCACTCCTACTGGGCTGAAGCAGTTATGATTGCTGTTCACCTCATTAACATTACTCCGTCCTCTGCTCTTTCTGGTGCTACTCCATATGAGCGTCTCCACTCTTGTTCCCCTGATTACTCTCTTCTTCGTACTTTCAAGTGTACATGCTTTGTTTTCCTTCCGCTTCATGAGCATAACAAACTCTCTGTCAGGTCTGTTAAGCGTGTTCACTTGGGTTTCAGTCGGGAGCACAAAGGATATCGATTTTATGATCCCTTAGCTCTCCGGATTCGTGTCTCTCATCATGTTTCCTTTGTTGAGGATGTCCCATTCTTTTCCACTGAATCATAAGTTCTCTCATCACCACATGTATCTCCATCTTCACCACCACCACTTATTTCCATTCTATTATTTTCTCCGTCTTCTCCCACTAGGCCCTTTTCTTCGTCTCCTCCATCCCCCTCTCCACCTCCCCCGCCTCCCTTACCCCCATCTACTATGCCCCCCCGCCTCCTCTCTCGCCACCACCACCTCTTCCATCTCCCTCACCCCCACCAGCACCACCTGTCACGCGTGTCTATGTTCATCACTCTACAGTTACTCCTACCGCGATTACCTCCACTGGTACTCCTTCGTCTGCAGCTGCTCCCTCCTATATGGTCTCGGATCCTGTCCTTGTTTGGTGCTACCCTGCACGCGAATATCACCCTTCTAACAGATATGACTACTCTTCTGACAGGTTTGTCTACTCTGCTTTTACCTCTACCTCTTTTGACACCTCTGACTATTTTATTGTTGTCTTCTATTCTCCGTCATACCAGGTATTTCTTACTGCTCTCCACACCCACCGGGAGCCCTACATCCAGAGTGACGACAAGCCATGACATCGGAGCTTAAGGCCTTTCAGTGGACTCAGACTTGGGATCTGATTCCTTGTCCCTCAGGCATGATGCTTGTCAGCTGCAAATGGATCTTCAAGATCATGACTCGACCTGATGGTTCCATTGAGCAGCACAAGTCTCGCTTTGTTGCTTGTGGCTTCTCCCAGGAGTATGGGATTGACTACGAGGAGATGTTTGCTCCAGTTGCTCGGATGACCATAGTTCATACCCTCTTCGCTGTGGCAGCTGCTCGAGGGTGGCCTCTCCATCAGATGGATGTGACAAATGCCTTTCTACATGGTTATCTCTCAGAGGTGTACATGGCTCCTCCACCGAGTGTTTCTGCTCCTTTGGGGCACGTCTGTCGTATGTACCGGGCAATCTATGGGCTCAAGCAGGCCCCTCATGCCTAGTTTGAGCGATTTCGCAGTGCAGTTCTGGCCGCTGGGTTTGTAGAGTGACACTCTGATCATCACCGGAGACTACAATGCCACCATAACGTCACCTCCAGTCAGGGTCTTGATATTTTGCTCCTGTATGTGGATGACATGATCATCACTGGAGACGACAATGCCACCATAGCGTCACCTCTAAAGTCAGTTCGAGATGAAGGATATGGGTTCTCTTCGCTACTTCCTTGGCCTTGAGATTGCTCGATCAGCTCGTGGATTGTTGATCTCCCAGGAGAAGTACATCTCCGACATCCTTGCCGATGTTGCTATCACTGACTCTCGCACTGCTGACACAGCCATGGAGCTCAACTTGAAGCTCCTCTCTACAGATGGTGAGCCTCTCCGGGATGTCTCCATATACCAGAGGTTGGTTGGGATGTTAATTTATCTTACTATGACTAGGCCAGACATTACTCATGTTGTTGGCATTGTCAGTCAATTTGTTCAGGCTCCCCGCTTTGTTCACTATGCAGCGGTACTAGGATCATCTACTATCTCCGGGGCACCATCACTTGCTCTTTGCTTCTACCTTCCACCTCTACTCTAGTGTTGCACGCCTACTCCGATGCCGACTGGGCAGGGGACGTTACTACTCGCCGTTCTACCATCGGTTGCTGTGTGTTCCTTGGTGACTCTCTCATCTCTTGGCGCAGTAAGAAACAGGAGTTCGTTCCTTGCTCTAGCACCGAAGCTGAATACATGGCTATGGCTTCTACCACCACAGAGATTGTCTGGCTTCGCCGTCTTCTACTCGACCCAGGTGTCGTGATATCCGAGCCCACACCTATCTTTTGTGACAACCTAAGTGCTATTCAGATCGTTAGCAACTTGATTTTCCACGAGCGGACGAAACATATAGTGGTTGATTATCACTATGTTCGCCAGAAGTTTCTTGCCCACACCATCTTCTTTTCATTCGTTCTTTCGACGGAACAGACTGCTGACTTCCTCACGAAGTCTCTTGTCTTTGCTCGCTTCCGGCATTTTATCTGCAAACTCTCGATACATGATCCACCGTGAGTTTGAGGGGGAGTGTTAATATATATAGAGATGGGTCGGGTCTTATGTACAGTTGGGTTGGGTTTTATGTTGTATATATATATATATATATATATATATATATATATATATATATATATATATATATATATATATATATATATATATATATATATATTGGGCTTAGTCCCTCAATGAAGAGTAATTCAATTCTCTCTAAACCCTAGCCATCATCTCCTAACATCAACATTAGTATGGTGTTTCTTCGAATGAATTTATAATGTTCCATTAGAGGTATTAGTCTGGTTTGGCCTGAGGCTGGGTTTGGATCTTAATGGGCCTTGGACTAGGTTCTACACAGACTAAAATCATATTTTGCATTGGGCGGGGATATTGCAAGGCTTAGAATTAACCTAATTTGGTTTTGGGTCTCTAATTTAGACTCAGACATAACCCGCTGGTCCACTTTTGTTGTCCAGCTTGGTTCATGATAGGCTTGGGTTTGAATCAACCTCATCCATTTGCAGCTTTACTACTTTATTGATGTTCTCATTTAATGTTTTTTCTATATATATATAAATGCAAACCTTGAGACCTGATCTGTTTTACCTGTCATGTTTCTGGGTAGCATGTTTGTGATCTCGTAAGATATTGAGCATGACAAAAAAAAAAGCCTTTCTTAATTTGTTGTCCATATAATTTCTGAAGATTGCAGATTTTGGATTGGTAAAACTACTTGAGCAATCTCCAGAGGTCGGGGTGACATCAAAACTTGTTGGAACATTTGGCTATCTTGCTCCTGAGTGAGATAAATTATTTCTTTTATTTCCTTATTATTTGTTCTATATGTAGCTATACCTAAAAGGCCTGTTCCTTAATCTGAGACCAGAGGCCCAATTGATTGTTTTACCTTAAAACAGGTATGTTAGAGATGGATGTGTGACACCAAAGAGTGATGTTTATGCGTATGGTGTTGTCCTGATGGAGCTTATCACTGGTCAACCTGCACTTAGCAGAAGCCAAAGAGTGGGAAATTCTCAATATGCTGAACACCAATCTCTTGTGGATTTTGTAAGCATGCATCGACTTTTATCATATGTGATATAATCTGCTAATTAGCATTACTGCTGAGCCGCACAGTAACATCGAGATATTTAAACACAATCACTTGTGTATTGATTGGTGGAAAGAACCATTTACTAGTCAATCGAATTTTAGGTTCAACCTAAATCATTGAAAACAACGCTAGAAACATGGAATTGGCCTTGCCTACAACAAACTGCATATGGGAGCCCAAGGGTGCGACAAATATTTAGAACACAAGTGTATTGATTGATAGAACAAACCATTTATTTTTCAATCAAATTGCATGTCAATATGCAAATCATTGGAACAAAAAGGTAAGCATGGGCATATCGCCTCTCACTGCAACAAACTATCTCTGAGTCCTAGCATGCCATTCTCTCTCTCTCTCTCTCTCTTTATATATATATATATATATATATATATATATATATATATATATATATATATATGTTAATGTATATTGTAAGTTATGCATATGAGTTAGGTGTACATGACTCATTCCCTACACATGTATTTGCCTATATATTCGTAGCTATTGCCTTAATGAGAATTGTCCATCATTCTCTCAAACCCTAGCCGTCTCTCTCTCTCTCCTAGGGTTGTGGTAACATGGTATCAGAGCGGGTTTAATCCTCTCGCCATCCCCTTCTGCTACCTTCATTCCCGATCCGGCCACCTTGCCTGCGCCCGCGAAGTGCCCGTCGCTCTGCGTCCGAGCCCGCGCCCGGCATTCCCGCGGTAGATCGGCCTTCTGTCGGTCTTACCCAACCCCTCCAGTAGCCCGCCGGCCCTTCGCTTGCCCTCCTGCAGCCTGCCGGTCTTCCGTCGGCCCCTCCTACAGCCCGCCAGTCCTCCGCCTGACCTCCTACAGCCCGCCGACTATCCGCCGGTTCTCCTGCAACCTCCTGATCTTCTGCCGGCCCTTCCTGCAGTCTGCCAGCTATCCGCCGACCCTCTTGCAGCCTGCCGGTCTTCCGCTAGCCTCTTCTGCAGCCCGCTAGCCCTCCGTCGAACCTCCTACAGCCCGCTACTGGCCCTCCTACAGTTTGCCGGCTATCCGTCGGTCCTCCTACAGCCTACCGGTCTTCCATCGGCCCCTCCTGTAGTCCACCACCGGCCCTCCTGTAGCCCGTCGACCTTTTCTGCATCCCTACCGATCTTTCCACCGGCCCTCCTTTGCTTGTCGACTCCTTACTACCCGCGCCACGTATCACGTCTTTCTGCCGACCTAGTCTTTGCGTCTTCTGCAGCTCTCATGGATTTTTCAGATCAGTCGTCGACGATGACCCCTGTTCAGTTTTCGACGACGCCACTCGAGCAGACGAGGGACTTTTTTCTTGTCTCGACAGATTTTTCCTTGATCACGTAGCTGATTGGACTGCGTGGTCTTCCACCGTCCGGATTGTCCTAGATGGCTGAGCCAGTACGAGAATCTTGACGGCTCTACACCTGCTCCTTCTACTACTTCTGGAGCAGGGACTTCTGACACCTGGAGCCTTCGGTAACCGTCGTGTTCGAGTGTTTCTCGTTTCCTCGGTTGATCGCTCGCTTCGCGCCGACCTTGTCACCTTCGCTACCGCGGCAGAGCTTTGGGCTCATCTTACGAAGCAATTTGTGAAGCAGAGCGGGGCCTGTGAGTATTAGCTTCTGTCTCAGACCCAGTCTGCTCAGCAGGGGAAGCAGATGATCCAACAGTTTTACAGCCTCATACGCGGCTACTGGCATAAGCTCCAGGTTTTGGAGCCCCCTCTACTGAAGATGTTCCGAGTCTGGGCCTCCTGGCGCGAGCTGCAGTTGTTTCGAGAACAACGACAGCTCTACCGGTTTCTGATGGCTCTTAGCCCTGAGTTCTTTTCTCTCGCGGGACAGTTGATCCGTAGGGATTCTCTTTCACGCATTGTTGTTGCTGTTGCTGAGTTTATTGCAGATGAGACCCGTCTTCGCATCATTGTAGCTCGTCGGACCTTTGTACCCTTCAGTTTTGAGGGTGTTCTCGCTACTGCTCCACCTTTGTGATCCACTTCTACTGCTTTGCTCTCTCGTGGTTCCTCCCGTTTCTCTGGCACAACCGGTGGGACGCTTAGTGGCATGCCTGATACTCGAAGGTGCACCAACTGGGCAAGCCGAGGTACACGGTCGACTCCTATTGGCAGCTTTATCTAGAGAAGCGTACCGGGCCACCAAGCCGTGGTCGACCTACTGTTGCAGTTGCTAGCGCCACCACTGCTGATGCTAATACGACAAATCGCCTTCAGCATCTCGAGATGTGTCTTGAGCAGCTCTTTCTGCAGCCTGCCTCTGGTTCCTCCGGCTCCTCCGGCTCCTCCGGACCCTCTGCCTTCTCTGCCACCTCGGGTACCTCTGCACCTTAGATTATGGACTCTAGGGCCTCTTATCATATGATCTCTGACCACTCCATCCTTACTGCATACTCACCTACCTCCCGTATTCCTCCAATCCACACTGCAGATGGCTCTCTTTTAGCTATCTCACATATTGGATCTATCACTATAGCCTCAGACCTACTGGCCTTCTTTCTCTACCTTTTGTCTTGAATGCACCTCAGCTTCGCACGAACTTAATCTCTATTAGCAGCTTGTGTGATTCTGGCCTGACCGTCACTTTCTCTTTTTCTTGTGTTGTGCAGGATCTACGCTCGGGATTGAGGATTGGTACTGCTCGTAGGGCTGGCGGATTATATCACCTGGAGTATATTCATCTACCTACTGTCCCTCCTTCGGTCTTCTGTGGTGCTGTCACTTTTGATGCGAACCTATGGCACAGGAGATTTGGTCATGTGTCCGAATCTCGACTTAGCAGTCTTTTCCAGTTTGGAGCTTTAGGTCGAGGTTCCTTTTCTTCTCTTTTTATACGGGATGTTAGTTGGCTAAGCATTCAGCTAGTTTATTTTCTTCCAGGTTGTCGAGGTCCTGTAGTCCGTTTGATCTAGTACACTCTGATATTTGGGATCCTGCATCTTTATCTTCTATGAATGGTTATTTTTACTATGTTAGTTTTATTGATGACTATTCGCATTTCACATGGGTTTACCTCTTTCGTCAGCGATCTGGCATTTATGAGGTCTATCAGACCTTCACAGCCATGGTTCATACTCAGTTCCATGCTCGTATCAAAACTTTCTAATCTGATTGCGCACGTGAATACCTTTTTCTCTACGATGTGCTCTATTCTTCAGTCCCATGGGACTCTCTTCCAGTAACCTTGTCCTCATACTCATGAGCAGAACAGGGCTGCTAAGCGAAAGCACCGTCACATTCTTGAGACAACTCGTGCTTAGCTTCTCTCCTCGTTCGTTCCTCGCACCTTCTGGGCAAAGGCCATTTTGACCTTTATCAACCTCATTAACATCACCCCCTCCTCAATCCTCTCGGGTGCCTCTCCTCATGAGCGTCTCTATGGCACTCCTTCCGGCTACAGTATGTTGTGCACTTTTGGGTGCACGTGCTTTGTCCTTCCTTCCCAAGAGCGTAATAAGCTCTCGGTCAGGTCCACTAAGTGTGCTTTTGGGGCTCAGTTTTGAGCACAAGGGGTATCGTTGCTATGACCCCTTGGCTCGCCGTCTTCGCATCTCTCGGCATGTCTCATTTGTCGAGAATGTTTCCTATTACTTTGCTGCGTCTCAGAATCTCACATTTTTTTAGATTCCTCCAGCTTCCTCCTCGGTGTCTCAGCAGACTCCCTCCTATGACACTCTCTCCTTCTACTACTATTTCTTCTCTTGCCCCTGCCCTCGAGCCCTTACCTCCTACTACCGTGGTCGACCCTCCTTCCTTCTTAGATGTTGTTTCTCTTGTGTTTCCTTTCTCTCCCTTAGGTCCCTCGTTCCCATCACCTGTTTCTCTGTTTCCTCATGTGTATTATCCTCGTCGTCTGCCTGCCCTGTTACCTGTCACCTCTTTGTCTGACCGTGACTCTGGTACGCCGTCTACTTCGAGCAACCTCCCTCTACCGGATGTGAATCCCAGCACTTCTCGCTATCCCTAGTGCGAGCGTCGCCACCCCGACCACTTTGGCTATTCTCTTGACCGTTTTGGTTTTGCTGCAGTCACTTCCTACTCGTCTGCGTTCACTGCTTACCTTACCTCCCTTCATACAGATAGAGAGCCCAGGTCCTACAGAGAGGCACTACAGTGTCTTGCATGGCAGCATGCTATAGCTGAGGAGTTTCAGGCCTTTGAGCAGACTTGGACGTGGGAGGCTGTCCCTCTGCCTGCTGGTGTTTAACCCATTAGCTGCAAGTGGATTTTCAAGATCAAGTGTCATCCTGATGGCTCCATTGATCGGTACAAGGCTCGTCTCGTTGCCAGAGGCTTTACTCAGAGTACGTGATTGATTATGACGAGACTTTTGCTTCGGTGGCTCAGATGACCACCATTCGGACCCTCCTCGCTATTGCTGCTGCTAGAGATTAGCCCCTGCTTCAAATGGATATGAAGAATGCGTTTCTTCACAGTGATTTTTTCGAAGTTGTTTATATGAAGCCTTCTCCTGGTCTCAGCACGCCCTCTCAGCACATCTATCGTCTTCGTCGAGCTATTTATGGACTGAAACAGGCTCCTCGT
>OX393558.1:31802320-31997320 GCA_947650365.1 Chamaelirium japonicum | reverse complement strand
GGGTATCTAACATGGTATCAGAGTTAGGGTTCATTGTCTCCTTCTCCGGGTGTTCCCCCTGATCATGCCATGCCACGTGCGCTCTGCGTGAAAGGATCCTTGCCATGCGTTCCACGCGTGCTCATCCATCACCCGCTTAATCTACCCATTGTAGACCTTCTCTTCAGACCCGGGATTTAAAGTGTGAGGATATCTAACAGTCAAAATTCCCATAATTCACTACATCATGATCAGTGGGTGGTCATTGGTCAAGAAATGGGATTCGGTTTCCACTATGATCAATCATGTGTTCTTTCATTCTCTTAATCCAGATGTGATGAGCATGGGAAATTCTATTTTAACTCATCTCTCTTTAAGCTTGGCAGTATGATCATACATAGGCTGCTGAAGTCAACGACTTATAGGTCTGCAACTTGGGCCGGTTGGATCCGACCCAATCCCAGTTTTGGATAGGTTTGGACTGATGTAGTTAAAGATGAAGGAAAAAGTCCTTGATCTTCCCTCTTTGTGTGGAAATGAAACAAACACCTTGTATGCGAGTGTGATCACGAGCAAGAAACACAAACCAAGCAAGCACAAAAAGAGAGAGACACGGATTTATGTGGTTCACCCCAAATTGGGCTACGCCCAAGGGCACGATGAGCCGAAGCTCGGGTTTCACTAGCAATGATGGAAAGACATCATGAATTACACCCAACACCTTCCTTCTTCTCCTTACTTGAAACCCCCACCTCCTTAGGATTCAAAGAACCCTAGAAATCCCTCTCTTCAACTAGAAGAGGATCTCAAGAACCATCTCCATCAATGGGGGGAAAGGAAAGATTTGATCTTACCCCTTTCTCTTCTTCGGCTGCAACAACGAATGCTTCTTTGCTCTCAAGGTTTTCTCTCCAAGAGAAAACCCCTCTTTTTTGTGCTCTCCCCCAATTTCACTCAAGCCCCAAAATGCTCTCACTATGGTCCCCAAGGACCCATAGGATGATTAAATCCAGCAGATGAAGCAAGTGGACCGTTGGATTAAGAGATTGATCCAACGGCTCCAAACATAAAACTGAAATCTGCACTTAGAAACAGAGTGCAGAAAGTAATCACAGGGCTGACTTCAGATCGCTCTATCTTCCTCAATACTCATCAGAATTCAGCGATTCTGGATCCGTTGGAAATCTTGACATGTCCTCTACAACTTCTATTTAGACACCTAAGCTGAACTCCAACTCCATCACCTGCTGCAGATGCTCAAAGATCAGTCCCTGCAGAGCCGGTTCCATGCAGTGGCCGGTTGCAAGAATGATCCGAGAACAAATGCGATGCCGAACTTGGGTCTTGTCCTTATGGGGATGGATACCCAACAAACTCCCCCTCCAGACCCATGAGGATGGATCTCTATGTCTCGTTTCCTCCGCTAACAAAGAGAAGTCACCAAACCCGCCACACGAGTGCAAACTTCGTGCTTCTCCTTGGGTAGTGACTTTGTCATTACATCCGATCCATTATTATCGGTATGTACCTTCTCAACTTGTAATTTCTTTTATTCCACCACATCATGGATCCAACGATACCGCAAGTCGATGTGCTTGGTCCTTGAGTGAAAACTCGAGTTCTTAATCAAATGTATTGCGCTTTGGCTATCACAATATAGAACATACCGCTCTTGCTTGTGACCAAGTTCATGTAGAAATCTTTTCATCCATAATAGCTCTTTGCCAGCTTCCGTCGCCGCAATGAACTCGGCCTCGGTAGTCGACAAAGCCACACACTTTTGCAACTTTGATTTCCAAGCGACCGCTCCTCCTGCAAATGTCATCAAGTACCCCGATGTGGACTTTCGTGTGTCAACATCTCCCGCCATATCTGCGTCCGTGTAGCCTTGTAACAATGGCTCTCCATGGCCAAAGCATAAGCACGCTTTTGAAGAGCCCCTGAGATACCGTAAGATCCACTTCACGGCCAACCAATGTTCTTGACCCGGATTCGAGAGGAACCGACTCACAACTCCGACCGAATAAGCTAGGTCGAGCCTTGTGCAAACCATTGCATACATCAAAGAGCCAACCGCCGATGCATAAGGAATTTTCTTCATGTCATTCATCTCTTTCTCACTTGTAGGACTTTGCTTGGAGCTAAGCTTGAAGTGACTACCAAGTGGAGAACCAACCGGCTTTGCCTTATCCATATAGAATCTCTCAAGTACCTTCTTAATGTAACGCTCTTGAGATAGCCAAATCTTGCCTTCCTTCCGATTTCGGGATATTCTTATGCCGAGAATTTGCTTTGCCGGTCCCAAGTCTTTCATAGCAAAAGACTTGCCAAGCTCCTTCTTCAAACTTGTAATTTTACTCACATCCTTTCCAACAACTAACATATCATCAACATAGAGTAAAAGAATGATAAAATCACCACTAGCAAACCTCTTCATGAAGACGCAATGATCCGATGTCGTCCTCGTGTAGCCTTGCTCAATCATAAATGTATCGAACTTCTTGTACCATTGGCGTGGAGCTTGCTTTAGGCCGTACAAGCTCTTCCTCAACTTACATACAAGTTGTTCCTTGCCTTTGACTTTGCACCCTTCCGGTTGCTCCATGTAGAATTCTTCCTCCAAGTCACCATGGAGAAAGGCCGTTTTCACATCTAGTTGCTCAATCTTCAAATTCATGCTTGCCGCAATGCTTAGAACAACCCAGATTGAAGACATCTTTACTACCGGAGAATAAATTTCTTCAAAGTCAATTCCCTTCTTTTGCCCGAAGCCCTTCACAACCAACCGTGCCTTGTACCTTGGATGTGAGCAATTTTCTTCGGTCTTCAACTTGTACACCCACTTATTCTTAAGTGCTATTTTACCCTTTGGCAAAACCACCAAGTCATACGTGTGGTTCTCATGTAGGGATTTGAACTCCTCCTTCATGGCTTTTAACCACTCACCCTTGTGCTCATGTGTTAAGGCCTCTTGGTAGCTTTCCGATTCTCTCCCGTCGGTGAGTAACACATACTCATTTGAAGAATACCTTCTTGAAGGTTGATGCTCTCTAGTGGACCTCCTTACTTGAGGCTCAACATGTGGATCTTGCTCCACATGGTCTTCTTGTTCACCATCACTAGTAGGCTCTTGTTCATCAACTACATCATTAGAAGTAGCTTGCTCATCTCTATCATTATCATTATGAACCATGGGTAAAGGCTCCAACCCCATGTCCATAAGATCATCAACAAAGGCTTCTTATTTTTCACCATTCTCAAAGTCTTCAATAGTTTAATCTTCAAGAAAAATAACATCCCGACTTCTAATCACTTTCTTGTTGACCGGATCCCAAAACCTATAGCCAAACTCTTCATGTGCATAGCCGATGAAGATGCATTGCAGCCCCTTGTCGTCAAGCTTTGACCTCTCATCTTTGGGAATGTGCACAAAACACCTACAACCAAACACCTTCAAGTGCTTATAGGAAACATCCTTCCCCGACCAAACCTTGTCCGGAACATCCCCGTTCAATGGAGCCGAAGGAGATAGATTGATCAAATCAATCGCCATCCTTATTGCCTCACCCCAAAAGGATCTTGGCAACTTGGAATGTCTGAGCATGCACCGGATCCTTTCCACAATGGTTCTATTCATTCTCTCGGCAACACCATTTCCTTGAGGCGTCTTGGGAACCGTCTTCTCATGTTTGATCCCTTGCTCGGTACAATACCTATCAAAGGGACCCAAATATTCTCCGCCATTGTCGGTGTGAATGCACTTTAACTTTCTTCCAGTCTCTCTTTCAACAATTGCTTGAAAGTGTTTGAAGATGTCCAATACTTGATCCTTGGACTTCAATGCAAATGCCCAAACCTTCCGAGAGTGATCATCTATAAATGTCACAAAATAAAGTGCACCTCCAAGTGTTCTAACCTTTATAGGGCCACAAAGGTCAGAGTAAACTACATCCAAAATATGAGACTTTCTAGAATGAGGACTTCTCTTGAAGGAGATTCTATGTTGCTTACCTGCTAGACAATCATCACAAGTGTCAAGAGATGTACCTCCAATGCCGGATAGAAGCTCCTTCCTTGCAAGAATTTGCATTCCCTTTTCACTCATGTGACCGAGCCTCTTGTGCCATAGCTCGGTGGATGTTTTCTTCTCTACCGCATTCACCTCCATCTTGCATAGGTTTGCTTGCGTGGTATAGAGAGAACTCTCTTTTTTCCCTTTTGCTACAATCAATGAACCCTTTGTGAGCTTCCATTGTCCGCCACCAAAATGGTTGATATAGCCTTCGCCATCAAGCTTGCCGGTGGAGATCAAGTTAAGGCGGATGTCCGGGACATGCCTCACATCTTTGAGTATCAACTTGCACCCAAGGTTTGTCTTCAAGCACACATCTCCCTTTCCGACGATCTTGCACATACCTTTATTTCCCATCCTAACATGGCCATAGTCACCGGATGTGTAGGATGCAAAGAAATCCGCTCGTGGAGTAACATGGAATGATGCACCCGAATCAACAAGCCAACTAGTGTTGTCACATGCTAGACCGACAAAATTGTCATCACACACAATGATAATATCGTTATCCGATGAAGTTACATTTGCGGAGTTCTCTTCTTTCTTTTCTTCATCGTGGTTCTTCTTTTGCTCTCGTTTGAATTGACAATATTCTCTCTTCATGTGGCCCTCCTTGCCACAATGGTAGCATTTGATGCCCTTCCTTGACTTTGATCTCCCCTTTGATCCATCTCGATGGTAAGGCTTTCTACTCTTGCTTCTCCCCCGCTTTTCCATAACAAGTGCTTCCGAGTGCGAATTTCCCGAAGATCTTCTTCTTGTTTCTTCATTCAATAAGCTACCGGTCACTTGACTCATAGTGACAATCCCATCTGGAGCCGAGTTGCTAAGAGACACCACAAGCGTCTCCCAACTATCCGGTAACGAGCTAAGTAGCAATAGTGCTTGCAACTCGTCATCAAGTACCATCTTCATAGAGAAAAGTTGATTCACCACACTTTGCATCTCGTTCAAATATTCGGCTATGGAGCACCCCTCCTTGTACTTCAAGTTCACTAGCTTCCGGATCAAAAATGCTTTGTTTTCGGCCGTCTTTCTTTCATAAAGACTCTCTAATTTCTTCCAAAGAGCATGTGCGGATGTCTCGGTGGATACATGATGGAACACGGTATCATCCAACCATTGCCGAATGAAGCCCACGGCTTTACGATCTAGCTTTTTCCAATCAATATCACTTGTACCCTCCGGCTTTGCTTCGTCACCTTCAACCGGCCCATAGAGATCCTTGCAATACAAGAGGTCTTCCATCTTTGCCTTCCATATCATCCAATTATTTCCATTTAAGCTCACCATCCGACTCACACTAGCCTCCATTTCTCACACAAGACTTTCGTCAAACACCTTGTAGGCAAAACCTTAGCTCTGATACCACTTGAAGGGAAAAGTCCTTGATCTTCCCTCTTTGTGTGGAAATGAAACAAACACCTTGTATGCGAGTGTGAGCACGAGCAAGAAACACAAACCAAACAAGCACAAAAAGAGAGAGACACGGATTTATGTGGTTCACCCCAAATTGGGCTACGTCCACGGGCACGATGAGCCGAAGCTCGGGTTTCACTAGCAATGATGGAAAGACATCATGGATTACACCCAACACCTTCCTTCTTCTCCTTACTTGAAACCCCCACCTCCTTAGGATTCAAAGAACCCTAGAAATCCCTCTCTTCAACTAGAAGAGGATCTCAAGAACCATCTTCATCAATGGAGAGAAAGGAAAGATTTGATCTTACCCCTTTCTCTTCTTCGGCTGCAACAACGAATGCTTATTTGCTCTCAAGGTTTTCTCTCCAAGAGAAAACCCCTCTTTTTTGTACTCTCCCCTAATTTCACTCAAGCCCCAAAATGCTCTCACTATGGTCCCCAAGGACCCATAGGATGATTAAATCCAGCAGATGAAGCAAGTGGACCGTTGGATTAAGAGATCGATCCAACTGTTCCAAACATAAAACTGAAATCTGCACTTAGAAACAGAGTGCAGAAAGTAATCACAGGGCTGACTTCAGATCGATGTA
The DNA here is from genome assembly GCA_947650365.1 of Chamaelirium japonicum. Classification (NCBI taxonomy): domain Eukaryota; kingdom Viridiplantae; phylum Streptophyta; class Magnoliopsida; order Liliales; family Melanthiaceae; genus Chamaelirium; species Chamaelirium japonicum. The sequence continues at coordinate 31,991,257 of OX393558.1, read as the reverse complement.
TCTTCTTCAATACTCATCAGAATTCAGCGATTCTGGATCCGTTGGAAAGCTTGACATGTCCTCTACAACTTCTATGTAGACACCTAAGCCGAACTCTAACTCCATCAACTGCTGCAGATGCTCAAAGATCAGTCCCTGCAGAGCCGGTTCCACGTAGTGGCCGGTTGCAAGAATGATCCGAGAACAAATGCGATGCCGAACTTGGGTCTTGTCCTTATGGGGATGGATACCCAATAGAAGAATGAGTCGGGTTAGGTTTGAAAAAATATAATTTGAGTTGAATTCGGGGGTTCGGGCAACCCGGCCAAACCCAAATAGGAGTTCTTATAAGTTTTGTTTTTTCTTTTCAAAATAATATTTTAAAAAATAAAATATTATTTTAATAGTCATATGTGAAAATTTTTAAGTGGTCAATTGATAACCACGTGGCGGGGGGGGGCGCTGCAAAGCGCCCGCCACATCGACTGTCAATTTTTTTTTCACCTGTAATTAATAGTGTCCATGAGGATTTAAATAAAAAAATACAAAAAAAACTAAAATTGGTATTTCAAATATCGTTTTTAAAATTGGTATTTTAAATAACGATTTTCACATGGCATTAGACACTTCGGTTGTTTTCCAAGCTAAGCCAAAGGAAAAGCTACATGTGTGAAAATCGGTATTTCAAATACCGATTTCAAAAACGGTAATTTAAATACCAATATTTACATGGGGCATTTGGAACTTGGGTTTCTTCGAAATTAAGCCAAAGGGACATCCACATGTGTGAAAGTCGATATTTTAAATATCAATTGTAAAAATTATATTTGAAATATCAATTTTAGTATTTTTTTTTTAAAAAGCCTCACCAACACTGTTGAATAGGGGTGAGGATTAAGGGTTATAATGAAAATCGGTATTTCAAATACCAAATTTGACGGCTAAGTGAAATTTTTTTTTTCGGGTTGGACTTGAGCTACAAAACACGGGTTTGATGTTGGTTGGATTGGGCTACTGGCTGAGGGTTCTAATACTTGGGTTCACCCCCAACCAGACCTAGGGTTGGCAATTTCGGACCCGACACGGCAAGCCCTACACGACCCGACACAAAGTTAGCGAGTCTGGGTCAAGGCTAAACGGGTTCGGGTCGTAAACGGGTCGACACGGTAGACCCGTTTAATAAACGGGTCGGGTCCGGGTTTAGGGTCTGGACACGGTAGGTTCGGGAAGACCCGTTTAGTATTCAACGGGTCGGGTCAGGTCGGGTCGGGCCTACCCGCTATCCGATACTATAATATATAATACCAGCGGGTCTTTCGGGTCGAGTCGGATCGGGTCAACTGAATAGACTCGGGTGGTAAACGGGTCATACCAGGTCTTATCGGGTCTACCCGTTTATTAGCGGGTCGGGTACGGGTTTAAGATCTAGACACGATTAGTTAAACGGGCCGGGTCCGGGTCTAGGGGTTTTGGACACGACCCGAAACTAGACACGACACAAACCCGACCCAACACGACCCATTGCCACCCCTAACCAGACCAAACCCGTCCAAGTTGCAGCCCTACCTGCGGCTGCCTCCCCTATTGACACGTGTGTATGATCAACGAGGGTGTATAGTGTTTGAAATCTAATCGTTCTAAACTAGCAAATTTAGGATTTAATCAAATTCAAAATTGATTAGCAAATGTTATTTACGCAAACAAGGACAAGTCACAAATTTCTTTTAGATATTGTTTGCCAAGGCAGAGCGGGTTCTATGGAACCGTCATTCACCTTGCCGAACTTTTCTAAAAGGGAGAAATAATCTATCTAAAATATATCTAATTATTTAGATTTCTCTATTAGATGCAAGTCGATTATTTTAGATCTAATATTAGGACAAAAGAAGAGTTAGAAACTCTAGCCTGTGGTCGAAGCGTGCTAGGCACTGTCCCAAGAATCTTATTGCCCCCCTCGTGCGGGTCTCGTGGCAATGGTTCTCGGAGATACGACAACCCCGGTCAGGCGACCTCCTTCTCGTCGGCACGACTTCAAGAAGCATTTGCGAACCTCGTGAACTTTCAGGAACCCAGCGACTCGATGACGATCTTCTCGAAGCGGGGAGGCAGCACCGCAGCAGAGCTTTGGTCCGAGAGAGGGAGTCTCTTCGGAGCAAAGGGGCAGCACCACAGCACCACGACACGAGAGAATGAAAGAGAGAGATGCAGTAAGCAGGGAGGAATTCTGATATTCGGACTGTACCTTCTCTATGGCTGCACTGGGCCTTATATAGGCCTCGGGCAGTTAATAGAGGGCTGAAAGAGGGGAGCGGTTAATGGGCTGCGATTAAGCCCATTAACCTCGCACGTTACAGCTCGCAGAGAGCAGTCTCGTAACAGCTAGCATACGGGTCGCATGCAAAACGGCTAGTAGCCACAAAGGAATTTAGTAAATGTGGAGGACTTAAAAGCAAAAAACAAAAAGAGGGCAGGTGCGGACCAGCCCATTTCGAAGGTGCTATCGTGTCCAGGTCCGCTGGCACACACACACGCGCCGCCCAGCCCAAGCCCGGCCCGGCTCGGCTTGGCACACACGCGCGCGCGTGTGTGAGCTAGTGGAGCCCCTCCTCTAGTGTGATGACTAGTGGGAGAAAGTGGGCAAACCCTTATATGTTGGTAGGGGATTCTTCCCTTACCGATATGGGACTAAAATTGTGTGGTTTTAACACACACACCCAACAATCCCCCACATGTGTTTAAAACCACTAAATATTAAATAATTAAAAACTTCAAAATATAAAGTAAAAAGACTTTGCTGGATTCCGTATACTACGCAGTAGGTGTAGGTACCTTCCGGTTTGAACCTCCACTTAGTACAGTTGTATACATCCGTGAGGACTTGGTGGACTACGCCTTGAACCAGCCTCATTTATCGGGTTTCTACAAGTAGTACACGTAGTACAGTTTTCGATGGTTCTAAGCGGGTTGCGCTATTAATGGCCTTGCGCAGATATCTTTTCTTGTATGTTTCTAGGGAGCAGCCTTGGTCCCAGAGTTGCGGCCTCACAACGACATACATATAGGTAAGTCCTAATAGGGGTGTGAGCAAGGCGACACCCCGCCTAATGGGTCTTGGACTTATTAAGAGTTTTACACTCATCCTACCCCTTGCTTTTAATAAGCACTGACGTCATAGGGATGGAAGCATTATTCAGTGCTCCTCATTTTCAATCACTACTACAGTTTGTTTCTACCCATTGAACCTCCGTGAGGTTGGGTTCCCACTGCGGTGATTTTTCTTATGGGCTTAATCCCATCCCCCTCGACGATTCTAAGACCACTGTCCTAGAGAGGTCCTTAGTTAGATGATCCACCAAATTCTTTTCGGATCTAACAAAGTCTAGGGCAATTATTTGATTTTTCATCTTATATCTGAGAGATCTATGTCTCACTTTCAGATGTCGATTTATTTTCACATCAGCATTTTCTTGATTACATTTATCAATAGCTGATCGACAATCACAATAGATAGATATAGCCGGTAAAGGCTTTTCTATCAATGGGATCTCATATAGAAGATCTTGAAACCATTCTGCTTCTGTGCTAGTGGTATCTAGTGCTATCATTTCTGATTCCATAGTACTCCTAGCTATAACGGTTTGTTTGGTGGATTTCCAAGATATAGCTCCACCTCCTAGTAGGAATACATATCCGGTTGTGGACTTAATATCTATTGAGTCACTAATCCAGTTAGCATCAGAGTATCCCTTTAATACAGCTGGATATCCACTATAGTGGAGACCGTATGATATGGTTCCCTTAAGGTATCTAAAAACTCTTTTTAATGCATTCTAATGGGACAAATTCGGGTTAGACGTATAACGACTAAGTCTATTTACCGCATAAGCGATATCGGGTCGAGTATAGTTTGCTAGAAAACCTAGCGATCCTATGATTTGAGCATACTCGCTCTTTAGTCTAGGAAGTCCAGTGTTCTTTGTCAGATAGGTATTTGGATCATATGGTGTGGATACCGGTTGGCAATCGGGGTCATAAAATTTTCTAAGGATTTTCTCGACATAGTGGGATTGGGATAACACTAAACTATTTTCTTTCCTAATGATCTTAGTGTTTAAAATAACGTCGGCTTGTCCTAGATCTTTCATGTCAAAGTTTTGGGACAAAAAGTGTTTGATATCATTTATGATTTGTATGTTTGAACCGAATATTAGAATATCGTCTACTTTATGGTATACACATTTATTCGTTGTGTTGATATCAAATTCATAGGATAAGATAATTTTATCGAGTTTCATGTGCCATTGTTTTGGAGCTTGTTTAAGTCCATAGAGGGATCAAATTAACTTACACACCTTTTCCTCTTGTCCAGGTGCAGTAAATCCCTCGGGTTGGTCCATGTATATTTCCTCATTAAGGTCGTCATTCAAGAAAGCAGTCTTAACATCCATTTGATGTATGACTAGCTTATAGATTGAAGCTAAGGCGATGAGGATCCTAATCGTGGTTATCCTAGCGACATGTGAGTAGACATCAAAGTAGTCTACCCCAGGTTTTTGGGTAAAGCCCTTGGCTACAAGTCGTGCCTTAAATTTATCTATGATACCGTCGGGTCTAAGCTTCTTCTTTAAACACCCATTTACATCCTATGGTTTTACAACCAGGAGGTAAATTGGTGAGTTCCCAGGTATGGTTTTGAAGTATGGATTGGATCTCGTTATCTATGGCTTCTTTCCAAAAAGGTGAGTCTATGGACTTCATTGCATCTGTATAGGTGGAGGGAGAGTTCTCCACCATAAGTGCATAGAAGTCATCAAAGACTTTCTCTACACGGGCACGTTTACTCCTCCTAGGTTCGGTTTGGGTTACCGGTTCAGTCTGGTCTTCAGGTTCTAATTGGACTTCAGGTTCGATCTGAGTCACCTGATTAGAACTGGAGGCCTGGTTATTGGTATTAATCCTAGTGTTGATCCTAGTCTTATAAGGAAAGATGTTTTCGAAGTATGAGGCATCTCTTGCTTCGATTATGGTGTTATTGGCTATTTCGCTAGTGGAGTCCCTCCTCTAGTGTGATGACTAGTGGAAGGAAGTGGGCAAACCCTTATATGTTGGTAGGAAATTTCTTCCCTTATTGGGACTAAAATTGTGTGGTTTTAACACACACACCCAACATATAGGTCTTTTGCGTTGCTGGTGCAGAGTCGAGCCCACGTACCCCAGAACTTGGCATCATTGACACAGCCTCCGGCGGGAGCCAATGAGAGGTGTCTCATGCGACGGTCTATACGTCTCTGCTGCCCCGCATCTCTTCCCGCCAAATCTTACTACAAACCCGTCCGTCCCCAAATCCCCCACCACCCGTTCGACGAAATTCCACACAGACAACCCCTATGGATACTCGAGACCAGGGCCATCGCCTCACATCCGCTCGAAACCAGCCGCGATCGGCTCCGATCGAGCGGCGTCAGCCTCGATCCCACCACTCTCGCGGTGGCCCTCAAGTCCTGCTGCGGGAAAACAGGCATCCAAATCCACGGCGTTGCAGTGTCTTCGGGACTCGACTCTTACGTCACTGTGTCCAACTCTCTCATGAACATGTACTCCAAATCCGGATCCTTCGATCTGGCTCGCAAGATCTTTTCAAGCATCCCGAAGCCAGATGTCGTCTCGTGGAACACCATCCTCTGCGGTTTTACTTGCGGCATTGACGCGTTGGAGTTTGCCTCTAGGATGCGGCAGGCTGGAGTTCCGCTGGACCCCGTTACCTTCACCACCGCTCTTGCCTTCTCTGCACACCTTCGCAATCTTGAATTCGGGCTTCAGTTGCATTCCCTCGTGGTGAAATCTGGGTTCGGTTCTGATACATTTGTGGGAAATGCGCTCATCACTGTGTATTCGAGGAGTGATTGCCTTGATGAGGCTCAGAGTGTGTTTGATGAAATGCCGGTGAGAGATTTGGTCTCATGGAATGCGCTGATCTCTGGGCTCACCCAAGAAGGGAATTGTGGGTCTGAAGCTATACAGGTGTTTTTAAACATGGTGTCGGAAGAGGTGGAGAGACCTGACCACGTCTCATTCGCAAGCGTTATCTCAGCATGTATTCAGGCGAGGAGCTTCGAGATCGGATGTCAAGCCCATGGCTTTACAGTGAAGGTAGGACTAGAAGGCCATGTCTCGGTTTCTAATGTCCTCATGTCGATGTACTATAAGCATGGGGATGTCGATTCTTCGAAGAAAGTTTTTGAGAACATGAGAGAGCGGAATGTCATTTCGTGGACGACTGTGATTTCTGTCGACACCAGGAGTGCACTTTCTATGTTCAATGGCATGAGATCGGACGGTGTTCAGCCCAATGATGTCACATTTGTTGCATTGATCGACGCTGTATCGTCAGATCACTTGAAGAGAGAAGGCCAAATGGTTCATGGATTTTGCTTCAAATTTGGTATCATGTCAGAAATGAATGTTTCAAACACTCTTATAACTATGTACTCAAAATTCGAGTCCATGGAGGAGTCGAGAATGATCTTTGATGACATGAGCTGTAGGGAAACCGTCTCTTGGAATGCATTGATATCTGGCTATGCCCAGAATGGGCTATGCGAAAAGGCTCTAGAGATATTTGCCTCCTCCATCTTGTACTGCAAGCCGACACAGTATACTTTTGGGAGCATTCTCAGTGCAATCACCACCACCGAAACAATTTCCCTGACATACGGGCGGAGGTGTCACTGCTTCTTAACTAAACTCGGCCTCAACACGGGAGAGTATGTATCCGGTGCCCTTATCGACATGTATGCAAAGCGCGGGAGCATCGACGAGTCTCAAAGGGTGTTCGATGAGACGATCCAGAAGAGCCTCGTCAGTTGGACGGCCATAATCTCAGCCCATGCAAAACATGGGAGGTATGAGGTTGTGATGAACCTGTTTGAAGACATGGTGAGCTCTGGCGGTCGCCCGGATCACATCACATTCCTCGCAGTCCTTATGGCCTGCGGCTGCAAAGGGATGGCCGATGTGGGTCGTAGGATATTCGAATCCATGGTATTGGAGCACATGATCGAGCCATGGCCGGAGCATTACGCATGCATGGTGGACATGTTGGGGAGGGCGGGGAGGTTAGCGGAGGCGGAGGAGTTCGTGAAACAAATACCAATGGGGCCAGGGATCTCGGCATTGCAGAGCTTACTAGGGGCTTGCAGGGTGCACGGGAATGTGGAGATGGGGAAGAGGGCGGCGGAGGCTCTGATGGAGATGGAACCAATGGAAACGGGGGCCTATGTGCTGATCTCGAACATATATGCAGAGAAGGGAGAGTGGGAGAATGTGGCCAAGATAAGGAAGGGGATGAGGGCCAGGGGAGTGAAGAAGGAGGTGGGTTTCAGTTGGGTGGATATTGGCATTAGGGATTCCATACACATGCACAAATTCTCATCTGATGATAAGACTCACCCATTGGCAAAAGAGATTTATAAAATTGCCGACTGTTTGGGATTTGATATGAGAAATTTGGAGGACGGCTAAGGACAACTATACTGGCAAGCTGAGGCTATATACAAGAATCCAGGACAACCGAAAGAATTTGACTAGCTTTCTACTTTGAAATACAACAGGTATGTCCCACAAAAGATTTGATCAATTTAATTGCAGTCGTCTCTAAGCGTTTGTTGCTGCTGAGCCCTTTTCTCATGTTGATCATAGCAGTTCTTGCATAGGAGACATTCTATTTATTTGTATCCCAAAGAAATCTTGCCTTGCATGTGTGTTTATTCTCATAATAGTTCTATATTCAAACCCAATCTCGTGAGATCATGACTCATGAGAGGAGAAACTTCCTCCGAGTACACAAGTTTCAGTAATCAGCTAAGCTTTCTTCAACAACCAAATAGTACCTCTATGAATTTCTTTTTGGGTAACACACTGCAGAAAACATCAGCATTTCCTGAGGTATAAATTCACTGTAAATCCATAATCATAGAATTTTTCAAGGTTTTTTTCTCGTGACTTTTTCAAAATTGGTCTTCTTGTTAATGTACATATAATGGGTCGGGTTTACTGTACAGTCGGGTCGGTTACATGTACATATATTTGGGCTTGAGTCCCTCAATGGAATCATTCTATTCCTCTCCAAACCCTAGCCGTCATCTCCTGACATAGTATCAGAGCTCTAGGGTTCTCCCGACGACGACGACGGTCCTCCGGTTGCACCTCCTCCGGCCTCCCTCCTTCTCCGGCTGCACCTCCTCCGGCTGCCCCTTCCCGCCGGCTGCACCCCCCTCCCGACCCACCGCCCCCTTCTCCGATCACCTACAACCCCCGCCCCCCTTATCCGATCACCTACAGCACCACCGCCCCCCCTTCCGGACCCCCTACAGCCACCGCCCCCCCTCCCGGACCCCCTACAGCCACCGCCCCCCCCTCCCGAACCCCCTACAGCCCCCGCCCCCCCTCCCGAACCCCCTACAGCCACCGCCCCCCCTCCCGGACCCCCTACAGCCCCCCTCTCGGACCCCTTACAGCCCCCGCCCCCCCTCCTGAACCCCATACAGCACCCCCGACCCCCTCCTCTCCTGACACTTCTAAAGGAATGATTTACTAAGTAAAACTGCCCATCTGGTTAGAATTGCCGACTGTTTGGGATTTGAAATGAAAATTTTGAAGGAAGGCTAAGGACAGCTAGACTAGCAAGCAGAGGCTATATACAAGAATTAGGGACAAACTAAAGAATTTTACTTGCATTCTACTTTGAAATACAACAGGTGGTGCGTTGTGGCGGAAGAAGATATATGCCATGCATGTATTTCTTGATTGCCCATTGGTTCCAGCATTTTGGGATTCCTGTTGGGAACAAAAACTTATTCGCTTTGAGAAGGAGATGATTAATGATCATGTAGCTAAATCTAAATGAGGCCAGTTATCCCCTACAATGGGTAAACAGATGGTATGAGCATTGTGATTTTTGTGGAAGGCTAGGTGTGCTAAATTGTTTAGGGGCGAGTCAATCAATAGTCATCGATCAGTTTCTACCAAGTCTTCCTAACGACCTAGTTCTCGCTGAGAACAAGCTACGTAAATTATATCATATAGAATGATTTCTAGGTTAGGGTCACAATGACAATGTTTAATCTTGAGGTTTTCATTTAAACTGATTCAAATCAATGGACAATTTGTAGAAGGAAACTGTCTTTTACTGTTTAGTTACACTTCATATTAGTCATTCCTGATCTAGCTCTAGTTCATAGAAAAAAAAAACCTAATTAATGCCACTCAATTAGGATTAATAATGCTAATGATTTACCCTGACTCTTCAACAACAGTACCTTAGACTTTTTATTTAATTAAAAGTATGTCCTAAGGTCTAAATTAAACATATACCATAAAATCATATGTAACATACCTGGTATATATAGAGAGAGACCACCAAAATAAAACAAACATCTAATTTATTCTTGTTCCCTCATTCAAGATTACAAGAGAATACTAACTGACCCTATCATAATAAACTCAAACGACTCAATAAATAATAAAATTAAATAACAACAAATAATTAGCGCCTCAACGGATAGTGGAACTTGAAGAAGCGGCCGGGGATGTTCGCCTCTTGTAGCCCGGTGAGGTGTAACTGCTTGCTACGGAATTATAGCAAGCAACAATTTCGGAGCAGAGGAAATGAATAACATCTCCGTCGGTGTCGTCAAGGCCAAGAACTCGATTTTTTTGGAAATTCGAAAAACCCGGGGTACCATAGTAACCACGTCTAGGCGCCATTTACACTCTCCGGGTGTGGTTGACCATACCCAGAGCTCTGTATATTCTCAGTACGATGTTAAATTATATATCGCCACAATTGTCAAGGAACCAGCTTCCTCCCCCTCCTAACCTATGTGGTCAGGAGTGACATAGGGGAGAAGGCAGATCAAACCAAATCAAATTTTTCGATCATATCTCCCGACAACCAAAAGAAGAATCCTGACAAAAACACATCACACCTTTCTTCAAACCTGACAACCGACACTGAGAGTTTCTCAACTCATCACCTGCAACTGAAGAATACACTCAGATCTCGGTGGGAGTAAACTCAAGGATGGTATAAGACATTGGTATAAATGTCTTATACCATCCTTGAGTTTACTCCCACCGAGATCACAGTGTACTCTTCGGTTGCACACGAATGAGTGATGAGTCGAGAAACTCCCAGTCCTGGTTGTCAGGTTTGAAGAAAGGTGTGGCGTGTGTTTGTCAGAATTCTTCTTTTGGCTGTTGGGAAATAGGATCAGAAATTTTGATTTGGTTCGATCCGCCTTCTCTCCTATGCCACTACCGACCACACAGTTAAGAGAGGGGAGTGGCGAAGTCGGGTTCTTGGCAGTTGCGGCAACAGATTATGCTACATCATATTGAGAACTACAAAGATCCGGGTATGGTCAACCATACCCTAAGGGTATATATGGCCCCTAGATGCGGTTACTAGTCTACTGGGTTTTTTGAATTTCCAAAAAAATTTAGTTTTTGGCCTCGACGACACCAACAGAGATGTTATTCATTTCCTTTGCTCCAAAATGGTTGCTTGCTACAATTTCTGTAGCAAGCAGCCTATGCAGTCAAAGTCGGTAGTCGGCCCTAGTCGGTCAAGGGCCGACTAGGACTAGTCAGGACTAATTCGGAACTAGTCGGTCAAAACTTATGCTAACCCCTCCCCCCCTCCCTAAACATATATGATATATGAACAAGCATAAATGTCAATAAGTATATAATATTAGTCGGTTAATAACAATACATACCTTCACACTTCACAGCATGGGTATAAATACATAAGTAATAGTCAAACATAACACAGTTGTATTGGCTTCATGCCCATGTCAAAAGACTCAGAACTAAGAATTCATCACAATATTTGTTTGATGATGTTTAATCAGTGAACAACCCCAATTTTGATTATAGGGTTATATGGATATCAACAAATAAACTTATTATTTGTCTATGTTTTTATCTGGGATTCTCAGGTGCTCAACAGATGATTACAGGGAAGAGCCATAGTTGTGAGTCTTGCGACTCAAGACTTTGAGCCAATGTAAAAAATCCAAACAAAATTGCTTGCGCAGACTCCTTTCAAAAAAAAAAGTTGCTTGCAGAATGCTGCCTGTGGACTAGTTGGCAGTCGTTAGTTGGGGACTAGTCGGGTCTAGTCGGGATTCCGCCCAGCAATGACGGAATCGAAATTAATCGGTCGGCAAAATGCCGCCCAGGGACTAGTCGCCGACTAGTCCCGACTTTGATAGCATAGCAAGCAGCTGCACCACATTGGAGTACAAACGGCAAATATCCCTGACGCTTCTTCAAGCTCCACTATCCGTTGAGGCACTAATTATCTGTTATTTAATTTTATTTTATATTGAGCCGTTTGAATTTATTATGATAGGGTCGGTTAGTATTCTCTTGTAATCTTCAAGTAGGGAATAAGAATAAAAGCGATGTTTGTTTTATTTTAATGTTCTTTGTCTCTATCAGGTACGTTACAATTTAGACCTCATGACATACTTTTAATTAAGTGAAAAGTCTTTTTCTATGAAATAGAGCTAGATCGAGAGTGACTAGCTAATATGTAAGGTAACTAAACAGTTAAAGATTGTTTTCTTTTACAAATTCTTCATGGATTTGAATCAGTTTAAATGGAAACCTCACAATTAAGCATAATCATCGTGATCCTAACCATGATATCATTATATATGATATAATTTACATATCTTGTTCTTAGTAAACTGGTAGAGTATTGGTTGACTCGCCCCTAAGCAATTTAGCACATCTTGTCTTTCAAAAAAACCACAATGCTTATACCATCTGTTCTACCAGGGATATTTGGCATCGCTAAAGGATCATTAATTGCCTCCTTCTTAAAACGAATACGTTTTTGTTCCTCATATGACTCCCAAAATGCGGAGGAAGTTTGGAAAATAAGATCCAGGCCTATTTTAATGAAGCTTTTCATAAAATGCGATTTAATAGTTGATCAATTTGACTATGAGCAAATAAATAAAAAAATCCCGGAAATCACCTGAGGAAGTCATGGAGTTTTGCTTCCTTTGGGTTTGCATTAGCACCCCAGCCCACTCCTCAAGCAATGTACCCACAGGACAAAAAATGATGAAAATGGCTGCGCTATATGTGGGGAGGATTACGGTCGTCGTACGGTCCCCCTCCAACAATCGATTGAAGGATAGAGCTTCAGGGATGTGTCGTGTTATAGAGCGATGAGCTGGCACGTGCTAAACTGTCACACTAACACTATATAGTAGAGAGAGAGAGAGTTAACACAGGATGTGGTGACGAAGTTCGGTCGAAGCCTACGTCTCTGTGTGGTAAGACACAACCTTTAAATCCACTAACTCTGAAAGAAATTGAGCCACTCTCGACAGGCCGAGGAGTGTTTACACAGGTGAATAGAGGGTGGAGAAGGTTTGACTGGAGTTTGAAAACCAGAAGGCTCTGGGAACTCTGGAAAACAAAAAGTGTGATCTGGAATAATGAAATTCAATCTTGAAGATTTGTTGAATCTGCTATATATAGCAGTTTAGGAATATCGGGGGTTTGCTAAATATCCGGGGAGATTTAGCAGGCCCCAAATAGTATTTGTGGGCCTCAGGCAGGGCTACAGGTCCCACCATGGGCCCCAGACATGGCTGTGGGTCCCACCGTCATGCTCGTGGGCGCCAGGCAGGACTACAAGCCCCACCGTCATGCTCGTAGGCCCTAGGTAGGGCTTCGGGTCCCACTATCGTCAAATTTTGCACCCACATTATATATTATACAATTCTCCACAACTGACCTCATTTTTGGACGAAGGACGTATGGGATTCCATGCCTATTAAGTGGAGTTAATGAAAAAGGGTATTGTTGATAAAATTCTGAATCACATAACAAATAGAAAATAAGTTGAATCGGCTGTCATGTAAGGAAAATGAAGGTTACAATTTGATTAATTATAGTTGAAAGTGCGGACCTCTCAAAACCTTTTTTTTTTTTTGCAGGAAGCTCTCGTCACATTGTTGGCAGTGGGAATTTACCTTCTCATTAAGTTTGGCAGTGTTACGAGAGAGAGAGAGAGAGAGAGAGAGAGAGAGAGAGAGAGAGAGAGAGAGAGAGAGAGAGAGAGAGAGAGAGAGAGAGAGAGAGAGAGAGAGAGAGAGAGAGAGAGAGAGAGAGAGAGAGAGAGAGAGAGAGAGAGAGAGAGAGAGAGAGAGAGAGAGAGAGAGAGAGAGAGAGAGAGAGAGAGAGAGAGCAACTGCATGAAGAGTAGTAGTTAGATCACGTTTTTCTCTTCTTTTTATTCTTCTCCGTTGTTTACTTGAATGCCATATCGATGATTTGAATCGTCTGCTAAGTGGTATCCCATCCGTCCAATGGCAGGTGAGTTGCACTCAAACCCCCCCCTCTAGTCTCCTCCAAAACGTGAACGGCATCCAGCCATCCTACATACACATAGACTTTGGCAGGTGAATCACCCATTGGAATTTCATTTACGTTCTAATTTGTTTGGGAGGAGTTGCAACCGCATGAGTTCCATCTCATGCGTTTTGGACAAGCCCTAACTTTGGTTGTGTTAGTTCCAACATGTGTGTAACCAAATAAACATGAATTTTTGGGATGAGTTCTAATTGCATCCGTTGAAAATTTTTCTCTCACGGAGCAACTCATGCCAAATAGCTGTGTGTATAAACTTATGCAATTGTAATTTGTAACTCCTTCGTCCATCACCGGCTGGCCGATCGCCTGCCATCACCACTCACCACCCTGCTGGCCACCACCGCCCCGCCTCCCAACACCCGCAACCACCCACCGCCAGCCATCATCACTCGCCGCCTCACCGGCCTCCACCACCTCTCGCCACCGCCGCCGATTCCAGCAACCACCTGCTGCTAGCTGAATAAGTAAGGTAAACGGATCAAGTGGGTCTACCTGTTTATAAACAGGTCGGGTATAGGTTTAGGGCCTAGACACGATTAGTTAAAAGGATCGTGTCTGGGTCTAGGGGTTTTGGACCGGACCCAAAACCAAACACAACCATTGCCAATAGGGGTGGCAATGGGTCGGGTTGGGTTCGTGTCTGGTGTCTTGTCGTGTCCAAAACCCCTGGACTCGGACCTGACCCGTTTAACTAATCGTGTCTATATCCTAAACCTGTACCCGACCCGCTAATAAACGGGTAGATCCGATAAGATCCGTTTACCACCCGGGTCTATTCAGTTGACCCGATCCGACCCAATCCGACTCGACCTGACCTGACCCGAAAGATCCGCTGGTATTATATATTATAGTATCAGATTGCGGGTAGACTCGACACGACCCGACATGACCCGTTGAAAACTAAACGGGTCTTCCCAGGTCTATTGTGTCCAGACCCTAAACCCGGACCCGACCCGTTGACTAGTTTACGATCCGAACCTGTTTAGCCCTGACCCAGACTCGCTAACTCTGTGTCGGGTCTGCCATGGCGGGTCCGAAATTGCCAGCCCTAGTTGCGACTCCTCCTCCCAACCAAATAGGGTCTTAGAGATGGCTACGCGTTGCTACACACAGTGACTTCTTTATTTTATATATATATATATATATATTGAAAATTATTTTAAGACGGGGCGGACACGTGGTGCATGATGCCTCAGCTTTATAAGAACAGTATAGATGTGTAGGAAGCAAATATTGAAGAGCAGTACGTATTGGGTGTCTTTCTATGTCATCCAGATGGAAAGCTTCTAACCTGGTTTTCATTCTGTGTAGTTTCTTTTGAAAAATTTTATTCGTACCCCAAAAATCTGTAATTAGCCCCAGTCTCTCTCGTTTCTCAATAACTTACTCAACAATCCTTTAATATCAACAATGTCCTTTTCTTTTGTACCCCAAACGCCAAAGCTCTAACTCAACGTCTTTTATACCCCCAACCTAACCTAAGGTCTTTTTGAACTTCCTTAGCCCAAGCCTAATCCGTCGAGTTGGCCAGGTTGATGGGGTTGTACAGGGTGGGTTGACCGGCTTTGATATGGTAGAGGATAAATAATTCGGGTTGGGCTCGGGTTAGCCCGCCCAAATTCGGTTGGATTCGGGTTGGGTTCGGGTTGGCCTGCCCAAGTTGCAGCCCTACTTATGCCTTCAAGTACCAGCCAATTGCATGAGGTTTATTTGAGAGGGGGGTGTATTCAAGAGTGCATATAATTGGGGTATATTTAAGGGGGTATGTATTTGATGGGGGTATAATCAAGTTGGGGCGGGCCATTTAACTGGGGTGTATTGAAGGTGGGGTGTAAGGGGGAAGAGTATTTTTGAGATAGGAATGGGGTATGAAAAAAAAAATGGGGTGTGTTCAAGTTTGTTGGAAATGGGGGCCAATTACAGATTTATGGGGTATGAATAAAATTTCTCCTTTTTTTTTGGGTTATTTTGACTTTGCCTCCCAAATTTGCCTTGAATTAGACTTTACCCCTATATTTTCATTAATTAGACTTTACCCCCCAAAACTTAATGTATTTTCCATCAGCTCACCCTTTCTCTTAGATGGTGAGCTGATGGAAAATAAATTTAGTTTTGGGGGGTAAAGTCTAATTAATGAAATAATGGCGAGGTAAAGTCTAATTCAAGCAAAATTTGGGGGCAAAGCCAAAATAACTCTTTTATTTTTGACAGCACATTCTTTGTAGTAGAACAAGATATTTAACATGGCTTACCTTATTAGAATTCAATATGATTCTCACACCAAAAAAAAAAAAGCTCAATATGTCATAGATCCTGGGTGCCTGCTACTAGGGGTGCAATTTAGGTCAGGTAAAACCCAGAACTGACCCAACCCGGCTTAAGTGGGTCGGGTTGGTTCGAATATTTTGACCAAATGGGTTGGTATGGTTCTAAGTTTTGTGGTCCGATTAAATACGGATCGGTTCCGGGTTGGTGCTCGGGTAGATCCAACCCAACCCTAAAACCAAATTCATATATACTTTTTTTAAAAGAGGATATATTTGTCATGATTAGAGCGACGGTTGTAAATGCCATTACACAAGTTAGACCATGATTCGAAGGCTGCCTATTGCAGGAGCGCAAAGTAATTTTTTTCTCAGCAAAGATCGAGTCTTGTTTCTGCCCACATATATATCTCACATGTTTGGACTTGGGGGTTACATCACAATATCACATGAGGAACCATTTGTTGTTTGATAACATTGAATCAACTACCAAGAGAACCCACCATGTGAGTGCATTTTTGTTGTTGGCTTGGTTTGCTATGTTTGCTTCCGATCCAATCGTAGCAAGCCACGTCGGCAGTTTAAAGGGACATAATGGAGACTACACTTGCTACCATAGTTGCCTTGCCATTATGTCCCTTTAAATTGCTGACGTAGCTTGTTGCGATTAGGCCGGAAGCAAATGCAACAAACCAAGCTGACAGCAAAAATGCACTCCCAAAATGTAGCTAAAGCCTAAAGCCTAATGTGGGCCTCTGGGTTGCTTGTCATTAGCCATTAGTCACCCGAGACCCTGACCCGACCTTAGTGTGGGTCGGGTTGTTTGGGTATATGCCCAATTTGGGCCGGTTCGAGTATCAATATGGTAAAACCGAACTAGTTCGGTTCGGTTCCGGTTGACTCAAATCCAAAAACCCGACCAGAGTTGCACCCTAGCTGCCACTCTTCTCAAAGTCAATGCTTTAAAAATGGAACTGAATCAGACCGTCGATCTGATTGGGCCAAATATGGATCCCTAGTGGTCCAGGGAAAATCAGGTAGTAGTTGAAAATCGTTTGGATCGTCCGATTTCTTAAAAATCCACTCTAATGGTCGAACTGTCCAATTAGATTTGAAGCGGTTTGTTAATAGAGAGTTCTTTACCACCCATCTTCTATCTCCTCTTGTGTTTGTGCAAGTGAGCAAAGGATTTGCACTCTAACATAATCAAAATCATGTTAGAAATTATAGAACGTTGTTGAAGTGAATGAAAGAACTTAAGGCGTGTCAACAACACTGACTTAAAGAACTTAAGAACGTTGTTGTATCCCGATCACAGAGTAAATTGGACTTAAGGCGTGTCAACAACACTGACTTCAAAGCGATGGATGTTGCCCTTGGTGCACAAGTCTCGTGGCTATATAGTTTCCAAGATACAATGAACATCTTAGATCCGTCTCAACGTACACTCATTGATTTTGGCTTATAATCTGACTTTTTGTAGTTAATACCTAGATTTAGAAATAAAAAAAAAATGAGAAAATACAAATCGTCTCATGTTCTGTTCACTGATATAAGATTGACGAATTTTCTATTTACATTGACCACTTATTTCTCGATTTTCGGATATTGAATTAAAAAAATGAATTAGCTAACTTCGGCCCCCTATATATAGGCCTCCATAACAGAAAAACCAACAAGTAGTTACAGAAACCACCCGGTAGTTATTAAACTATCAAAACCGAATAACCAACATATGATTATAGAAACCGCCCGATAGTTATAAAACTATCTAATCCGAATAACTAATACGTTGTTACGGAAACCGCCTGATAGCTATAAAACTACTCAATCCGAATAACCAATAGTGGCTACAGGAAACCACCTGGTAGTTATAAAAAATAAAAATAAAAATCGTTCGAGGAAAATTCCTACAAAATTTCAATTTTAACAACAATCCCGACAAAATTTTAAATTTTAAAAAATTACTAGATATAAGCTCTATGTTTTTCGAAGAAATGTGTCTTCCGAATTCGAATCTCCTTCTAGTACTGATAAATGCTACCCATTCAAGCCCAAGTGACCTATGACTTTAACTAGAACTTTTGTGTATAGGTTTGATTCATTAGACACATAGTAAAAGTACTAAGTCGGATTCTGTACGGGATTGTACATTACGGCATTGTGCAGTATCTTGTTCTCATAAATGCTCTAAGAAAATGCCCAATTCACATAGATTGCGGGCCTACAGTCACACTTACATAAGTGAGTCTCCAATGATATCCTATAACTAGATACCATGCCGTATAGGTCTCGAACTCATTTAGAGCAAATGATCTTCCTCTTTCAGTTACACATTTTGTTTGTTATTACTCATTGAACCAACTTCTTGGGCTCTCTAATTAGAAGATTGGGTTACCACCGACAATGACTTTTATATAGACAATAGTCTCATACCCTTCGATGATTCTAGAACTATATTCTTGGAAAGTCTCTTTGTAAAGAGATCTACTAGATTACTCTCAGATTTGATATAACTAAGGGCTATGACTCCTATTGAATCTAGCATTCGAACAATCTTTTATCTTAACTGGATATGTCTAGAAGTTTTAGCATCATGCTTCTTATATCTAACTTTAGCTATAATAGTTTGGTTATACATCTAATTGATATAGCAGGAATTGGCTTCTCAATCATAGACATATCATTTAATAAGCCCTTAAGCCATCCCGCTTCATTTTCAGTCATTTTAAGAACTATCAATTTAGATTACATAGTAGATCTGATAATCAAAGTCTGCTTGGAGGATTTTCAGGCGACTGCTCCCCCTTCAAGAATAAAAGCATATCTACTCATGGCTTTAGTTTCATTTGAATCTGAGATCCATCTTGCATCGTTGTATCATTTCAATACAACGAAAAACCTTAGATAATAGAGATCATAATTTATGGTTCCTTTAAGGTATCTCAATAATCTTTCTAGCGCATTCTAATATGATTGATCAACTCTACTAGCGTACATGCTTAGCCTTCCTATAGTATATGAAATGTCTGACTTTATACAATTAGCCAGATATATACTAAGTTTTGAGACACAATCACTTTGACTATTTTTTAACTTCATGCTAGAATCATAAGGAGTACTAACCGATTTACAATCAAACATGTTAAACCTTTTTAGTACATTTTTAACATAGAAGCATTGACTTAAAGCTAATCCATTATTAAACTTTAATATTTTTAGGCCTATGATAGTATCTCCATGCCTAGATCTTCCATATCAAAATTCTCCTTTAGAAAATTCTTTACATCTAAAACCATATGATAACTATTTTCAAATATAAGAATATTATCAACATAAAGACATAGGACAATAAAATCACTTTCAGTGGTTTTAAAATATATACATTTGTCATATTTATTTATCAAAAAATCATAGAAGGTAATTATATTGTTGAATTTCTCATGTAATTGCTTCGAAGCTTGTTTAAGTCCATATAGTGACTTAACAAGTATGCAAACTTTGTGCTCCTAACCAATAAAGATCAATCCATCTGGTTGATCCATATAGATCTCTTATTCTAAATCGTCATTGAGAATACGATTTTTATATCCATTTGACGGATGTCAAGATCATATATTGAAGCTAGTGCTATCAATACTCGGATTGTTGACATCTTGTAGATAAGTGAGTAGGCATCAAAATAGTATACTCTTAAATGTTTAAAACCTTTGGCTACAAGTATAGCATTGTATTTTTCAGTTGAGCCATCTAGTCTTATCTTCTTTTTGAATATCCACTTACAACTAAGTGGTTTATTCCCAGGTGGGAGATTGGTGAGAATTCAAGTGTTATTAGCCATAATAGATTCCATTTTACTTTTAATGGCTTCCTTCTAAAATTCGGTATCCATAGATAATATCGCCTCTTTATAAGAAGTGTGATCATTTTCAATACTGAAAAATAAAGAAACCATCTCCTAGATTCTTCTTTATCCTGATTCTGCTACTTCTTTTGAGTTTTTTTTTTATCGAGGGTATGAACCAAAAAACTACTAGAAGGAATTGAGGCTAGAGGTTGTGAAATTTTATCTTATAAAGAAAAGATATCCTCAAATAAAATAACATCTCTAGACTCAATAATTGTATTATTATCAAATCTGCTAGCCTCAGATTTGATAATAAAAAATTTATATACTGCATTATGATAAGTAAAGCCTATGAAAACACAATCAATAGTCTTTGGACCAATTTTTCTCTTTTTGGATATATGAATATTAACTTTAGCCAGGCATCCCCACACTTTAAATGTTTATAAGTTAGATTTTTGTTAGTCTATTTTTCATATGGAGTTAGTAAGAAATTTCTGTGGAGAACTCTGTTTAAGATATAATAAGCTGTCAAGATAGTCTCTCCATATAAGTTTTTGGATAAGCCCGAGCTAGAATCAAATAGTTCACAATGTCTAAAAGATTATATTCTTCCTCTCTGTAACCCTATTTGACTGAGGAGCATAAGGGGCAGTGGTCTTATGGACTATGTCGTGGTTTTCACAAAATTTTGTAAAGTATATTAAAATATATTCACCTCCTCAATCAGACCTAAGAGCCTTGATTTTTCTTTTCGGTTTAGTTTTCTACCTCCTTTTGGAAGGCTTAGAATTGATGACTTCATCCTTAGTTTTTATCAGATAAACAATATAATACTTAAAAAATTCATATAAATATGATTTCTAATATTGTTTCGATTGAACACACATTGCACGTTTTGATTTATCAATTGTATTATTAGGAATAAGATTTAAGGATATCATTCTCTGAATTATATTGACATTAACATGTCCTAACCTTGAATGACATATGTTATAGGACACCATATGTAATACCACAAAGGAAATTTTTTTATTTATTATTGAAGTCGAAATAACACTCAATTTGAATAAGCCCTCATAAATGTTTTATTTCCCAATAAATACATTATTACGAGTCAAAAAAAACTTTTTTTTGGTAGGAAAGTCAAAATAACTTTATTCGACTTAAATACAAGCTTTATTCCATACTGGATCAGAAGTGATCCACTAACTAAGTTCTTCCTCACGTTTGGTACATGCTGCACGTTTTGGAAAGTCAAAGTACTCCCGGAAGTGAGCTTTAGGATCACATTTCCTTCTTCTCGCACTGATGTAGCGCTGGAGTTATTCATGGTTATAAGTTGAAAAAGCAGAGTAGTTAGCATACACATGAATATTTGCTCCAGTATTTATCCGCCAATCTGTAGATGGATAAGCTATGTTCACTCTAGGTTTATATATTTTTAACCATTCAACAATACTACTAGTCGTGGTCTTGATAATCATAACATTGACTTGTGGCTGAGGAGCATTTGAAGGGTTGGTGTTTCCTTCCATTTGTCCTTTCGATGGCGGGAGAATTTCATAATATGTCCGATTTTTTCATACACAAAGCATGCTCATTTCTTCTTTTGATCCTTATGGATCTTTTGTTAAGTCTTGAAGATGTTAGGTTTATATTTCTTTTTGTGAGGTTCTGAATTTGGCTTCAGAGTTTCCACTAAATTCTTCCTCGTCCTTAACTCTAGATGATTTGTCTACTTCTGCTTTTCGTAATGTTTTTCTTCTATTTGAATAGAAGAAAGCAAATCATCCAAGGTCAAGGCTTCTCGTTTAAGTTTCAAAGTGACTTGGAAGTCACTTCATGAACAAGATAACCTCTCAATCATTTATAGGAACATGTAGTATTTCATCAATGGGTATATACCTTGGCTGATGATTTTTTTAAGCCATTTTCAACATATCATATATTTGTAAAAACACTAATTTGTTCTCCAACATACAGAAATCTATATAATTTCCTATAAGATTTTTTTCGAATTCCACATCCTCATTTTCATATTTACTTTTCAGACTAGTCCAGAGTTCCTTAGAGGTTTGGGTGTTGCAATAAGTATCATATAGGTCATCAGATAAGGTGCTAAAGATTTTTCCATGACAATTATAGTCATCTTCATAAAATTTGAGTAAAGTAGCCTTTTCGACATCCTTTTCAAATGAGTCCGTAGGTGGAGGAGCATCTTGAGATATCACATAGGCTATCCTGTAAGTAGTAAGCTAATAAATCATCCTTTGCTGCCATCTTTTGAGTATTGCCCTTCAAATTTGTCGAGCTTTCCAATTGCCTCCTTGATATTAATATGTCATTTTGATAAGTCCTTTCAACAAAAAATCTAAAGGCAAGATTAGTCTATTGCTTTAAACTGTTAAAACTTATAGAACACGGTTGAAGTGGATGAAAGAACTTATATTCCGATCACAGAGTAAATTGGGTTCAAGGCATGTCAACGATATTAACTTTAAAGCGATAGATGCCGCCCTTGGTGTATAGGTCTTATAGCTATCTAGCTTCTAAGGTACAATGAACCTCTTAGACCCGCCTCAACGTGCACTCATTGATTTTGGCCTATAATTCGACTTTTTGTAGTAATACCCAGATTTAAAAAGAAGAAAATACAAATCATCTCAAGATCTGTTTACTGACAGAAGATTGATGAATGCTTTATTTGTATAGAGTACTTGTTTCTTGATTTTCGGATGTTGGATTAAAAAATTTAATTTGCTAACTTCAGCCCCCTATATATAGGCCTCCAAAACCGAATAACTAACAAGTGGTTACAAAAATCATTTGGTAGTTATAAAACTACCAAAACTAAATAACCAACATGTTGTTATAGAAATCGCTTGGTAGTTATAAAACTATCAATTACGAATAACCCACAGGTGGCTACAAACCGCCTGATGGTTATAAAACTACTCAATCCGAATAACCAACAGTGGTTACAAAAACTGCCTGGTAGTTATAAAAAAAATAATAATAAAAAAAATCGTTGGAGGGAAATTCCTAGAAAAACTTAAAATTTTTAATTTTAACAACTAGTTGAGCTGTTCCTGAAGAACGCCTTATACTCCTTCGCTGAAGGTTTTGTCCCAATTGGGTTTTCCTTAGCAATGGTTTAATGAGGTAATGTCTTAAAAGAGAGTGTGGGCATCAAAATTAGCCCACGGATTGGACCCGACCCACATGCGAAACCTGGCCCACATACAACGGCCCGCATGCGAAACCCGGCCCACACACAACGGCCCGCATGCGAAACCTGGCCCACACACAACGGCCCGCATGCGAAACCCGGCCCATACACAACGGCCCGCATGCGAAACATGGCCCATACATAACGGCCCGCATGCGAAACATGGCCCGTACACAATGGCCCACATGCGGACACAACCCGCACACAACGGTCCGCATATAAAGCGGACCCGACTCAACGCAAACGGGCCCCACCGGACCCGCAACTCGAACACAAAAAGGGGCCCACCGGCCCCCCCTTTTCATGGAAAATCGTGCCCCCCTCCCTATGGGGAGGTGTGGCCGGCCATAAAGGGAAAAAAAGAAAAAGAAAAAGAAAAAGAAAAGAAAAGAAAAAATCCTAACCGCCTCGATGCGGGGGGAGGTGGCGTGGACGTCTACACAAACGTAGATCCGCGACGATCCCTCGATCCGACGGACAAGACGACATCGTGTCGCCATGCAATTGAAAGGTGCAAAGATGATGACGTATCTTCAAAGATCAAGTCACATCTTGCCCGTAACCACCCCAACCAAAAAGGAAGGGATCAAGTTTGTTCCCCCCAAATAAGGGAACAATATCTTGATGGTTATGGGGGGAGATATTGGATGAAACAAAAAGATTTCAGCCATATCTCTCCCAACCTCCCCCATTTGCCTATAAATAGAAGGGGTGGGGGAAGGCATCAAAGGTCGGAAAAGCTGAAGGCGAAAGGGCTCTGCAAGAGAAGCTCCAACGCTTGAAGACCGAAGGCTTCACGAGGCACGACAAGCACGTCCTACGGAAATCCTTGGCCCTTCAAGTCCTCATCAACGTGAAGACCTTGTACTCGAAGATCAAAGCTTCGACTCCTCGCACGAAGAAGAAAGCTTGGAGAAGAAAACCCGGAGTCGTGTCACCTTGACTTCTCTAACGATCTTCATCAACTCCGAAGACGCCATAAGCAAAGGCCGGAGAAGAAGATCGAAGCCGACAACACCCGTCGTCTTCAACAAAGGCGTCGACTCCAACACGAAGAAGAAAGCTCGGAGAAGAAGGCCTGAAGCCGGTGCTACCCCTGCCGTCTTCGTCAACAAAAGCCAACGCTACAACCGTCGTGCGGAGATCGGTGCTACCCCCGCCGTCTTCACCAACAAAGCCGACGCTACAACCGTCGTGCGGAGATCGGTGCTACCCCCGCCGTCTTCATTAACAAAAGCCGACGCTACAACTGTCGTGCGGAGATCGGTGCTACCCCCGCCGTCTTCATCAACAAAAGCCGACGCTACAACCGTCGCACGGAGATCGGTGCTACCCCCGTCGTCTTCATCAACAAAAGCCGACGCTACAACCGTCGCACGAAGATCGATGCTACCCCCGCCGAAAAGCCAAGCCGACGCCACAACCGTCGAGGAAGCCGAAAGAATAAAGAAGTCTTGAAGAAGTAGCCATCGCCGTTCGAGAAGAAGATCTAGTCAAAGCTAAAGCCAAAGCCAATGCAAGAAGCCAAAGCGAACGCACCGATAAAGCCCGCGCCAAAGCAACGCACGTGCCAAAGCCAAGCAACTACAACGGTCACGAGCAAAGCACCGCACGTTCTAGCCGATACGACGCGAAGTCCGGAAGAACTGAAGCATCGCAAGCCTCTACCCGCCTACGTTCAAGCGCAAGTGCCAAAGCAAAGCAAACGCCAGAGCCACGCCAAAGCCGAAAGCTAAAGTCAAAGCCGATGCCAAAAGCACGATCGACGCCGTGAACCGACGATCAAGGACGTCGAGGTCTAGCAAGGATCGAGAAAGACACGAAGATCGAGGAATGAAGCCCAAAATCTCCCTAGCCGAGAAAGCGCGAAGCACGGACGGGATAAAATCAACGGCCGATATTCCTTAGCCTCTCAAGAAACCCTCACCTTGTAAAGACCTCTGTCCTGGGCAACCCCTTCAGAGCTCTCACACGAATACCACGTGGAGACGCGGATCAAAGGGACCCTCCAGAGGATCTCTTCCATAATCTCCTGATCAAATATTCGCCACACCCGGACTCGTCACACCCGAGCCCCCCGGGCCCCGGCCACTCTGTAATCTCGTGTGATTCGCAATAAAGACGACCCATATCTTTTTCCGTGCATACAGTGAGCATTCAAGGGGAACTGTTATATGAAGTGGCGGCTACATATGGTGGTTGCCCACTCTTTAGGGACATATAACCCTAAACCTAAACATATATATATATATATATATATATATATATATATATATATATATATATATATATATATATATATATATATATATATATATATATATATATATATATATATATATATATATATATATATATATATATATATATATATATATATATATATATATATATATATATATATATATATATATATATATATATATATATATATATATATATATATATATATATATATATATATATATATATATATATATATATGGGAAATGAGTTCCTATGACATGTCATAGGGAGTACCCTATGACAAATGGGCTGTCAGTCGGTAGCCGTCCGATCTTGATCACGTACCGTCCGTTTAAAAACAAAATAAAAACACAGAATCTATACTCTCTCTCTCTCCTTCGCTGAAGAACCCCGACCCTGACCCCTGCGCCCCCGTTCCCCTTCGACCCCGGTCCCCTCCGGCGCTGCGCCCGTCTCCGACCCCGGTCCCCTCCGACCCCGGCGGCTGCGCGGCCCTCCGGCCTGACCCCCTCCGACCCCGGCTGTTGCGCCCCCTCCGACCGCCCTGCGCCCCGTCCCCTCCGGGGCTGCGGCCGCCTCCGACCCCAGTCCCCTCCGCGCCGTCCCTCCGACCCCGGCGGCTGCGCGGCCCTCCGGCCCGGCCCCCTCCGACCCTGGTCCCCTCCGACCCCGGCTGCTGCGCCCCCTCCGACCGCCCTCCGCGCCGTCCCCTCCGGGGCTGCGGCCGCCTCCGACCCTAGTCCCCTCCGCGCCGTCCTCCGACCCAGGTCCCCTCCGACCCCGGCGGCGCGCCGTCCCCCGGACGGATCCGGTGCCGGTGCCGGAGGGGGCAGGGCTGCCGCTGCCGCTGCCGCGCGCGAGAGAGAGGAAGAGGGAATTCAGTGTTTTTATTTTATTTTTAAACGGACGGTACGTGATCAAGATCGGACGGCTACCGGCTGACAGCCCATTTGAGCAAATGGGCTGTCAGCTCATACCCCGTATTCTCTCTCTCTCTCTCTCTCTCTCTCTATATATATATATATATATATATATATATATATATATATATATATATATATATATATATATATATATATAAGGCTAATATACAAGAGGCCTCACGTTTGTGAGAGAGGAAGCCGTCGTCGAGAATCCGTGCATCTCTTCTCCCCTCGTAACATCTTTGCAATTGTCTAATTTCATAACATACATACTTTCTAGGATAGATTAGTGCCCTTTAGATTTGAAAATGGGGACCACCGGATCATGTAGGACGTGCTTCGGATCAGGTCTGATCTGGGTGGGGTGGAGCCGACCCGACCCTGGCGCGTGTGTATCCAATCGGGTGCACCCAGCAACCCGTTCTGTATAAATGCGAGAGGAGCCCCAAAATTTTCGTTTCTTCTCTCTCCGCTACTTTGCATCATCTGGAGCTAGGGTTAGGGTTCTCTGCTGCTATCTTGCTATGGAGGAGGTCACAGAGGGCATGAACAATCTCAACGTAAGTGGAGATTCGCACAAGAAGAATCGGATCCAGGTCTCCAACACCAAGAAGCCGCTCTTCTTCTACGTCAACCTCGCCAAGGTATGAAGTAACCGCGTTTACAAGCCCAAACCCTAATTTCTCACTTGCTAAAATGTAGTATGTCGGGATTTCGAGGGTAGTTTATTTTGGGTTTCCGTCAAAACGTCGATTTATCTCTGTTTTTTGATTCAATTCCTTGGTTTTGGTGTCTCGTGTGTGTAGGTTCTGATGCTTTGTTTTGATTTCAGGCTCAAAATCGATTTTTTTTTTAAAAAAATCTTTCCAGCATCTCTCAGTGGTGAGAGATTAGGGTTTGAATAACTGCTGTTGTTGTTTTAGTTTAGATGCATCTGGCTGAGGATCTTATAGCTTGAGAGTAGAGTTGGTGATTCAGATAATATTAAATTTGTGTTTTACTGCATAAATCTTCGAATGTAGATAAATAGATATAGCCATGTAATTTCCATTAGCTCGATTGTCATGTTTGGATGGTGTTCGTTTTTGTTTCCAGAGGTATATGCAGCAACACAATGAAGTCGAGCTCTCTGCTCTTGGAATGGGTAACAGTCTCACCTCTTTCTCTCTATTCCTTCTGTTTCTGTGACCTTTTTTTGAATTATCTATAAATAATGACTTATAGATCGATTATTAATGCCCAGCTGCTTTAATTTGGTTTATGATGTATGCATGTGATATTTTTGTCAACTTGTTTTCCATCCGCTGTGGATTGAATTGAAGCCTCATATGCTTAATGTCAAGGGGATGTAGATTATCTACATATATATATATATATATATATATATATATATATATATATATATATATATATATATATATATATATATATATATATATATATATATATATATATGACTATAATCATAACCGATGCTCCATATACAAATATAAGAGGTTGGCCTCGTGAAGCTTTCTCAGCCATTCCTTTAATAAATGTTTATATCCATCATTCGAAATCCTTTCGTTTGAATGATTTTTTTTTGTGTGTGTTTCTTATTCCTTAGATTGTATGGTTATGTGAATCATTATAGTTGTGGATGTCATGCTTTGTGCATTTTGCAATTTTGTTGCCATATGACTTATTGCTCTTGGAATTCTAGTCGTAGTCAATGTTTGAGAATTCGGTTTTGGTTTCGGTCGGATCCCCGGAGATTGGCTTCGGCGGTTTTGCTCGGAGTTTCAGCCGTTTCAGCTTTATAATTTTTTTTTTTTAAAAAAATTCCTTAGAAATAGGAAAAAATTAGATTTTTTTTTTAATAAAAATAATATCAGTCATAAAAAGCCACTACTTTATGGTCATACACTACTTTTTAAGAAAATTTAGGCACGACAAACATTCAATCATATGTAAAATTATAAATGTCATGCAAATTCCCTTTGCAAGATGTAAATGTTCAAATCTCAATGTCACATTTACTATTATTATACAATAGTGTAACTAAGAAACATACAATAGGTACCTCGAAGTCAGGATTGAGGAATGAGCACTCAATAACAAGGTTTGAGAATTCAATTTCGGTTTCGGTTCGACCTCCGGAGATCGGTTTCGGACTTTAAAAATCCAAAAAATAAGGGGGAATTATGAATTTTTTTAGAAAATTAGAGAAAATTTAAAAACTACTTTATGGTCATATGGACACTATTTTTTATGCAAATGGCCTATGTAAATGTCATATGCAAATGGTCTATGCAAATGTAAATCTCTACAACTTGTACATGTAGCTACACCATGTTCATGTAGATTTACATTCTACACCAAAATTCATTAAAAATTCTATTCGAAATATAAAATAAAAAATTATTTTTTAAAACATAATGAAATCTATTTTTTTGTAGATCTACACCATATGTCTATAGATCTACAATATATAAATGTAGATCTACACCATATGAATACAGATCTACAACATTAAATATAGACCTACAACATATGGATGCAGTTCTACAATTTATAAATGTAGATATGCGACATATGGATGTAGATCAACAACTTATATTTATATATTTATAAGACTATAACTTATTTATGTAAATCTATACTATATCCATGTAGATCTATCTTTCAAAATTTTAAATTTGAAAATGAAAGGAACTTTAGAAAAGATCTTTTGAATCTTGATTAAATGATTCAAATCTATAATGTATTTCATAAATCTACATGGAAGAATCATAGAATTAAAGAAAGAAAAACTTTCCCAAATGCTTGACTTCTGCAAGAATCCAACAAGAATTTGGCGAGAATCGCTCCAATTTGGCCTTTAAATTGAGTGATTTGAGTTAGAGAAGTGTTTTCTCTCCACAAAACTCCACTCAAAGTTTAGAGGAATACACAAATGATCCCCAAATGACCCAAAGTAGCCATAAGTGTGTATTTCTAGTTCAATTTAAGTGGGTTTGGACCAGTTTCGGTCCCGGTTCGACCGAAATCAGTCGAAACCGCCTGAACTTAGTCATTCGGTTGAAACCAAAGGGTATCAGGGTTCGATCGAAACTGATCTGAAACTACAAACCATGTTCAATAGCACATGTCAACAATCTACAGTCTACAACATATGCATATAGATCTACAACTAATAAATGTAAATTGACAACAAATGTTTGTAGACCTACAACTTATATAAGTAGATCCATTTTTCATAAATTTTAAAGTTTAGTTAAAAAAATAAAACTTAAAAATCAAATGAAAGGAAATATTTTTTGAATTTTGGTTAAATGATTCACATCGTCAATGTATTTTGTAAATAAACATGTGAGAATCATATAATCATGGGAAGAAAAAAAAAACATACCAAAATTGATCGACTCTGGTGAGAATTCGATCAAAATCTGGCTAAAATCGCTCCGATCTGGCCTCCAACTGGAGTGATTGAGTTGGAAAACTTTAGATAAATGTTTTCTCTCCACAAAACCCCACTCTAAGCTAAGAGGAATGAACAAAAAAAGAACTTATACCCAGTGTTCTAAAAAACGACCCAGGCGGCGGCCTAGGCGGTGCTTAGGCGCTAGGCGGCCCCCCCACCGCCTCACCTAGGTCCTAGGCACTCAAGAAAAACGGTGAAGCTCCCAGACGGAGCTAGGCGGGGCAAGGCGTCCGCCTAGGCGGTCTAGGCTGGTCAGGCGGGCTTTTGTTCTTGTTAATCATTCAATCTTGAATTATGGTTATATACTTGTTCTTTAAAATAATGGTTTAGGATAATCTTGATCTTATATTAATTTTTAAACATATCTATATTATATAATATCAAAATAATAATTAAAATAATTAAAAAAAGGCAAAACGCCTAAGCGCCGCCTAGGCGCTAGGTGGCCCCCCACCGCCCGACTAGCGCCTAGCGCTTTTTAGAACCTTGCTTATACCCTATTAGTTCGGTTTAATTTAAGTGGGTTTGGGCTCGTTTTGGTCTGGATCGACCGAAACTAGGCAGTTTCGACCAAAATTACCCAATTTCGGCCAATCCGGATCGAGACCGTTTGAACCACATTAAAATTGGACCCATGGATGAAACCATGGGTATTAGGACTGGTTCTGATCAAAACCAATCATAGGCACCTGAAACGGATTGGTTTTGATCGAAATTTCAAACCATGGTCATAGTCACCAAGTTTGTGTTCAACAATGATTCGACTCGTGTAATGCTCAGCAAAAATCAAAAAATTCGGATTTAAAATGGATAAAAATCGGGGAAAATATCGGGTTCAGGGTGAAATTTAAAAAGTAGGAAAATCAGAATTTACAAGAAAATTTTGAATAATTTCGGGAGTTAAAAATAAGAATAATTTATAGTTATTTAATATATTAAAATTTCTTTCAACTTATCAACATATGTTTAAGCGAACAAGGCATTCATAATTCATGGATATAAATATAATATTGTTAGGCAATAAGCCATTAATAAAAACATCCACATCCCAATTAAGACTCAAAAATAAAATCACATAAATATGTAACATCATGGCAAGATAAATATAACAAAATTTTGGAGGAAGCTTAAAATTTGCAACGATAACGATATTGATAAGGTAATTGGAGTAAGCTTAAAATTTGCACCAATAACTCAATAAGTACTTTTTGAAGAGTAGAGGTGGTTTAATTACTATAAAAAGTCTGGAATGCATGGTGGAAAGGGTCAGAAGGGGTGGAAAGGAGGTGAGCCTACGACAACTTCAATTAAAGTGAGATTCGAAGAGGATTCTCTTAAATTTGGACTTAATGCTGATTATAAATCCATGCCATTGATGGATCGAGATTGAATTTTTACTAGCTTGGGTGAATGCAGTGTCAGCTGGTAATGTTGGTAACTAATAACAGTAGTATAGGAGTGCCTGATAGAGGAAAGTT
This sequence comes from Chamaelirium japonicum, assembly GCA_947650365.1. Taxonomy (NCBI): domain Eukaryota; kingdom Viridiplantae; phylum Streptophyta; class Magnoliopsida; order Liliales; family Melanthiaceae; genus Chamaelirium; species Chamaelirium japonicum. The sequence continues at coordinate 31,960,366 of OX393558.1, read as the reverse complement.
TCATGTCTTGTTCTTTGTCTTGTGGTTTGTTTAATGGATCGTAGGATCGCCTGATAGAGTAAAGCAAATGCTCTGTTGTTTGGCTTATGGTTTGTTTGAATGGTAGATGAATGGCATACATGGCATTGCTTCTTTTGTAAGCCTTTTTTAAGATGTACTTCAACGAAAGTTCTTTGAAAAGAGTACGTATGCATGTCTTCGGTGTTCGGTAAACACGTATTGCAAAAGCATTTTTTGATTATCTATATGATTCACAAGTGCAAGTAGGTGTGATTGAATTTGGGTTTAGGGGTGATTGAATTTGGGGTTACCTCTATATAAACTTGATAAAAATTGGACTCGTCTTCACCATTTCGATTGCGACTTGACCTTTACGGTTAACTGGTTCAGAGCACTTTGGTTTGTGGATCAAATTCAAGTTTTATCGCTTTCTGACTCAGTAGCAAATTTTGTTTCAGCCTCATCGATTTTCCGCCAGATTTGGTCCATTTCTGTATTTTGCTAGCCCTGAATGTGACTAGATCTATGATGAAGGTTCTAGTTTAGGATACTCAACAGACCCACAAGTCTATATATTGTTTTGAGTCATCTAACTCGAGTTAGTTAGTGGTTAAGTATCTCGATTGACACAACAGACTTTTAATTATAGTAGAAATAAAATGTAAATGGTTTTTAATTCATGGGAAGTTGTCATTCTTGGTAAGCAATAACATCTTCTAATACATGTAAGCTAAAAGCTATATTTCTAGCTATGAGCGGAGGTTTATTTTACTTCTTTTGGGAAGCATATTAGTAAAAGATGTTGCTGATTATTGAGCAATTCCAAACATGCCCCAAGTTTTGTTATTGGCTAGCCTTTTGGTATTTCTCTTATTTCATAATTATCATGAAAACCAAGTGTTTTTGGTTGTAGGTAATGTTAGAACTTGTTACCACTAACCTCCCTTAGCCAGATAAACGTAATTTTCACATTCTGGCAGTCATCCTAGGTGTAAGCATGGCTTTTGCGAAGCAATTGGGGGGCTAATTTCAAGTTGATAGTTATCTGCTATGTCTTTTTGCCCAGCCCTCTTTGCTTAAAGTTGTGCTCCACAGCTAGTCCCTTTTATTGGGAGGACTGCCTTTTTCTTCTTTTTTTTTTGGCCTCTGATGACACATAACTTGTTTGTTTTGTGGATCTAATTCATTGAATCAGTATAGGTGTTGCCTATGAATTGTTTGCAACTCTCCCCTCCTCGCACACACACACACACCCACACCCACCCACCCATCCAAATAAGAGAACTTCCCACATGCACACCTATCCAACCTGGACCAACCATCAGCCCTCATAAGTTAGCTTTGTTGTCTGAGTTGGTGTTGGATGAAAGCTGATGGCAAATATTTGCTCAGGACTTTTCTAGAGCCTTCTTGAAGCTATATAGGAGGCCCCATTTGGATGGGTTAAAGGGCTTAGTTTATCTTGTTGTGTTTGCTCTTTCTGATAATGTAGTTTGTTGATTATCATATATATTGGTTGTTTCTATGAGTTTTTGTACCTTCATCCCATCAATATTAAGCTCTTTATTGATGTCTGATGATTAATCTTCTTATCTGTTATGTGATATACATAATTATTTAATTTCTCAATAATCTAATGGATGGAAGTTGGAGCCAGCTTCATATATCTTTAAAGTGATGAAAATGAGTTAACACCATGATTTAGACGCACAAGAATTGCTTTAGACCTCCTCATTTAGTTAGTTAAAGAAACTCTAGACTAGGTTTTCCACTCTATTATTTTTGTACTACGTTGATTTTTTTTGGTAGCTTGTAATAATATTAATGACTATAATATTGAATAAAATCTGGTGAAAGCCATATTTGGGACTATCTTGTTGGTGTTACATTCGTGCAAACACTATTTTGACAGAAAATCACATATTGTGTTTTTTTTGTGTTCATGTTAGAATAACATAAATCATGGTTGTTAGTATCCAGCCTGATGTCAGATCGTCTGTCCGTCCATCCATCCAAGCACAACAAGGTAGCATGGGGCGACAAAAGTCGCAGTCACTCCCCTCTGTTTTCTAACCTCCCTAATGACCTTGCCATTGCTGCATGATCTTCGTCCCACGTGTTGACCACTGGAAGTTAAGGCTAGTTTACAAGAGATGGAACTGCCTCGTGGATGGCAACTACAACTACTCCCTTTTAGAGGTGGACATGAGCCGGACCATGGGCCTTATTTTATACTATATTGGAACGGGCTTTCGGGTTGGGCCTATTCAAAAATATATATTTACTAGGTCCAAGCCCAGCCCATGTCCACCCATACTCCCTCTGCAAGAGCCCCGACGTCACCAAGAAATGGATCTATGTTGTTAAAAGGGATCAATAAGACTGAATGATCTTTTACAGTGCTAGGATCAAGTACGCAGGTTAATGCTTGAAAGAATTAGAATTACAAGATAAAGTTTTACTGGTAGAATTATCATGAGAATCATCTTAATCAGGTCGAAATTTACTATGAAAGAAACAATTCTTCGTATTGTTGTGCAATTTTTTTAGCAACAAATTTGTGATCATTGGCTCAAGCCTTTTTACCTACTATATAAAAACATTCCATATTGACAACATCTAGGCTGGAACATCCATGGGGAATCTTAGGAATTCTTGGAATCTCTTACTTTTTTGGGTTGTGAGAACTGAGAAAGACTTAAATTTGCATGCCTTGTCAATGTGGAAGTACATCCAATGACCTAGAAGCAATAGGACACTTTTTAAAGTGCCTATGATTTATTACCTAGTGGGATGGCTGTAGGCAACGTTTGAAATTTTGATTTTGATACTCGAGGATTGGAAATATTGCATGAAAATATTTCGATCGTGTGGAATTATTGCAGTTTTGTAGAAATGGTGGAAATATTTATTTTTGATAGAATTTTTCAATGAAACTTTGGATAGTTATAATCAAGCATAGATACACACTTTGGAACACTTAGATAATACTTCTACCCTATCAAGATTCAAGGGGTGTAGAACTTCTAATATCATGTATTCTTAAAAAAAAAAATAGTGGAAGCATTGATTAAATGGTGCATTTCGTATGTAAACTTACTAAATTATATGCCAAGAACTAAAGAAATACTTTTCCATCACCCACAACCTCCAAAACAATAAAAATACATACTCATAGATAATAGAATATCGAGAGTAAAGGCACTGTCACTAGGACTGCAACTCAGGCAGGTTGGGAGGTCAACTCGAGCCCAACCCTTGGTATTGTATCCTTAACCCAAGCCCAACCTGACCTCAACTTGGATAACTCGGGTTAAGCTTGGGTTGCCTGAGCTTGTATATAAGTCGGGTTGGGAAGGTCAGGTAGGGTTGTTTGATGGTCAAGCAAACTACATGCAACTGATGGTTGTTTTGTTCCTCTTCATCTACTCTTTGGAGCTATGGGGATTTTACTACTTGCCCGAGCTATCCGCAGCTCGCTACTCGTCTCCTCAACAGTGTGAATCATGACATCATATGTATGTTACGCTGTATAGTGTATTAGAGTGTACAATATGTATACACAGTTCATGTTTTTGTTGGGTCGGGTTACCTGATAGCCCTACACAGGCCCAGTCAGAATTCTGGTCGGGTTGGGTTACCTGATACCCCTACACAGGCCCAATCAGAATTCAGGTCGGGTTGGGATTTTTGAACCCAAGACCCACTCATGTTGTAAAATCCCAACCCAGGTTCGAGAAAAATCGGGTTTGGCTCTGGTTGGGTTTGGGTTGGCCTACCCAGGTTGCAGCCCTTACTACCACCGCCTTATTAAATAAGCAGATATGACAATTTTATAAAACTTTTCGTGATTTTTTTGCAAAATTTCACTATCTACCGACATGAATCCGTGGGAATTACTTTCCGTGCGCCTTTTTCTACCGCCCCACGTGCGGTATTTCACGATTTCTCGCTATAGATCATCCTGGAGAATATTTTGATCGATATTTTATGGGATATCATGGTATGGCTACAGGTTCAAACTGGACGAGATTGCGGGGGTATCTTCGTTTCGGTCCCTCAGGCAAAAAAAATATTTCACAATATTTTGATATTTAGTTCGTTGTAGGAGAATAAAAAAATGACTGGTGGAAGAGTGCGGAACCCTGGAAAGATCACCGTGATATCTAATTGGAGTTGTTTACTGGGGACTACATACTATGTAAGATTCAAATGGACTCCTTGGGATAATCATAAACCAAAATGGTAATTATCTATATACCAAACACTGTCTGTTGACACGCCTCTCCACTCCTTGACCAAACATGTGCACTCGGAATTCATCAGCACCGCCAATTCTTTTTCTCCTTCTCATAAAAGAGCAATGTGTAGCACATACATCTTCTTCAGATATTGCTGGCTCCATTATGCGTCACTACACCCGTGTCATGGTTCTAGAAACTGGTTATAGTGTTGAAGATGATGGCTGACCATAATTTACATTTAATTAACCAGCAAACAAGTAGTAGATGTCTCATATAAACTACTGGTTCTCTAAACTCAATGTTGCTTTCATACGTTCTTGTTCCTTTTGGTGCATTGCGCTCCTGTGATCATTTGTGTAGTCAAGGATTTGTTATATACAGTGTGTACTTTTTATTTTGACTGGATATACAGCGGTACTTCATTATGTAGATATTATATCTCGAGTTTATATTATTGGCATTTTTTATTCGTTGGAGTATTTGCATGAAGGTTTCTACTTCATCTAAGTTAAAACAAGCAGTTGTTATTCAGACTTTAATTCCTCCAGATCTTATAGTTTTCTTACAGTTTTACAATTTTAATGACAATCAATTTGCTCAATAATCACTTCTCCAGCCATTGCAACCGTCGTCACCATTGCGGAGATTCTGAAGAACAATGGGCTTGCTGTTGAGAAGAGTGAGATTCTCTCCCCTCCTCGAGCTGAATGTTTGAATCTCTTGAATTTTAATAGAACATTATGCATCTCTCTCTCTCTCTCTGTCTCTCTCTCTCTCTCTCTCTGATATAAATTCTTTATGCAGAGATCACGACATCAACTGTTGATATGAAAGATGAATCACGAGGGCGACCCATCCAAAAAGCCAAGGTAAGATTTGCAATTGGAATTTCATTTTGATACAAGCTGGTTAGTATGCATTAATATGAGGCCTCGTATCCAGATCGAGATATTGCTGGGGAAAACGGATAACTTTGATGAGTTGATGGCTGCGGCGGCGGAGGAGAGGGATGCGGGAGACGGCGAGGAGCAGAGCTAGAATATCCAGAAGGGGGGGTCTCTCAAGTTTGGTCGGTCATGTCCATGTCTCGTCGTGCATTTGGATTATCGTCGATAGTGTCGTGAGAGCGCTGCTATTAGTGTGCCTCTTTCAGAGTTGTGATGCTAGATAGTAGCTACCGTTGTAGTAACTTATACCGTGTTTCTTACACCCTATTTTGTGTTTTTTTTCGTTCTGTGTGTCCTTTACATGTCCTTTTAAATTATTTTGTGCTGATTCTTTTTGGATGTAATGTAGTTTTTTGTTTTTGTGGATCCACTTATCAATTGGTATGACGGAATTTAGAAGGCCGGTATCAATCATGGTGACTATCAAACTTTAGATTTTGTCTGATGAGGTTTTTGTTTGCCCGGCGTCTGATGCTTTTACTTGACATCTTCAAATGAGAACCACCTCTGCATTACAGGCATCAGTGATTCAGCCTTTAAAGAGTCCAAAGTCCACAATTAATACAGATGGTTTTACATTACCATTACTCATGTCCAGTTGCATCCTACTGAAATTGAAGTAAAAAAGATAATCATCTGTATTAAGTCTTGGAAGTCAATAAATTATACTAACCCACAATCAATGTTCTATGTCTGAAGAACTTGACAGTGAACTATGTGACTCTTGAGGTGCTTCTGGCTTCATTAGACCACTGGTTGTTCAGATCGTAGACCTCCGCTGACCTCAACAATTGGTGGCCCTTCTCGCTCTCCCCTCTGGCCACATAGGCAGTTTTTCACTCATGATCCGAACTCGTGCAGCCACTGCGCAACATAAACATATAGAGATTCAAACTCCAGCATATGGAGACTTCAAAACAAGTACTGTTTATTTTTCTTTTCAATGCAAAGAATATAATAGTGAGGCTAGGTAAATTGGGCACTTGTCAAAGTTTATATAATAGATATGTTAGGTTTTAAATCTAAACCCTTGATAATCATAACACCTAGAACCAAAGGTTGTTCAATGATTATGTTAAGTAGTGTAGGATAGGATCTTAATCGAATCGGATCAAGGTAAACTTGGATCCAATCCAATTATGTTTCGAATCGGATCAAATCATTTTTTAATCAAATGTCGAATTAAAAAATTACTACCAGATCCAAGCTATTTGGATCGAATTTGGATCAAGATCCATTCCGTTGACATGTATATCCACACATGCCAAACAACAACAAGCATCAAAATAGCTCACTTATCTTGTTGTCTCTATCTTACATAGCTTCAACGTCAAGAGGTCCACGAATAGCAGTGTATGCGTTGTGTCCCTTTTCATGCACTGCGTGCGTAGTAGCAGTGCTCAAGCTAAAATTGCTAAGGACATATAAAAATAAAATAAAATAAATAGTTGGTGGGTGTCAACAAATAGAAATACCCTAAAGGAATGTAAGAATATTTGGATGCATGGCAGATCACAGGCCAACAGACGACCTCTGATTGTGGATTGCATGGGAAGGCCTCACCGCATAGAAGCTCAAGTGAATTTTAATATATATAAAAAAAAAAACTCACTGCATGCGGTGAACGTGGATCGAACACGTGACCTTCAGATCTTCAGTCTGACGCTCTCCCAACTGAGCTATCCCCGCTTTGTTATGAAACTGAATGCTATTTTAGTTTTATTTCCTTAACTATTATCTCATGCTGTTGGGTTTAATTTCTCTCCACAATAGACCTTTGACACTGGACGGCCGAGATTTGTGGATTGTTGTTTGATACATTTGCCCCATATATATTTTTTTTCTAGTACAGCCCCACGTTGTTCTTGACATCTTGTTAGGTATCCTCAACACCCCCAAAACCTGGGTCCTCGGTTGGGGTGTCAATACTTGACCCGACTTGCCAACCCGACCCGAAGTTAGCTGGTTTAGGTTGGCATAAATGGGGTTGGGTCATAGACGGGTTGACCTGACTGACCCGTTTATTTAATGGGTCTGGTTTGGATTCGTACTTATAACCTGATTGACTCACTTGACCAGTTTACCAATTGGGCCGTGTCAATCGGACCCGATCCGACTTGAGCCAACCCCACCCAAACCTATGAAACCCAGCCCATTCCGGCCCGACTTGACCTGACCCAACTGGTTTATATGGGTTCTGTTGACCCAACCTGAGCCAACCTAATGCAACCCGACTCGACCCAACCCGTTTATTAAATGGGTCGGGTCTGGTCAACCTTTTTATTAGGTGGGTCAGGTTTGGGTTTAAGTTTTTGACCCATTTATTAAACGGATCAGGTTCGGATTGGGTGTTTTGCCCTTATACCTATGTCTCAGCCTGACCTGACCTGACCCATTGCCACCCCTATTGGTTGATTTTAATATTTATAATTTTATTTTATATGATTTTTGGGAAAATCAAAGTTTGTATGCTTAGAATCCAAAACCTTTTTGTCTCTTATTTGTTGAGAGTGGGATTTGGGTTCCACAAGTCTTGTTGTGGTGGTGTACTTGTTTGACTTGATACACACACTTTTTTATGAGGGTTTATAATATTGAATTCACTTTATATCCTTTTGGCCAACCAAAGTGCAGCACTTGAATGCTATGGTACGGTGAGCATCTAGTGAATCAATGCATCTTTTGGTCCTATGGGTTTTTGTGAGCCTCTAGTGAATCAATGCACCAAAGTCCAATGGGTTTTCGTGCGACTCTTCAGAAGTTGGGAATAACATCTCTTGAATTTTGCATCCCAATACGAGGGACACATCCCTATGAAGGGTCACACCTCTATCCAACATGTGAACGAGTGCTATGTGCACTGTTCCTAACTTTATAAGGACTAATAGGGCTTTGGAATAAGAGACGGAAAAACCGAGACATAGAAAATTTATTTTCTTTCTTCTCTTTTTGAGTCTTGGACAACAGTTGTGATTGCAATCCTTGAGTTCGGAGATTCCTTAGTTCTTGTGCACGTTAAGGGATCTGACGATCCATTGTATCTTGAGAGTAGTTTGCCAAATAAGCTTGTGCATTTAAAGGCGGCAATATTTATTCTTAAGTCAGCACCAAGCGTGCCTCGGATCATTTCCTTGTTTTTCATTCTTATTTTATCTCTGTGTTATCCATTCTATTTTAACCTTAAATTTGATACTGCTTTCTATGGCTAGTATGGATAATTATGCCAAGAGATCCGATAAGATTGATAGGTCCCTCGAACCCAAAATTTTTAATGGTAAAGATTCAAACGGTGACAACACCGTATGAAGTTTTGGCTTTCATCTTTGAATATCTTCTATGTGATATCTGATCCCACACCTTCTAGTGTTCCAATACTTTCTGAAACTGGTGAAACAGTTAAATCCGATTCCTAGAAGATTGTCAAATTCAATCTAGATGATTATTCTTGTCATAGATATATTCTGAGTGTTATGAGTGATTCTCTTTATGATCTTTATTGTGAGACACCATCTTCCAAAGAATTGTGGGAAACCTCGAGAAGAAATATGGGCAAGAGAATGCTAGAGAAGAGAAGTATGTAGTGGGAGAGTACTTTGACTTCAAGATGATCAATGATGAGCCTGTGATAGAGCAAGTACATCAAGTTCAAAACTTGGTCACGAAGATCATAGCCAAAGGTATTCCCATCGATGAGCGTATTCAAGTACCGATATTGATCGACAAGCTTCCGCCATCCTGGAGTGACTTCCAAATCCTTATCAAGCATAAAAGAGAAGCGATGGCATTGGATGATCTTATAATGACGATTCAGATAGAGGAGAAGCATCGAAGCAAGCACAAACCGCTTCCTACTCATAAGCAAGGAGGTATGACTAATTTTATTCAATCCAAGAATAAGTCATTTTCAAAGAAATCCAAGAAAGAAAAAAACAAGTTCAAACCAATTGGCAAGATCCAGAAAAATCAAAACAAGAAGACTTGTTGGGTGTGCGGCAAGTCTGGTCACTTTGCCAAACAATACCGACAAAGGAAGGATAAGGAGATTGGAGAACAATCTCGAAGTGTTGCTCTTACTCCTTAGACAAATATGATATGCAGCACCACCACTGGGGTATCAAATTTAAGGTTAGAAATTTCTAAACCTGAAATAAATTTGACTTATCAACCTACTGATTGATGGTTTGATACAGGTGCAAATATTCATGTGTGTTCTGAATTCTCCTCATTTATATCATATCAGGATACCCGAGGAAGAACTGTGACCATGGGAAACTTCATTATTGCACACGTGCTGGGAGAAGAGAATGTAAATCTACGCTTCACATCTGGGAACATGATTACTCTTCATAACGTGCAATATGTACCTGAAATCTGAAAGAATCTTGTTAATGGTGTGGTCTTAAGCCAAGAAGGCTATAAACTTGTATTTGAGTCAAACAAGTTTGTTATTTCTAAAAATAATATCTTTATTGGTCTTGGATATTTGTGTAATGGCTTATTTAAATTGAGTATTCTATCTAATAAAAATAAGTATGCTTCATCATCTATATTTTTAAATGTGGAATCTTCTGATATTTGGCATATTAGATTAGGGCATGTTAATTTTGATACTATTAGAAAAATGATGAAATTAGGTTTAATACCTATGTCTAATATTATAGTTGATTCTAAATGTAAGGTTTGCGTATAAGCAAAACAATCTAGAAAATCATTTTATTCTGTCTGTCGTTCTACTACGTTACTAGAACTTGTTCATAGTGATATATGCGAGTTAAATGGAGTTCTAACAATGAAAGGTAGAAGATATTTCATAACTTTTATAGATGACTTTTCTAGATATTATCATGTACTTGATAAAATCAAAAGATGAAGTATTTTTAAAATTTTATAATTTTAAGTCTTAAGTGGAAAACCAAACCGAAAAGAAAATTAAACGATTGAGAACTAATCGGGGAGGTGAGTTTTGCTTTGTTGAATTCACTAAGTTTTGTGAAAGTAATGGGATAATCCATGAAACCACAGTACCTTATTCGCCACAATCTAATGGTGTGATAGAAAAGAAGAATAGAACATTTATATAGATGATAAACTCTTTATTAACTTGTTCTGGTTTACCCAAGAACTTATGGGAAGAAGCATTATATGCATCTAACAATATTCTAAATCGAGTTCCTTTCAAAAAGCAGGATAAAACCCCCTTCGAACTTTGGTTTGGTAGAAAACCTAGTTTAAATTTTTTGAGAGTATGGGGATGCCTTGCTAAGGTAAAAATTCTTAACTCTAAGATTGATAAACTAGAACCAATGACTTTTGATGAAATTTTTATTGATTATGCTTTTCATAGTCATGCATATAGATTTTTTATTTTAAAATATGATAATCGTGAGTATGCTCCTAACTCTATTAAGGAATCTAATGATGCTGTTTTTTTTAAAAAGAATATATTTCCTATGCTTAATACGAATAATTATTCCATTTCTATGACTTCCTTTCTTTCAAAATCTTCTGAGAGAACTGTAGAAACTAGAGAGCCGGAATTATGTCTTGAACCTAGAAGGTCAAAAAGATCTAGGGTTGCGAAAAACTTCGATGATGGGTTTTATACATTTTCTCTTGAGAGTGAGCCTATAACCTATGAAGAAGCCATGTCTAGCTCTGAAGTTTTATTTTGGAAAGAAGCCATCAAGAGTGAGATGGACTCTATAATGGCTCATGGTACTTGGGACTTGACAGATCTTCCTATTGGGATCAAACCAATTGGATGCAAATGGATCTTTAAAAACAAACTCAATTTAGACGGATCCATAAATAAGTACAAAGCTAGACTAGTGGCTAAGGGGTTTAAGCAGAAGGAAGGTATTGATTATTTTGATACATATTCTCCTGTAACTAGGATGACTACCATTCGAGTGATAATTGCAATAGCTGTATCATATCACCTCGAGATACATCAAATGGATGTTAAGACCGTATTTCTTAATGAGATTTTAGAGGAAAAAATTTATATGGAACAGCCAGAAGGATATGTAGTCAAAGGACAGGAAAAGAAAGTATGTAAATTAGTAAAGTCTCTATATGGGTTAAAGCAGGCACCAAAACAATAGCATAATTAAAAAGTTTGATAGTGTAATTCTTTCCAATGATTTTTCTATATATGAATCTGATAAATGTGTATATTGGAAATATTTTGGTTCTTCTTTTGTTATTATGTGCATATATGTAGATGATATTCTAAATTTTGACAATAATATTAATCATATAAAGAAAACTAAAATATTATTGAGTACTAACTTTGAGATGAAGGATCTTGGAGTTGCAAATGTAATATTAGGTATCAAGCTTACAAGAACTACAAGTGGTATATCTCTACATCAATCTTATTATGTAGAAAAGGTTCTAAAGAGATTTGGTTTCTATGATTATAAGCTAGTAAGTACTCCTTATGACTCAAGCTTAAAATTAAAGAAAAATTATGGGGATGCTGTATCACAACTTAAATATTCATAGCTAATAGGAAGTTTAATGTATCTGGCTAATTCCGGAAGACCAGACATCTGCTATGCTGTAGGAAAATTAAGTAGATACATTAATAATCCTGATGATTCTTATTGGGCTGCACTAATTAGACTCGTAAGGTACCTTAAAGGAACTATGGAGTATAGTATATTATATACTGGAGATCCAACTGTGCTTGAGGGGTACAATGATGCTAATTGGCAGGATCTCAGATTCTGAAAAAACCAAGACCACTAGTGGATATATATTCACTCTAGGAGGTGCAGCAGTGGCTTAGAGATCTTCTAAACAGACCATAATTACAAGGTCGACAATGGAGGCCGAGTTAGTGGCTCTCGAGTTAGTGGCTCTCGAGTTAGCTGGAAGTGAGGCTGAATGGCTTAAGGGATTGTTATCCGAGCTACCTGGTATAGATAAGTCAATTCCTTGGGTTCTCATACACTGTGATAACCAAGCCATTCTAGCAAAGATTAAGAGTAAGAACCATAACTCTAAAAATTCTGGACATATAAAGTTAAGGTATAAGATTTTGAGAAAGTTAGATACGACTGGGGTAATAACTCTAATTTATACAAAGTCGGAGGATAATTTAGCAGATCATCTTACTAAAGGATTGTCAAGAGGACAAGTCCTTAATTCTTCTAGGAGAATGGGTCTTAAAGACCTAAAGCCTATATCATAAATCACCGTTAGCAGAAACCCAACCTTATTGAACGGAGATCCCGGGAATAAGGTTCAATGGGAAAAACAAGTTAATCGGATGACCAGTGGAGCACAAAATAATCCTCCTAATATTGTGTGCTCGCCTGCAGATGTTAAGGAAGACTAATGTCTAAATGTTGTCAAGGCCTTTAAGGCAGGATATGACAGGATATCTTTGGAGACAAACACCTATATGAGTGTGATTGTGAGGCCACAGTCTATGAGAATTTGAGAGGCTTATTCTCTAGATCACTCATGAATTCAAAATACTGTCGCAAGGCTGTAATGCGAACCACTGATAAAACTCAAGCTCGATCTTACAGTATGATATTCGATATAATAAAATCTATGTATATGAGTTCAAGTTCAAAACTTCGGCTACTTAGGACTTGCATAGATGGAATTATATCAACTAGAAGTGGGTTCAAATCCAAAAGATGGGTATCTTTGAAATCATATTGTACTGTTGTCCAATTTTATTATTTTAAATATTTAAATCATGTAAGGAAATGTTGGTTGATTTTAATATTTATAATTTTATTTTATATGATTTTGGGAATCCAAATCCTTTTATCCTTTTGTCTATTTTGGTTGACTCATTTGAGTGTTATTTATTTTGTAAGTGAAAATTGGGTCCCACAAGTCTTATTATGGTGGTGTACTTGTTTGACTTGGTATACACACTCTTTTATGAGGGTGTTTGAATATTGAATTCACTATACCCTCAAGCATAGTTGGATCTCCAGTATATAATATACTATACTCCATGGTTCCTTTAAGGTACCTTACGAGTCTAATTAGTGCAGCCCAATGAGAATCATCAGGATTATTAGTGTATCTACCTGGTATAGATAAGCCAATTCCTGGTGTTCTCATACACTGTGATAACCAAGCCACTCTAGCAAAGATTAAGAGTAAGAACCATAACTCTAAAAATTCTAGACTTATAGAGTTAAGGTATAAGATTTTGAGAAAGGTAGATACGACTGGGATAATAACTCTAATTTATACAAAGTCGGAGAATAATTTAGCAGATCATCTTACTAAAGGATTGTCAAGAGGACAAGTCCTTAATTCTTCTAGGAGGATGGGTCTTAAATACCTAAAGCCTATATCATAAATCATCGTTAGTAGAAACCCAACCTTATTGAACGGAGATCCCGAGATTAAGGTTCAATGGAAAAAACAAGCTAATCAGGTGACCAGTGGAGCACAAAATAATCCTCATAATATTGTGTGCTCGCCTGCAGATGTTAAGGAAGACTAATGTCTAAATGTTGTCAAGGTCTTTAAGGCAGGATATGACATGATATCCTTGGAAGCAAACACCCATATGAGAGTGACTATGAGGCCGCAGTCTATGAGAATTTGAGAGGCTTATTCTCTAGATCACTCATGAATTCAAGATACTGTCGCAAGCCCGTAATGCGAACCACTGATAGAACTCAAGCTCGATCTTAGAGTATGATGTTCGATATAATAAAATCTATGTATATAGGTTCAAGTTCAAAACTTCGGTTACTTAGGACTTGCATAGATGAAATTATATCAACTAGAAGTGGGTTCAAATCTAAAAGATACCCATCTTTGAAATCATATTGTACTGTTGTCCAATTCTATTATTTTAAATATTTAAATCATGTAGGAAAATGTTGGTTGATTTTAATATTTATAATTTTATTTTATATGATTTTGGGAATCGAAACCCTTTTATCCTTTTGTCTATTTTGGCTGACTCTTTTGAGTGTTATTTATTTTGTAAGTGAAAACTAGGTCCCAAAAGTCTTGTTATGGTGGTGTACTTGTTTGACTTGGTACACACACTTTTTTATGAGGGTGTTTGAATATTGAATTCACTTTACATCCTTTTGGCCAACCAAAGTGCAGCACTTGAGTGCTATGGTACGGTGAGCCTCTAGTGAATCAATGCATCTTTTGGTCCTATGGGTTTTTGTGAGTCTCTAGTGAATCAATGCACCTTTTGGTCCAATGGGTTTTCGTGCGACTCTTCAGGAGTTGGGATAGTCCTAAGGGGAGGTCCAGAGATGGTATATATGAAGTGGCCGTTAGGTGCCCCTCTCTTTCCATGTGGGACTAACCGGTGGACTACTCAACACCCACCCTCATGTGAAGCATACGTGACAAGGTACAATTGGTGGGGGCTACATCCGAAGTGGGCCAATTCTGAAATCATGTTAGATACTCTCACACTTCAAAATTCGGGAGCCTTTAGGTGCCCTCGGCCTTTTCTGATGTGGGACTAACCGGTGGACTATCCCAACAGTTTTCATATAGAAAATTAGAGGGAGTGTCACCCACCATGGGATAGGGGAGTTAGTAAGCAACTGATGCTTACCAACTCCTTTTCATTAGCCACCAAAAATCCATTCTAGGTTACTTTCTTATACTAACGTTGGTGGATCTTTTTTGGTTTTTTTTTTGTGGATATCTGTAGTTTTTTGTCATTTTTTCTTTACTTTTTCTCCACTGGCTGTGGTAGTCTGCGTCCACATGTGTACGCGCGGTTTCGATCGGTGGCGGTCGTTGTAGTCCCCGCCGGAGTGGCATGGGGGTTTGGTCCCAGCAGATGGTGGTCAGTGCTGTTCTAGTCAGTGGCAGTCGTTGTAGTCTATGCCGGGTGGCGGGTTTTTCCTTTGCTTGCGCCTGCTTGTGGTGCCTCATGGGGGTCCGATTGTGAACCCCCCCCCCCCCAATGAAAAAATAAACTTTGGCAATCGTAAAACTTTAGAATTATAATTGCCCTTTGTGAAATAGGTAAAAGGGTCACCATCCAAATGAACAACTAGATTGATTCATCATTTATGCCGCATGGCTCTCCATTCATATCTTGTTCACACTGCAGGTGTGGATGGGATGATTGAAACAATGAACGAGATGGCCCACCCTTTCTAGTTAAGAAAGACTAAGAGAAAAGCCTATGGATCGAATTCTTCTGTGAGAATTAATTAGACCCTTGACATGTTATTCGAGCCACTATTAGCCCATCAGGGTCAACAGTATTCCAATAAGGAGGTGGATGTTTTCATTCCTCATTGTCTAAACATCTAGGATGTTGGAGGTAACTAAATGTTCTATATATTACTAGTAATGTCCGTGCATGTCGGCACGCACATTCGGTGAGGGTGTCCAAATTTGATAAGGACATCTATATTCGGTGAAGACACCTAAATTCAACGAGAACGTCCAAATTTGACAGGAGCATCCTCACATTCGATGGGAGTGTGCAATATAGATGTGGGCACCCACATTTGATAAAGACACCCACATTTAACGGGGGTTGGCACATTAGTCGAAGTAGCCCGACGGAATCACCCCTGGGAGGTAAGATAACACACTCACTTATTATATAAATGACATGTTTTTTTTTGACAGCATATAAATGACATGTTGTATCTCTATTCAATAAAGAGAAGGACCTATTGAAAAAAAATTATTTATACTCTTTGCAGAATAATTTACAAATCGGCAAGTGATGAATTTTTTTTTCTATATCAGTGCAGTCGGAATCATATTACCATTACAATGTTAAGTATCTAAAAATAATTAACTATTCCCTCAAGTTCAGTTGCTAATAAGAAATGCAGCAAGTGAAGTTTCAAATAATTAGCATCGTGCATGAAGGAGAGCTGGTTAGAAAAAAGTACTATGGTTCATGTAGGATCTGATTATAGATTGTTGGAACCATCCCCGATTAACGAAAGTCAAAGTGTGCCTCTCCCCACCCCAAAGACTGATGAGGTTGAGCAAATCTTCGATATATTGTGGTATCGATATTAATATAATAATATTAATAATATTTTCTCTATAGTAGAAAGTTTTATTATAATTGGGGCCTTGGGTTTTTTTTTAGAGGTTTAGGATGTTGAAGTGGGTTTGAGGCTTTCTTTTGATATGGGCTTCTAGGCTATTTGAACACTTGTGGACTTTGGATGCCTTCTTTTCACATAGGCCTTAGGCGACCGTCTTAATTGTTTTATTGTCGAGCCGGCCCTGAACTCCATAGAAAAAGGAAAAAGATAATCATTTGATTTGACTGCACACCACCCTAACTCAAACTCATCTTAGTCAACCATGCATATATGCAATTAATCCATGACTTATACACCAAGTGATATCCCCAAAACCTGAAACAAAATTCCCATGTTGTGTAGAGAAATGAAAATGTTCGCCAAAAGATATAAACTGCAGGGGATGTCCAACAGTCGAGAGAGATTTCTCCCTCCCCTGTTGGTTTTAATTTGATGGCTCTTTAAGGGAGAGTTACTGAACTAGGTGGACCAAGTAGATTGTCGCGGTTCTGGTCTGACCGGGAGACTTAACTAGAAGGCCTGACAGGTTGGTGGTAAACCTGGCCTCGTACTTGTGTGCACCCAATAACCGATAGATGCACTGATGGGTTGCGTCTACTAGTTGGGCACATCTATTATAAATAAATGTGCAGGGGTGGAGTTCCCATACGTATGTCATCAAAACCGCCATTGTGAATCCAGATGGATTCAGGAGGACCCATCGAATATGCTGGGGACGGCAGCTTGTGGAAGATCTTCACCTGGTATTGCGAATGATCTCTCTTATCTTCTCACGAAGGTACATTCTTCATCCATGTCGACGATCTCGGTCTATCGATCGAGGATGTTCTCTTTGAAAGCTCCAAGGCTCCACTTCTATACCTCAACGTCCAGCTCCAAAAAATAGGAGTTAGCCATCGGGGTAGTAGTGGAGAGGAACTGTAACGCCCCGATATTTTATGGATTTAATCAACACGTATAACACTGGGGTGTTAGAAGAAAAACTTGATATAAAATAAATCCCATCAAATATGGAATCAATTGAGCCTCTTTTATTCATAAACATGTATTATAAAATAAAAGTTTGATACATGGCTTGAAATATAAAAACTTAAACTTTAATGCCCAACTAAAATCTTCAGCTCTTCATATCTCCGTCCCCGCATCCTCGTAATATGGCATGTATAGCAGATCTTCGATCCCCTCTGGTTCATTCTCCATTCACTCTTCCTCCTCTACTTGTCTTGTACGGTTAGTCTCTGTAGAGGCCATAACACCTGTAGGGGGGTGAGTCTAATCCATTGACTCACATATTAAACCTAGTTCATTCATGATAAGATAAATGTACTGAAGAAAACAGTTCACATGCATATGAATAGTAATTTAAAAGTCATTGATTATCCGATTCTCTTTTAGGCTCAAACCAGGGTAGGAATCTCAAACCTTACCCGGGTACTTTTTGTCTCAAATAAGGCTAGCCCCACACCTAGGTTCTTTTAGTCACAAAACTAGGCTAGCCCCACACTTAGGTTACTTTTTGGCCTCAGCCAAGGCTAGACCCACACCCAGGTTATTTTTTTGCCTCAGCCAGGGCTAGACCCACACCCATGTTACTTTTTGGCCTCAACCAGGGCTAGGTCCACACCCAAACAAATGATCAACACATCTCAAAAATTAACTAATCCATATCATACTACCATTATTTCAATGACATACACTTATCAAGTATCAACTAGGTTTAGTCCCCTACTTGAAGAGTCGTAGAATTTTTTTTCCGATGAAGTTGTCTTAGTAAGCTCACGACTTGAAATATATTGCTATCTTTTGTTATTTTTTACATTCTATTTTTCAAGGATTTGTCGGAAACCAATTCCGATGTGGATTCCTTAGGTTTGTTAATTAAACTAATTTATTTAAAATATTTTATCTTATAGGGGTATTTAGGTTATTTTTAAAATACTTTGAATTTATATCCATATTGTAGGGTTTTTCATTCTGAAATCGTGGCCACAGACGGAACTCAAGTCGGAGTTCGTTTGCTCCCATTATGGTCACAATAGTCAGTTTTAACGGAATTTAAATGAATGATATGCCCTTAGTAAAAAGGTCAGGTTGCTCTAAACAATAGTGTTTCAGTTTGACTAATGTCAGGGTTGTTTTATCAGTTGGTTACTGGGCTTAATGGGCTTCGGCCCAGAGGAGATATTTAATGGCTTAATGGGCTTCGGCCCAGAGGATATGTTTAATGGCTTAATGGGCTTCGGCCCAGAGGATGTTTAATGGGCTTAATGGGCTTCGGCCCAGAAGATGTTTAATGAGCTTGGACCTAATTATACTTAATAGGCTTCGGCCCAATTTTCTAGTGGCTTAAGCCCAGGAATTTAAAAATACTTTACCTACCGGAATTGTGGTGGTCGGCAGCGACCGGCGGCGGGCGGTGGCGTCGATGACCGGTGGCGGGCGGCGGCCGGCGGCGACGACGACCGGCGATGACTGCGGCGATCCGGCAACGACCGACGGCGGTCCAGTGGTAGCGGCGATTGGCGGCAGTCTGGCGACGGCGACCGACGGTTGCAGGCGGCGGAGGTGGTTGGGTGCAGTGGCGGAGCCAGAAATTTGCTCTAATGGGGGCGACCTTTGTTTGGATCTAAGTATTTTATCCATTTTTCACTGTCAAAGACTCAAAGGAATTCAAATGATTGCAAAAAGTAAATAATTTTGTTAAAAAAGAGAAGCCAAATACTAATACATGAAATATAAAATAAACATTCAAAATAACGAAGTGCGAAGCCACTAAAAGTATCTTGGTCCATAACATACCTTTTCAAAAATTATAATTGTCCCTGACGAGTCTTCATATTTTGAAAGCGATGCATGATAACCTCATTATCAATATCATTCAGTATACCCTCTCAATATATGCAATCAAACTATCATTTATCCATTGATCTCCCATTCTGTTTCGTAACTAACCCTTCACAAACTTTATAGCGAAAATGCCCTTTCTACAGTTGCAGTCGCTACTGGTAGAATCAAACCCAATTTTATAAGCATATAAACCAATGGATATACCACATTTCTTTCTGTCTCAACCATTTTCTGAGAAAGATCACCAATCCTTGCCAATTCTGAAAACTCACTTCTAGAGCATATATCAACTATATAATTCTCGAGCTGATCTTCAAGCACATTAAGGTCTATTGCAGAAAAATCTTTAGGATAGAATTGGGCAAGGCGGATCAATTTTTGCTTATCAAAAGTAGAGAATGAATTATTTGGACTTAAACATGCAACGCAGAGAAGCAACTCAGTGTTTACCTCAGTGAAATGACTATTTAGCTCTTGAAGTTGCATATCAATGACAGTATAAAATACTTCGACACAATAGTGATGTAAATTTGAAAGCTTCTGCATTCCATGTCGTGCTCTCCCATGAGTTAGAAACATAGCATCCATATTAAGAGGAACAACATTATGTTTGCCACAAAAAGAAAAAATTTGATCAAGTAAAGAATCCCAACCATGGTCCCTCATCATTTGCAATCGTTTCTTCGATATTTCAACCAAGTTCATGGCATTCACAATATCTTGCTCTTTCCTTTGTAATGCTTATGATAACTCATTTGTGGTTCCTAAAATAGTTCTCATCAAATGTAGATTGAATATAAAATCAAATGATTGTACTGATTTTAATAGCCCCATGCTTCACCTCTTTGTTCTTGGCTCAAACCATCATTCTCGATCATCTCAAGGACATCAATTATAGCTGAGAACATAGTAATCAAACTTACCAATGTACTATAATATTAGCCCTAACGTGTATCGCTAGAACGTTTAAGACCGGTTTCTTGATTTAGGCCTCGACCACTTGAAAGCTCATCATTCCTTAGTGCTTCAATAACTCTGGTACCCTGTCTCTCCCGAAGAATATCTTGACATTTACACGATGCTCCAACCACATTTATTATATTTGTAACTAAGTTAAAAAACCAATAAATTGGAGCATGATTCTTTGCCACTGTTACAAGAGTCAACTGAAGTTAATGAGCAAAACAATGAACATAAAATGCACATTCATTCTCCTTCATAATAAGTGATTTAAGCCCATTAAACTCTCCTTGCATATTGCTCGCCCCATTATAACATTGTCCACACAAAATAGACATACTCAATCCATGTCTAGAAAATAATTCTTCAATTGCCTCCTTGAGTGAAAGAGCAGTGGTGCTAGAAACATGTTCAATACCTAAGAAACGTTCAATTACATGCCCTTTCCCATCCACATAGCGCAATGCAACCGCCATTTGCTCTTTTATTGATATATCACGAGCTTCATCAACAAGAATAGAGAATAATGCATCCCTAATATCGATTATAATGACATTGATGGTTTCAAGTGCAATAGCATTTACAATGTCCTTCTGAATGTCAAGTGCCGTCAATTTGAGATTTTCAGGAGCATTTTCAAATGTAATCGCTTTTACCTCTTCATTATGATTAGCAAGAAAATACAAAAGCTCAAGAAAATTTCCTCGGTTGCTTGATTCCTCAGATTCATCATGACCACAAAATAAAAGGCCTTGTCGTAGGAGAAAACGAATACAATCGATGGAAGCATTCAATCGGATTCGATATTCGCTTCGAGTTTGATTTGAATGTTTAGAGAAAATTGTCTGGATATGCTACTTTTGGTTCAATAGATTTTGACACTTATTTTAAGCTTAGTTGTGAGAGCTATTAGGGCCTCCTACATGAATTTGAATTCTCTCTTTTTTCTTCCAATTTTTAAACCCCTCACTGACAAAAGAGTCACCGCCCGCTTGGTTTTCAATATCTTCTTTAAAAAGATAACAACATAAGCAAAATGAAGCATCTTTGGTCACACTATACTCTAACCAACCACTGTATTCACTAAATCAAGCAGAGTTGAACCGCCGTAATGTTTCACCAAATTTTCTTTGTGGAAAAGCATGGTTTTTAGGTTGACTATGCCCTGCGAATTTCATCTCGTAGATTAGGATGGTAATCCATAATTCGAGGTCGTAGGCCTAGATCTGTGGGAAGTTCTGCTAAGTTATCGAGGCAACTATTTTTTGAAGAAGAATCATCTCTTTCTGTAGGAGATAACAATTCTAAACATGCCTTTCTTTTAAAATATTTCTCCATAACTATTAAGAAGAGAAAAAAATCCATACTTTAATTTATTTTCGAAAAAATATTTTTCTTCTAAATAAAAAAGAGGGAAGAAAGCAACTAACAATGATTATAATACGATTCACATACACATTATATCAAACATTTAATATGTATTATATATAAAAATGTAGAAGCCCAAAATCTATTAATCTAAATAATTAGAGTTATGATATTCAGCTCGAAGGTTTTTCTAATTCCGCTCTACTCGATTGACGTGATAGTGTGCAACAGTCTTGTGGTGTAAAAGACTTAAAATGTCGCTAGTGGGTTTCAGCTACTAGTTGCACACTTGCACGCTGCCATGTTAATCGGGTCGGCGAAATCGAAAAAACCTTCTAGATACTCCATGGGCCCCAAGCCCCCAATCCATCCCCACCTACCTGGCTACCCCCTGTCCCCACGGCCTCCCCTCGGGCCACTCCCCAAGGCGGCAAGGATCAAATGGACCAAAGTAACCAGTGACCACAGACCACACAATGACACAAAATGTCAAAAAAAAGAAGAATAAAGATAAACATGAGAGTTGAGACTGAGTCAACTCTAAGAATTGAGACCCGTGAACTATATATAAAAAAAAACCAGATCTGAATTGAGACCTGTGAACCATAAAAAAAAAAAAAACAGATCTGAATCTCAGATCATGGATTCAAAAGGAGAGAGAGAGAGAGAGAGAGAGAGAGAGAGAGAGAGAGAGAGGCATTGCCTGTAGCCTGTTCGGCTATTCAGTCTGTTCGATGTCGATGGCGACGGACCGAGTCGACCGACTGTAGCTCGCACTCTGCAGCCGCAGGTGGTGATCGGCGAGCCGTGAGGCCCGCGAGCGTCTGACGTGGTCCCGATCCCGTGATCCGCCTGAGCTCGTGCGGGCCGTCGTCGGTGCGGCCCTGCGAGGCGTTGGTGACGACGATGAGGTAAGAGGTTACCCGCCGCCGGGCCGTCGGCGCTGCGAATCTGTGAGTCGCAGCTCAAGAGAAAGATTTTTTTTTTTTTGGCAATCGATCTCAGCCATCGATCTTGCTTTTAGGTTTTTAGTGGAGATATTTTTTGGTTGGGTGACACGGTTTCTGAGAGGAGAACCAGTTTTTTTTTTTTTCAAAATATGAGTAGGGGCAGATGCCCTCACTGGGCCTAAGCTAACTCCGCCTCTGGTTGGGTGGCAGAGGAGCTGGGTACGGGTTTCGAGGCTGGGGGCTTGAGTGCAGAATCATAGATATTAGGAGGGCTTTTATAGGCTTTTTTCCGGAATACAATGTGGCTAGGGTCTTAATTGCAAAACGGCCCATTATTTTATTCATTACTTCAGTTGAGCCTTCTCTCTTCTGACCATTTCCGTCCAATCAGAAACCAAAGGTCCACGATTAGCTGTCTTTTGGTCTCCCCCCCCCCCCCCCCAGTACAAATATTTATTTACTGAAAGTTTAAAATGAAAAATTTAAGGGTTTTCTGGTAAGAGGGGAAGGAGATAAGACTTTGCTGATAGGCCCCTAGTTCAAAACCCTACCTTGGTTATTTATTTATTTATTTTTTTAAATGTTCTAAACGTGCTCAAAACGTAAAAGTTTGTATAGGGTTTTTGATCATTTCGACGAGCCTGATGCAATGGTGTAGCCCAATTTTTGTTTTAAAATTTGTACAATTTTTTTTTATTATATTATTTTAAATCATTAATATTTTGGGGATGTTACAGGAACACCATTAATAACATTGAGATTGTCCACCTACTCATTCCATAATACTATAAACAATACCGAGAAGGCAGCCATCCCTTAATGGGCCAAACTGGTCGAGTGGTGTTGGTTTGGGTGGATCTTATGATCTCAAACTTTGAAAACTAACTTGCGGGCTGTGAAGATATATGTAGATGTGCATCTTCGTTGTTCCCGGATCATGATATGTATCACCCTTGCTCCAGTCGTAACAGACCTGTATGAATGATCTCACCGTATCCATCAAAAGGCAATAGATGAAAATATTGAAAAGGTGACATGTCTAACTTGATTGCCAAAAAAAAAAACCCAATGTCGCATAGTTGGGACCTTTGTATTTCCATATCACAATGGATGCAATGATTATGGAAGACAATGGTAACATATCTGATGGTATATCTCGTAGATGCCCGGCTCCCTCGTACTGTTTCCAAGCACTCTCCATATCTCCCATTCCTACCCCCACTCTTTTCCGCCACCAACACCACTACTGCTCCATCAGGATCTATAACTGACACTCCCAGTGCTCCGCTTTTTCCTCTATCATGGCTGGGACTTTCCTTCGTCCAACAGCCTAGGAGCCGGCGTCTAGTTGATGACTCTGGCTCTGCTGCATCCTTACCAGCCACTTCAGGACTCAGAGTTCCAATTGCACATGCTGGTGGTTCTTCCGTGGACCCGACCTCCTGCCTACTGGCACCGACGCGTGTTTCCTCTCCTGCTGGTTCCTTCTGTTTGAACTCCGTGGAACACGGGTCACATATCAATCCCTCGGATCCTGCCGTCGGCGAGCAACCGGCCCTAGCAGACTCCACCACTCCTAATGCTCCTGGCTACCCCATGGTTACTTGCTCCAAAGTGGGCTTCTTCAAGCCAAAACACCCTCTCTGTCTAACGACCATCTCCTTCACTCCTGACATCGAATCCACATGCTTCACTGAAGCCAATTAACATATGGAATGGCGTCGGACAATATCCGTTGAATTCCAAGCTCTCCAGCGGCAAGGGACATGGTGCCTCATCCCCTCTCCTTCTTCGGCCAACGTCATCGGCTGTAAATGGGTGTTCAAACTGAAATGACGTCCTGATGACACAGTAGCTCGCTACAAAGCTCACCTCGTTGCCAAGGGCTTTCGTCAGCGGAAATATGTTGACTTCCAGGAGACTTTTAGTCCGGTCGTCAAGATGTCCACGGCCAGGGTCGTTATCACTCTTGCGCTTTACTTCGGCTGACATATTTGACAACTTGATGTTTCTAATGCATTTCTTCATGGTTTCGTTTTGGAGGAGATTATATACAACAACCACTCGGGTTCGTTGATCCCTCTCAACCTGGGCATGTCTGTCGCCTTCGGAAGGCCCTATATGGTTTGCGACAGGCTCCCCGCGTGAGGTTCGATTGTCTTTCCACCTATCTCCAACTTCTAAGCTTTGTCATGAGTAAAAATAATAACTCACTCTTTATACAACGAACTTCTCATCGACTCACCATACTGCTTGTGTATGTAGATGACATTCTTGTCACTGGAAATGATCCCACGTATATTACTCGCATCCTCTCTCAGATGAAGTCTCAGTTTGAGACGAAGGACTTTGGTCACCTTCATCATTTTCTTGGTATTGAGATCTCTTCCAATGCTAAGGGCCTATTACTGTACCAACATAAATATATTGTTGATATTCTCTCTCGCACAGCAATGACTGACTGCAAGTCATACCTGACACCCACCTCCTCCAAGAAGGGTCTGGATCTGGCTCTTACTATTCTGTTTCATGATCCTACACTTTATAGGAGTCTTACGGGCATGCTTCAATATCTGACAGTCACCAGGCCGGATATCTCCTATGCGATCAACACCATTTTCCAGTACATGCATGCTCCAACAATCGGTGACTTCGCTGATCTCAAGCGGGTACTTCGCTACATCAAGGGCACTATCTCACATGGCCTCCAATTTTTTCCTGGCCTTATTCTACTTCAAGCTTTTTCTGATGCTGACTGGGCGGGGAATGACGTCGATCGGTGATCTACTACAGGACTGTGCTTGCTGTTTGACGGGAATGTGGTCTCCTGGTCTGCTAAGAAACAACCCACTGTTGCTCGTTCTTCTACGGAATCTGAATACCGGAGTCTCGCCACTACTGTTACTGAAGTCACTTGGTTAATCATGCTACTTCATGACCTGCATATCCACGTGTCTGGTCCTCCCATTATCTGGTGTGACAATATATCTGCCATTGCATTGGCCTCAAATCCAGTATTTCATGCTCGCACCAAACATATCAAAGTGGACTACCACTTCGTTCGTGAGAAGGTAATTCAGAAGCGCCTTGAGGTTCGCCATATCTCTACAGTCGATCAACTTGCAGATATCTTCACCAAGCATCTGCCTCAAACTCGGTTCAAATCGCTACGGGACAAGTTTCTCGTCCGATCCGCCGATCAGCTTGCGAGGGACTGATAACATATCTGATGGTATATCTCGTAACAACTCTGTTACGTTGATAACCACTGTGATAATATCTCGTAACAACTTTGTTACATTGATAACCATTGATCTTCCTCTGTTAAGATAAATCCGGATGTAATTGATGGTTGTTAATTATTTTATTATAAATAAACAATGGGACGGGACTTGAGGTTTTTACCCAAGTCAACCATTCGTTACTTCTCTCTCTTTCAATCTCTCTCTCTCAAAAGCTATTAGACAACGCCAATACTGTGCATACAAAAACTCTAAAGTTCATCCAGTAGGATGGACGTTGGTGGTATCAGCTTTTTTGTTTTTGTGAATCCACTTATCAATTGGTCTGACTGAATTTACTTGACATCTTCAAATGAGACCCACCTCTGCATTACAGGCATCAGAGATTCAGCATCTAAAGAGTCCAAAGTCCACAATTAATACAGATGGTTTTACATCACCATTACTCATGTCCAGTTGCATCCTACTGAAATTGAAGTAAAAAAGATAATCAGCTGTATCATGTCTTGGAACTCCATAAATTACACTAACCCACAATCAATGTTCTTTTTTTTTTGCAATCCAAAACCAACCTGTCCATCTTCTCTCCCCCTACAACTCGGGCACTGGGTACCAATCCCAATGGGTTGTCCAGAGCCAGTAGGCCCGAGTGGTATAGGAGAGAGAGCGAAAGGATAGGTGGACTATATTATTAATAATCATCAACTGCACGATCCTTACATAATACCTCTTCAAAAAGAGGAGAGATACGCCCATATGGCGAGGGATAGCTAAAACAGGCACTACTATGCATCGCATGGGCGGATAAGGCATGCGCTGTTTGGTTACATTCTCTGAAAACATGTCTAAACACACACGAAACATAGAGAGAAGAGAGTCTCCTGCATTCCACAATCAATGTTCTATGCCAGAAGAACTTGACAGTGAACTATGTGACTCTTGACGTGCTTCCGGCTTTATAGGACCACTGGTTGTTCAGATCGTAGACCTCGCTGACCTCAACAATCGGTGGCCCTTCTCGCTCTCCCCTCTGGCCACATATAGGCAGTTTTTCACACATGATCCGAACTCGTGCTGTCACTGCAACATAAACATATAGAGATCACCCGCCTCATCAATCTCTTGAGTGGCTCTTTGCCTCCAAACAAGTAGAGATGGAAGCAGCTGAGGACGGCACACTTGAACCCGAGGGCTTCCGCATACTGTTGCGCGGCCGGGGGGAGGGGATGCCACATCCATTCCTCAGTGATGCCGAGGCTCTTGCGAGATAAAGAGAGAAATGCAGCAATTTGTATTGACTCGAGATGCCATCTTCTAAGGGTCTCGGATCCCCTTTATAGATAGTACTATTTGGTTACAAGTGATATGCTGTTACACGTGATAGATTGTTTGGTTACAAGTGATATGTTGTTACACGTGATAGGCTAAAGTGTTGGTTACATGTGATACAATCAAGTGGATCAGATTTTGAGATGGTTAAGAGAGAGAGATCAGCCCCTATCTGCATGGAACGGTTGGAGATTGTGTGGGACTGATTATGTGTCACTAACACCCCTTGCAAGCGAAGCGGGTTCGGAAGAACCGAGAGCTTGACCTTGAGCATCGAAAATCGTGCTGAACTCAGGGGTTTGGTCATGATGTCTGCTAGTTGATCTGTAGTGCATACAAACCGAACATCTAGTACCCCATTGGCAACATAGTCTCTCACAAAATGAATGTCGATCTCGACATGTTTGGAGCGCGAGTGACGGATAGGATTAACCGAGAGATAAGTTGCACCGAGATTGTCACATAGGATCACTGGTGGAGACTGCGGAAGTCCAAGTTCACGGAGTAAGGACTGCAACCAGATTACCGCGACCGCTACATTGGTTACACCTTTGTATTCGGCCTCAGTGCTTGATCGGGTCACCGTACATTGTTTCTTCGAGCTCCAAGAGATGAGGTTTGTGCCAAGAAAGATACAATAGCCACTAGTGGACTTTCGATCATCGATAGAGCCCGCCCAGTCAGCATCAGTATATGCGGTAAGATGCATAGAAGACTTATTAGAGAGAAGAAGGCCATGCGTGATGGTAGACTTCAGGTAACGGAGGATCCGTTTAACAGCGCCCCAATGTTCGTCGGTAGGAATTTGCATAAACTGAGCGACCTTATTAACCGAGAAGCCAATATCGGGCCTGGTAAAGCTGAGGTATTGGAGAGCACCAACCGTACTGCGATAGACAAAATGATCAGATAGGGGAACACCGCCAACCTTAGAGAGTTTACATGAAGTTGCCATAGGTGAGCTGACGGGCTTGACGCCGTCCATCTTGAGCCGGAGAAGCAAGTCACGGATATATTTTTACTGGGAGAGAAAAAGACCCGAAGATGTCCTATGGCACTCAACACCCAAGAAAAAGTGCAGTGGGCCGAGATCTTTTAAGGAGAACTCCCGACTGAGATCCCGAATAAGATGATGGACAGCCAGAGTATTGTCACCAGTGATGATGATATCATCCACATAGATAAGTACCAGAAGAATACTAGACCCGACCCGTTGAATAAAGAGAGACGTGTCTGATTTAGAACCAACAAATCCCATGGTGATCAGATAACTGCTGAGTCGAGAAAACCAGGCCCGCGGGGCCTGTTTGAGGCCATAGATACTGCGGTGAAGCTTGCACACATAATCTGGTCGAGCAGGGTCGATGAAGCCAGAAGGTTGTTCCATATAGACCGTCTCAGTAAGGAAGCCCTGCAAGAAGGCGTTATTCACATCCAATTGTCGAATGGCCCATCCCTTGGATACAGCCAGACTGCACACTGTACGAACGGTGGTTGGCTTAATAACTGGGCTGAAGGTCTCGCCATAGTCCAGGCCTGGTTTTTGATGAAAACCCTTGGCGACCAGGCGAGCCTTGTACCTGTCAACCGAGCCATCAGGTTTATGTTTTAGTTGAAAACCCATTTGCAACCAACCAGGTTCATGGAGGAGCTATACGGAACAAGTGTCCATGTTCCATTTTTGAGCAGAGCATTCATCTCAGTGTCCATAGCCTTGCGCCACTGTGGATCTTTGGAGGCCTGCGTGAAGCATGTGGGCTCGACAGTTGAGTTGGCCAAATCGGCCATAAGACAGGTAGGTAGAGGATACCGGGTGGAGAGCCAGACTTTGGGGATTCTGGTGTTATCCTGTGTTCTAGTGACCATATGGTGAGTCCTAGTAGGAAGAGTACTAGGGGGGACAGTGGATGAGGTCGAGGAAGAAGAGGACTCATCTACGAGCTGAATTGTCGGGGAATGAATGGGAGGGGAAGTAGGAAAGGTGGGGACAGGAGGTGAAACCTGAGTGGAAGGAGAACTGACAGCGAGAGGAGGGGGATCAGGAGGAGCGAGAGAAACTACCGGGATAGTGGAGGGTAACATACTCGTGGAGATGGGGACCGGTGGTGAGGGCGGAGGAGCAAGAGAAGACGGTGGAGACTGGAAAGGAAAGGATGATTCGTCGAACACAACATCCCGTGAGATGTACATACGACCTGAGGGCACATGCAAATACTGATATCCTTTGTGCAAAGCCGAATACCCCAAGAAGACACATTTACTAGACCGAAAAGCAAACTTATGAAGTTAGTAGGGACGCAGATTTGGATAACAAGCACAACCAAAGACACGTAAGGAAAGGTAGTCGGGGGCTCGCTGAAATAGCTTCTGATAAGGAGAGATATTATGGAGAACTGGGGTGGGCATCCGATTGATGAGGAAAGAAGCGGTTTGGAAGGCATAAGGCCAATAGAGGAACAGAACATTGGACCGGGCAAGGAGAGTAAGGCCGGTCTCCACAATATGGCGATGTTTTCTTTCTGCAGTACCGTTTTGGGCACTGGTGTGAGGACATGATAGGCGATGAGCAATACCCTGAGATGACAAGTAAGACTTAAATTTGATGAACTCGCCACCACCATCAGTTTGGAGAGCTTTAATGGAATGGCCAAATTGATTTTCCACAAATGCTTTGAACTCAAGAAAAATGAAAAAAGCATCACTTTTATTTATTAAAGGGTAAAGCCAAACATACTTGCTGTAGTGGTCGACAAAGCTAATATAATAGCGATGACCACTTACAGCGGACACAGAAGACGGACCCCATAAATCGGAGTGAACAAGCTCTAAAGGAGCATGAGCAACCGATGAAGACGACAAAAAAGGAAGAAGATGACTTTTTCCTTGTTGACAGGCATCGCAGAGAGGAGTAGTGGCAGGGCCATGAGAGGAAGGGAGTTGATGCTAATGGATAACACTTGAGACAATGCGGGGGGATGGATGTCCGAGGCGTTCGTGCCAGGTAGAAGAAGACACCCACTCACCAAGGAGGACCTGAGGAGAGGTAGTGAAGCTTTGGTTCCCCAGGGAGAAGGCGTACAGGCCATTCTTAAGAGGTCCCCGCAGCAGAGTTCTCCGGGTTGAGAGATCCTTGATAAGACAACAATCAGGATAAAATTCAATAAGGACTTTGTTATCAGCAGTAAATTGACTTACAGACAGAAGATTTTTGGTGATGCCAGGAACATGCAATAGATTTTTCAAGATAAATGAAGAGGAAGGAGAACACAAGATAGAAGCACCAGTAGAGTGGATAAGCAAACCTGTCCCGTTACCCATGCGAACCCTGTCGGGGCCATGATACTCAGATTGAACTGCAAGATTTGCCATGTCAGCCGTCAGGTGATGTGTGGCACCAGAGTCGACGTACCAGTTGGGTTCGACAAAACCGCTCCTAGAGGAGTGGAGTAGAGCAGTCGGGTTGACCGAAGAGGGTGAATCGTCATAACGATTATAGCATTGATTTGCATAGTGGCCAAAACGGTTGCAAATCTGACATTGGGGCCGACCACCAGCGGACTGGTGGGGTGGGAAGGAGCGTCCACGCCCACGGCCACGCTTCCGGCCTCAGCCACGGCCACGACCACGAAAGGTAAATGGAGGCGGAGCGGAGTAGATGCCTGGGGCGCGGGATGCGGTATGAACCACAGGTGAAGGAGAGAGGAGTGCGGTGGAGTCAGGTTCGGCGATGGAACGCCCACGATGAATCTCTTGACTAAGCATGAGACCAATAAGCTTTTCTGATGATGTAGGATCAACTCATGTGTTGACGGAGGTGACGAACGAATCGTACTCAGGAGACAGACCACTGAGCAAGGTGGAGACGAGGTCCGAGTCGGCAACTGGATTGGCCACTGCCGCCAGGTTGTCCATGATGGACTTCACATATTGGATGTACTCGGACATAGAGGTAGCACCCATCTTGACGGTGTGCAGCTGGTACTTAAGCTGCTGCACTCTAGCTCTGGAAGGTGATGCAAAAATTCGTTCCAGAGAGCACCATACATCACGAGAGGTGGTGAGGCCAACGACATGAGCAAGAACCGGTTCGGTGAGAGAGGAGATAAGCCAGCATAAGAGCATCTGGTCCAGTTTGATCCAGCGGCTGTATTCAGGATTGATAGTGGGGAGAGCATCCTTCTCGGTAGAAGGGAGGAACTGGTTTGGACACAGGGAGGTTCCATCGACGAGCCCTTCAAGGTCGTGGAGTTTCAGAAGGGGAAGAAACTGGGAACGCCATAGGAGAAAGTTTCCTTTATCGAGTTTGACATTTAGAACATGATTGAAGTTGGGAATGGTCAATTGGGAGGGAGTAGCCATGGATGCAGATTCTTTGGTGGGGGAGGAAAAAGTATTTGTCATGGCTCTGATACCAAGATAAAGAGAGAAATGCAGCAATTTGTATTGACTCGAGATGCCATCTTCTAAGGCTCTCGGATCCCCTTTATAGATAGTACTATTTGGTTACAAGTGATATGCTGTTACACGTGATAGATTGTTTGGTTACAAGTGATATGCTGTTACACGTGATAGGCTGAAGTGTTGGTTACATGTGATATGATCAAGTGGATCAGATTTTGAGATGGTTAAGAGAGAGAGATCAGCCCCTATCGGCATGGAACGGTTGGAGATTGTGTGGGACTGATTATGTGTCACTAACATTGCGGACTGGCTGCGGCTTTGATTGTTGGGGAGGCTCAGAAGCAGTGGGGACTGGCTGCGGCTTCGGTCGCCCCATGTGCTTGGTTGGATGGATGGATGATCTGACATTAGGCTGAGTTCCAGGGACGAGTTATTATTTTAGCCCCATCGATCGCTTTTTATACCGGTGTATACAAATAATAAACTTCAAGAGGATGTAAAATTAAATATTTGATGGTCATCAGAGCTCGATAATGGCATGTTTATAATAATTTAGAAGAGACTTCCTGCTATGTATTATAGATAAAGAGGATGCTTTCTAACGCTAAACTCACCTCAAGCAGCGGTTTATTACCGTAAGTAGTACAAGGTCAGTTAGAAGGACCTTAGACTAAAAATACCATATAAATAAATAAATAAATAAAGATAATAGACGATTTTTGATTTCTGTCCGTCAAGCAACAGTCAAGTTTGGACGAACAATGTCGGCCTGCATTTTTTTTTTCCGGTATTTCAAAGGGGAGGTCACAGGCGCCACAGCCTGGCGCTCCGACGGTAAGAGAGGCAACGTGCCTCGACACCCCCAAGATGCCAACAGGCGAAGAAACAGCTGCACACCGGAGGGTCAACAATATCGCCGCTCCGACGTGCACCCCAGATGCCAGAAACCGACGACGAGACCCCGCAAACCAGCAAGCAAACAGACGCTTCACTGCCAAAAAAAAACACACGAAAACACAAAACATAACAAGAGAGGATCACCAGCCGGATCCATCACCACCATCTGCTCTGGCGGTGAAGAAGGGAAGCCGCACCGCTCCGACCAGCCTCGGAAACTGACCGCCATCGCCCCGAACCGCCAGGA
The DNA here is from genome assembly GCA_947650365.1 of Chamaelirium japonicum. Taxonomy (NCBI): domain Eukaryota; kingdom Viridiplantae; phylum Streptophyta; class Magnoliopsida; order Liliales; family Melanthiaceae; genus Chamaelirium; species Chamaelirium japonicum. Next base: position 31,927,886 of record OX393558.1, on the reverse strand, counting down.
TCCCGCACCGAGCAGAGGAGGGGTCGGGATCACCATGGCAAACATCGACCGGGTCCCAAAAACCACCAAATCCGCTGCGATTTGGCCAGAACTCCTCGCGCCCAGAGCCGCCGTTGCCGATCCGAGCCCGGAGGGAAACGCACCGCTGGAACACCAAACACAAAACCCCACCAGGCGATGGGGAAAGCCCTATCTACAGGGAATGGGAACGGGGCCAGATCGACCTCCCACGATCCTCGCCAACCGAAACCCGTGGCCTCCCCGGCTCCGCTGGCATCGCTAGCGACGGCTGGAGAGACCGTCGGCCAGCATTACGATAGAACAGAAGGCATGGTCGACGGACAAGAACAAGGTGGTCAGCCTAGCCCACTCAGATCCCTCCGGGTCGAGCTCGAACACCCTGAACTCTGCGTCTCACAGCCAACATAGTTTGTTATAACGACCATGAGCAGCTTCCCATCATCAGGACATGCCACCAGGTAGGTGTCACGTGTGTCCGAGGTAGTGGTTGTCTTGCCTGATTTAGTGCTTGTGCAATAGGGGAGGGGGTCGAATCTCCACGATAGTGGCAGACTTAGGATTTTTCCTCAAGGGGTGGTATAATTATTAAAAAGTAACTACAATCATTGCCTCACAGTCTAAGGCTTTGGCAGGTGGCGTGACAACATCCCTACCCTTCATTCGATTGCGCAGCTAAAGACATATTAGGATTTTGCCTCGAGTGGAGGAGAATTTCGATCCTCGGAGTCCTTCAAAAATTTGGAGGTATAGCTGGCAGACTCGATCATGGTGCGCGGGTTGTAAACAATAGAACATATCAATTTTTTTTTTTTGTTGGGGGAGGGGGGGGGGGGGGGGGGTGGTGGTGGAATTTCATACATACCCCCAAAAACCTACACATAGGCCCCAATTCCTACTTGATTCTCATTCACTAAGCGCCATGTGATGAACTCACGGGGATGCCACGTGCGCGGATGGTGGCAGACGATGGTGGTCAGCAACGGGTTGTGGTTGGTGGACGGTGGGGCCGGCCGTGTGTCGCTAATATGGGCTGCGGTGGTAGGTGGTGGCCGACAGAGGTGGTGGTCGGCGGCGACAAGTGGCCCATGTGGCGATGGGGTGGTGATCGGCAGCATGACGATAGACATTGACTGGCGGGGAGTGATGGCTAATGGGGCAGTGGCGGCTGGTGGTAGCCACCCCCATGTGAAGTTGGCAATCAAAAGTTGATAAACAAGTTAGCTAGAATTGTCTTTTGGATAAATTGCACTTTGCTCCCCCCCCCCCCTCTTGAAGTTTTGCTCAAAAACATTTAACCCCCCTGTAGTTAAAAACAATATTTTACCCCCCTTCAATTCAGCTTCGATCAGATAAAAATTACCAAATGAGGAAATTAAGTAGTTGACAAAAGGGGGTATTTTCCTAACATTTCAACCTTTAGGGAGTGATTTGGAACAAAATAAACTATAGGGGGCTTAAGTGTTTTTGAGCTAAACTTCAAGCCGGCGAAGTGTAACTTAGCTTTGTTTTTTCCTAAAGTGACGGGGGGGGGGGGGGGGGGGGGGGGGGGGAGAGAGAGAGAGAGAGAGAGAGAGAGAGAGAGAGAGAGAGAGACGAGAACGATTTTGTTCCAACCTCCTTAAAGAGGTTGGAGCATCCCACTCTCTCTCATTGGTCCATCTCGAGGGCTTTTGGTCATTTCACCATGATTAATAGTATGAAATGACAACCATACCCTTGGAATGGACCAATGAGAGAGCGGGATGCTCCAACCTCTTTAAGTGGTTGAAACAAAATCATACTCGATGCTTGGCCCAATGTAGGTCCGCCTCTGCGCGAGTCGGCTGTTTAGAACGTACATCACCCCCTCGTGGAACATGAGGTCCACCATCTCGACCAGACTTTCTCGCCCGATCTACAAAAGGCCTCCAATACACTGTAGGTGATCACTGTAGGGCCACGACCACATAACTCCTCGAGGAGGCCACTATAGGTGGAATTTCATACATACCCCCCAAAACCTATACATTGACCCCGATTCCTACTCGATTTTCATTCACTAAGGGCCATGGGATAAACTCTACAGGGATGCCACATGCGCGGGTGGTGGCAGATGGCGGTGCGTGTCGGCCGGACAGTGGTGGATATCGGTGGCCAGCAACGGATGTAAAAAATGTGGGTATAAAAAAAAGTCACACCCATGTGAGCAAATGTGGCCACAAACTCTTGATAGATGGGATAATGACACCCTAAAGGAATGTAACAAAATTTTGATGCATGGCAAATCAGAGACCATCAGACGACCTCTGATTATGGATTGCTTGGGAAGTCCTCACCGCATAGAAGGTCATATTTAATATAAAAAAAAACAAAACTTACATCATGCGGTGAACGTGGATCGAACACGTGACCTTCAGATCTTCAGTCTGACGCTCTCCCAACTGAGCTATCCCCGCTTTGTTTAAGACATGAATGATATTTTAGTTTTATTTCGTTAGATATTTATCTCATGTTGTTGGGTTTAATTTCAGTCTCTCACAATAGACCCTTGACACTGGACGGCCGAGATGTGTGGATTGTTGTTTGATACATTTGCCCCATGTTTTTTTTTTTTTGGTACAGCCGCCATGTTGTTTTTGTTAGGTATCCTCAACACTCCCAAGACCTGGGTCCACGGTAGAGGTGGCAATACTTGACCCAACTTTTTTTTTTTTTTGAGAACCCTCGAGGTGAAGGGGGTTTGGCATGGACCCCAACCGGTTTATTAATATGGCAACGGTGCGGTTTCGGTGCGGTTTCGGGTAAAACCGAAATCGCACCGCAACACCGAAACCGTACCGCACCACGACGGTGTACCATATGTAAAAGCGAAACCGCACCATGCGGTGTGGTGCGGTGCGGTGCACTGCGGTTTAACATTGTAATGGTCTAAACGTACGGTGCGTTTTTTTTGCGGTTTTGGACAAAATCGAAACCGCACTGCAACACCGAAACTGCAAACCGAAACCGCACCGCGACGGTTTTAGATTTTGGCAAACCAAACCGCACCATGCGGTGCGGTTTTTCGCGGTTCTCGGTTTTAAACCGCACCGTTGCCATCCCTATTTATTAACTAGGCTCTCAAGAAAAAGATTAAAGACTATTACACACTACACGGAGGCTATCCGAGAGGTCAGTGGGCATACCCACGCTCCAGTCGACCACAGAACAACGAAGACACCCAACTACCTTAGCCACCTAATGACGTTTGTTGGAGAAGACTCTAGCGTTGCGCTCTCTCCACACGTTCCAAACCATAGCAAGCACCAGAACATCCCACTCATCTCGCTGTCTCTGACGAACATAGCTCCAGCGCCAAGAGGTCCACAAAACCTGTAGAGATGGGGGTGGTCGCCCTCGCACTCCTGCAGCTGCACAGACACGCCTCCACACCTCCTCGCTAGCGGGCAACGAAGCAACCGATGTGCGACGGTCTCGTAAGCCCAAGCCACAACAAGGACAAGACAGACCTACAATGCCAGGGTGCCTACGTCGTTGAAGATTGACCCTTGTCAGGATGCGGTCCTTGAGTGCCATCCACATAAAAATACGAATCTTCAACGGAACCCTTGCCTTCCACAATCGCCACTGGGTAAACGAGCCCCCCATTGTTTATAAATCTGTAGAACGATCGAACTGAGAAGATACCCCCTCGGTCCCAATGCCAACGAACAGAATTCCTCACACCCGAAACCGAGAAGTGGCTCAAAATCTCATACAATTCTAACAACATCGGCTGAAGAAGTTACGGGATCACCCTTCGGAAGGACACCTGCCAAGACGTAGACCCGCCCCTAGTGTCACATTGGGATTGGACTGAAGTGTCAGGAGCCCATGCCAAGTCAAACAGGTCTGAGAATAGAATGCTAAGTGATAGTTTCATGGTCCAACGATCCAGCCAAAAACGAATATCTTTGCCATCACCTAAGGAATAGTGACACCCACAACGATAAACGTTAAAGGTCTTCGATACCCCTCACCAAAACGAAGAGACACGCCCATAAATCCTCCCTTGGGACTGCAGCGGGGAGGTGCGATGAAAGTAACACTCCCGTACAATAGCACTCCAAGAGCTCCACAATCAGACCGAATTTACCATGACCACCACCTCCCTAACATTGCCATGTTGAAATCACGCAGGTCCAAAACACCAAGACCCCCTTGTTTCCTGGATTTGCAGACTACCTTCCAGCTTACCAGATTGTATGAGTCAGATGAGCCCTCTGCGCCTCTTCAAAGGAAGTCCCTCCGAATACAATCGACTCGCTTAACCACCCAAGCCGGGAGAAGATAAAAAGCAAGGAAGAAGCTGAGCAATGTCATAAGCACCGTATTAACAAGAATTAGCCTCCCCCCCAATAACAATGACATGCCCTTCCATCCCACAAGCCGTTGATATCCACTCTCTCAATCAGGCCAGGCCATTGCGCCTTACCGAGGGATCTGTCTCCCAAAGGCAGGCCCAGATATCGTGTTGGAAGCCTCTCAAACTTACAATTCAGCAACCTGGCAAAGAAAGAACCCACCGACTCCCTCTCCCCCACCAAGAACAGTGAACTCTTGGCAAAATTAATCTTGAGGCCCGATAAAAGCTCAAAAGCATACAACATGATCTTAAGAGCAATTACCTGAGCCTTGTTTACCTCGCAAAATAGCAATGTATCATCAGCGAAATGCAAGTTCGTAAGTCTCCATAATCCCCGTCCGATCCCTTGGATGTAGCCAAGTCTTGCCGCACGTTGAAGCACTTCGTCGAAGTCATCCATCACCAGAATGAAGAGGTACGATGAGAGAGGGCAACCTTGTTTGAGGCCCCGACGCATCTTAAAGAACTACCCCGTCTCACCGTTAATCCTACAAGCAGTGCGTGAAGAAGACATACAAGTCTCGATTTGTACGATCCAATCATGAGAAAACCCCTTCGCCCCCAAAACATCCAAGAGGAAATCCCAACGGACACGGTCAAAAGCTTTCTCAAAATCTAACTTCAGCAGAATGCCAGGTCGACCTGCTTCCTTGAGATGATAAATCACCACCCGTGTTGAGGCCACACCATTGAGAATAATTTGCCCGCCAATAAATGCAGACTGGGAGGGTGGAATAATCTCGTCCAACACAGCTGCTACCCTACAAGGCAACGTATTGGAAATGATCCAATACACGCAATTCGTGAGACTAATAGGCCTAAAATCCAAAAGAGAGACTGGAGTGTCTTTCTTAGGCACCAAAGTAATCCACAAAAAGTTGACCATGCATAGCCTCGATCTACCGTCTGCAAACTCCAAAACAATGCGTTGAACATCCTCCTACACACAGGGCCAAAACTTCAGAAAGAAACGAATCGTAAAGCCGTCAAGTCCTGGAGCCCCATCTGCCCGCATACCCACCATTGCCCTTGCCACCTCCTCTACAGAAAACTCCGCAAACACAGGACTGTCAACTGGGAGGCGCTTAAGCCCCAAAGAAATCAGACGAAGACCCACCAACGACGAACACATTATAGAAAAAGCATTCTTGGAACTCGACGAAGTGGCCTCCACTACGCTCCTTGAGTCAGAAAGAGTCAAACCGTCAATCACTAATTCCCCCACAAAATTCCTCCTTCTTCTAGCATTTGCCAAACGATGGAAATAGCTAGTGTTAGCATCCCCCTCCCGAATACAACGCCCCCTAGAATGTTGGCGCCATATGATCTCTTCGACAACCATAATCCGCTGAAACTCCTCACGCATTTGCACTAAAGACTCATTCTCGGCAAATATCAGGTCCTCTCTTCTGACAAAGTCTCTAAATTACCAATCTGCTCCAAATCTCTCTCCTCTGTCTCGAGACACTACAAAAAAACAATTGTGCCCAATTCACCAACTTCTTACGGAGGAACTGGAGTTTACAAGACAAATTCACATATGCCCTAGGGTGGGGAGGTGCCTCCGCCCACCACCCCGTCACTAGGCCCGGCAAATCCTCTCGAGTGAGCCATATAGCCTCAAACCGGAAACACCTGGGACTAGCATGTACCGCTATTGTGTCCAGAAGGATAGGGGAGTGATCCGAGGCTACCGAGGGCAAAGCCAATTGGGAGTTGGATGGGAAGGCCCCATCCTATTCCGTCGAGACGAGAAACCTATCTAGTCGAGCGAAGGACTTATTCTCATGAAGGTTCGACCAGGTAAACCTCTGACCCGAGAGCGATAGATCGATCAACCCACATCGACAAACAAACCCAGCAAACTCAACCAAGTCCCTACCACTGGGTTATGCTGCCTTTCCTTTCGTCTAGAAATCGAGTGCAATTGAAGTCACCCCCCAGTGCCCAAGGGATGGAAGAAACAACCTGTGCCGCCTCCAGCTCCGCCTAGAAAGCTTGCCTAAGGGACAGGACTGTCGGGCCGTACACCGAGGAGACACAGATGGTCACTCCACGAACATCCCTTAAATCCACAGAGACAGAGAACTGACCCACCATTTCATCCACCTTACTCCAACAAGTTCCATCCCAGTTAACATATCGCTATCCCACCAGCAGTGCCAACTGTGTCCCTCTCCACCCACGAGTCCAGCCGACCCGCCCCAAGATCCCGCACCATCCATTGGTCGAAGACAACCAACTTAGTCTCCTGCAAGTACAACAAGTCGATCCGATACAGCTGCACCAAAGTCCTCATCGCATACTGCTTGTCTGGCACTCCCAATCCATGAATATTCCAAGATAACAACCGCATAAAAATTACTTGTGCCCCAACCCACCATACTAGAACACCAGTTGGATTATGATCAACCAAATGCCTGCTCACGCTCTAACTGGCACAAGGCTTTCACAAATCCACCACATGCAGCCCCAAGATCACTCCCTTCAACTGAAAAGAAGCCACAATCTTCCCCTAACCGTTCCAGCATCTCACCTGGCAGAGAGCATAGTGGAAGAAGCGATCGCTCGCTACCCTGATCTTCCTTCGAAGCAAAGCTTCGTGGGCGTACTAAGTCTGGCAAACGCTCAACGCATCGTCATAATCCAGCCACACCGCTTGATGCTCCAATCACTTGATCTTCCAACACGACTGATTCTTCCGCTGCAGGATCACCCCTAAATGCCTCCACCTCCTGCTCCTGATGAGAAAACGGTACTGAAAAGCCAGGTGGAAAAGGCGGCGAGTATGACCCCGGATCATCTGGCGCATGCCCCAAACCCTCTCCTGATTGGACCAGCTGATCTACCAAATAGGAAGGTGACAAATACCCCCCTGGAGGAGAATCCATAATCGTCCAACTCTGATGTTCTAGCACCATATGGCTAGCAGCTTCTAAAGTTACTAGAAGAGGATCAAAGGACCAACCCTGCATCCCCCAATTACACGACACCAGTCTCTCACTCACTGAGTCAACGAGTAGAGACTCCCCCCAATCCTCTAGGTCCATCGGCCCTCTACACCCCCATTGATCTCCTCCTCCACTGCCACATCCGGTACGATCAACTAAGGGCCCAACTTCTCTGTAAGCATATCCACCAATTGAAGGAGCCGAACCTCCACCTCCGAGAATGGAGGCTGATAGCGAAATCCCTCCAAGTCGCGGCTGTTGCGACTACCCGCAACAACCACCTTCTTCCCCACCTCGCCATGGGCTCTGCCACCGCCACAACCGGTCTTACACTACATCGATTTATGGCCTAGACCACCACAAGCAAAACAAACCCTGGCGTTCCTGCATCCCGCCGCTCTATGGCCTTGCTCCCCACAACGGAAGCACCTTGAGGATGCACGATCGCCAGCCACCAGACCATCATGAGAGCCTCCCTTCTAGACCGATGAACTTACATCCTTCTTGTTGTTCCCGGACAAAGCCAAAGATACAACAGCACCACTCGCCCCACATCCATGCGGCGCCGTAGCCCGTAGCCTTGACCACATTTACAAACGAGGGTTGCCCAATTGCGGGTCATGCATGGTCACCCACCCCTACTTCTGTAGGACCATCCTGACCGAAAGTAGACCCACCAGGTGCTAAATTAATTGGGCCAACCTCAACTGCATTATGGCCCACCACATCTACCTCCTTCACCTTACCTGACCGGTCTACTTGGAAATCAAGCCAATGCCCATTGCGAAAATTGATCGCCGCTCAAGGGGGATTAGAGGTCGCCCTCGCCCTCTAGGCCCCGTTTTGTCGAATTGGGTCCCAAACTCGACACGCCCTTACCGCACGCGCGACCTCTGTAACAACCCTCATCTCCTCCACCCTAGACCTCGCCGGACTCCCCCCGGGCAATAGCTAAGGTGGCACGCCTGATAGGCCGCCCCCACACCCACCCCTGCGTTCGCTAACCCTGACACCTACGTGGATCCGAAGTTTCAGACTCCTGAGCCACCCCCTTCATGCCAGAAGAAGCCACCACGGAACGGCTCGAGCTCGCCCCCTGCGCCCCAACCAAACTCGGAAACCCTAACACCACGCCCTGCATCAGCCCTTGATTTGAAACCGGAAACCCCAACACCGCTACCTGCATAGCACCCCAATTCAGCTCACTACTCCGCTTCGACAAAGGGAGGGGATCGATCCCTGCACCAGCCCTCCCACCGCTCCCTGACCGATCGAAGTCCTAATGCTGCGCTGATCAAAGCCCTCCTGTCCGCTGATCAAATCCCTCCTGAATGAATCCCTAGCATCGCCGATCAGAGCACATGTGCCTCCGATCGAAGCCTTCCTGACCGTCGCCGCTGATTGAAGCCCTAGCGCTGCACGGATCAAAGCCATCCTGACCACCGATCGAAGCCTTCTGATCACCGATCAAAGCCCTCCTCGCCGCCAATCGAAGCCCTAGCGCTGCCTGGTTCGGAGCCCTCTCGCTGCCGATCGAAGCCTGCTCACCGTCGATCGCAAGGCCTCTCGGAGCCCTCTCAAAGCCTTCGAAGGATCGCTCTTGGCAAGCCCTCTCGAAGCCTTGGCCGCTGATCGAAGCCCTCTGCAAGCCCTCCGCCGATCGAAGACCTCGAAGAATCGCCACCCTCGAAGCCCTCCGCCCGTCGAAGCCCTCGCACCTAACCCGACCTACCAACCTAACCCAAAGTTACTGGTTTGGTTTGGCATAAATGGGTTTGGGTCATAGACGAGTTGACTTGACTGACCCGTTTATTTAATGGGTTTGGTTTGGATTCGTACTTATAACCTGATTGACTTGATTTGACCCATTTACCAATTGGGTCGTGTCAACCCGACCTGATCCGACCTGAGGCAACCCGACCCAAACCTATCAAACCCGCCCAATCCGGCCTGACTTGACCTAACCCAACTGGCTTACATGGGTTCTGTTGACCCAACCCGAGCCAACCTAATGCAACCCGACCCGACCCAGCCCATTTATTAAACGGGTTAAACAGGTCGGGTCTGGTCAACCTTTTTATTAAGTGGGTCAAGTCTGGTTTTAAGTTTTTGACCCTTTCTTAAACGGATCGGGTCCGGGTTGGGTGTTTTGCCCTTGTACCTATGTCTCAGCCCGACTTGACCCGACCCATTGCCACCCCTAGTCCTAGGGGGAGGTCCAGAGAAGGTATATGAAGTGGCAGTTAGATACCTCTCTCTTTCCATGTGGGACTAACAGGTGGACTATCTCAACACCCACCCTCACGTGAATCATACGTGACAAGGTACGATTGGTGGGGGTGACACCCGAAGCACGCCTAGGTCTAATATCATGTTAGATACTCTCACACTCCAAAATTTGGGAGCCGTTAGGTGCCCTCAGCCCCTTTCGATGTGGGACTAACCGATGGACTATCCCAACAGTTCTCATATAGAAAATTAGAGGGGTTCTCATATAGAAAATTAGAGGGAGTGTCACCCACCATGGGATAGGGGCGTTAGTAAGCAACTGATGCTTACCAACTCCTTTTCATTGGCCACCAAAAAACCAGTTTAGGTTACTTTCTTATACTAACTTTGGTGGATCTTTTTTGGTTTTTTTTTTTGTTTGGATATCTATAGTTTTTTTTTTCTCTACTTCTTCTCCGCCGGCTGTGGTGGTCTGCGTCCACCTGTGTACGTGCTGTTTCGATTGGTGGCAGTCGTTGTAGTCTCCGCCAGAGTGGCGTGGGGGTTTGGTCCCACCGGATGGTGGTCAGTGCTGTTCCAGTCGGTGGTGGTCGTTGGAGTCTCTGCCGGGTGGCGGGTTTTCCTTTGCTTGCGTCGGCTTGTGGCACCTCCTGGGGGTGCGTTTGTGAAACACCCCCCCCCCCCCCCCCCCCCCTCCCCCTTCGAAAAAACTAAAAACAACTTTGGCAATCTTAAAAATTTTAGAATTATAATTGGCCTTTGTGAAATAGTACAAGGGGGCACCATCCAAATGAACAACTAGATTGATTCATCATTTATGCCGCATGGCTCTCCATTCATACCTTGTTCACACTGCAGGTGTGGATGGGATGATTGAAACAATGAACGAGATGGCCTCCTCCTCCATCAAAGGAATTAAGATGCAGGCCGATTGGCTCTTGCATATGTATCACACCCTTTCTAGTTTAAAAAAGACCAAGAGAAAAGCCTATCGATCGAAAGAATTAATTAGACCCTTGGCATGTTATTCGAGACCCACTATTACCCCATCAGGGTCAACAGTATCCCAATAAGGAGATGGATGTTTTCATCCCTCATTGTCTAAAGATCTAGGATATTGGAGGTAACTAAATGTTCTGTATATTACTAGGGCTGGCAATTTCGGACCCGACACGACCCGACACGAAGTTAGCGGGTCTGGGTCAGAGCTAAACGGGTTCGGGTCGTAAACGGGTCGACACGATAGGCCTGTTTAGTAAACGGGTCGGGTCCGGGTTTAGGGTCTGGACACGGTAGACCCGGGAAGACCCGTTTAGTATTCAACGGGTCGTGTCGGGTCGGGTCGGGTCGGGTTGGGTCGGGTCGGATCGCAATCTGATACTATAATATATAATACCAGCGGGTCTTTCGGGTCAGGTCGGGTCGAGTCGGATTGGGTCGGATCGGGTCAACTGAATAGACCCGGGTGGTAAACGGGTCTTATTGGGTCTACCCGTTTATTAGCAGGTCGGGTACGGGTTTAGGATCTAGACACGATTAGTTAAACGGGTCGGGTCCAGGTCTGGGGGTTTTGGACACGCACGACACTAGACCCGACACGAACCCGACCCATTGCCACCCCTATCTATATTTTTTTGAAGGGTAAACCACCCCTATATATTACTAGTAATGTTTGTGTATGTCGGCGCGTACATTCGGCGAGGGTGTCCAAATTTGATGAGGGTGCCCACAATCGGTGAAGATGTCCAAATTCGACGAGGACACCCAAATTCGACAGAAGCACCCACATACTATGGAGCAGCCCACATTCGACAGGGGTGTCCAAATTAGACGAGGGCGCCCACATTTGATGAAAGCATCCACATTTAGCGGGGGTTGGCATAATAGTCGAAGTAGTCCGACGGTATCACCCCCGGGAGTTAAGGTAACACACTCACTTATTATATAAATGAGATGTTTTTATTTTTTTGACAGCATATAAATGACATGTTGTATCTCTATTCTATAAAGAGAAAGAACCTTTTGAAAAAAATTTATTTATACTCTTTGCAGAATATTTTACAACGCAACAAGTGATTAATTTTTTTTTTATATTAGCGCAGTCGGAATCATATTACCATTACAAATATGGGAATGCAGCAAGTGAAGTTTCAAATAATTAGCATCGTGCATAGAGTATAGCTGGTTAGGAAAAAGTACTAGGCTTCTTGTAGGATCTGATTATTGATTGTTGGGACCATCCCCACCCCAAAAACTGATGAGGTTAAGCTAATTTTCGATAGGTGGTGGTATCGGTATCGGTATCGAGAAGCAATAGTGAAGCTGGGGCCTTTTATCTTTCATCTGGGATTACAAACACAAAAAGCTCTGATCGCGACTCAAAACCCAAAACAAGTTATGGAATCTTCCAACTCCATCAGGGCCGGCTCCATACAAATTGAGACCTAAGGCGAAAACTCGGAACAAGAATTTTTAAAACTTAATATAATAATATTAATAATATTTTATCTATAGTAGAAAGTTTTATTTTAATTGGGGCTATTAGATGTAGTGTGTTTGTATTCTATTAGTCCCACCTCGGTTGTGGTAACGTAATGATGTGCGTTCTCTCTCTATATAAAGAGAGGTAGTCTTATGTAATGTTAATGAGATTGATGAGATAATACAAGGAGTTTTTCCCCCCAAACATATTCTCTCTTCCTCTCTCTTCGTAACATTGTATCAGAGCCAACCCTTTTGGCCTAGGGTTCGACGCTCTCCTCTCCGGTCTCGGCCTCCTCGGTTGTCGTAGACGACATCGAGGAGGCCGGGAACAGTAAAAATTATTTTTTTCTGTCTCTCTCTCTCCTGACTATCTGATCGATGTAGTCGATCTGGTATGATCGCCGCTCCACCGTTGCTTGCCGTCCGGCCTGATCACCGGTGCCCTGCCGTCGTCGCCGCCCAAGACTTGCGCCCACGTCCTATCTCCGACACAGCAGCACGGGGGGCCAGATCTAGCAATCCCGGCCTCAGCCTGCACTCCAGGTCCAGCCCGGCCACTTTGCACCGTCGGATCAGGCCGCCGTCGCCTGCGCTCCAGATCCGGCTGCCGATGTTGCCTCCGGCTGCTCCCGACCCGCCGTTCGCGACGAACTCTGCCGCCGGATCTGCCTCCAGCCTCGTGCTGTTGCTTCGGCCCGGTGCGGCGCTAGTTCATGGTGTTCTCAGCCCCGCACTTGCACCTGGCTCGGCCCTGCGCCCGTCTTCGACTCGGCCCTGCGCCCGTCCGCCGCCAAGTCCTTGGCGCCCACCGGCCCACCTTTTTCCTGCGCTCGTCGGACCTCGGTCAGCTTTGCATAACCATGCCCGTCGAACCGGCCCTGCACCTTCATCGCGCCAGCCACCTGCTGCCTGGCGTCGGTCACCTGATGCCTTGAACCGGCACCGGAGCCTGCCATCCACCTGCACCGGAGCCCGATCCAGGGCCGATCGTCCCCGCCGGCCCGCCCGGATCTGCCTTGCCATCTCCGACCCCCGGCCTCACCTCCGGCCTCTCTTGTCGTCGACCGCCTGCCCTCTGCGCAGACCTGCGCCCGCCAGCCCACCGCGCCCGTCGGAGCTGCTCCCTGCCGGCCTCGCCCTTGCTCACTAGCTGGCCTCGAGCTCCCGCCGCACCCGCTGTTCTCCGCGCCAGCCTCAAGCTCACGCCGGCCACAGCCCTCGCCGCCGTTCTCCACACCGGCCATAGCTCTAGCCGCCGTTCTCCGCGCCGGCCTCCTTCCCTCACGCCAACCTCAACTCCGACCTCCCTCGCGCCGGCGCTCCGATTTCCTCTCCCGTCTTCAGATCTCTCGCTCTCTCCCGGTTTTCCCTCTGGTCTCTCTCTCGATTTCTCTCTCTTTCCTTATCTCCTCTCTCTCTCTCTCTCCTAAAATCCGGATCATCCCCTTTAAAATTGAATCACAGCCGTCCCTTGCCCTCAATCTCTCTCTTTCCTTTTCTGGTATGATCACAGCCATCCATCCTGCATCGGACGGCTGTGCTTTGCGACTTGCTGCATCCGACCCGGCACGACCCTTTGCACCCGATCCGACCCTCTTTCACCTGGCCCTTTGCGCCACCTGGATCTTGTGCTCATAGCATCTTGCCACCCGATCCGGCCCTTCCGTACCTGGCCGGCTCTTTGCATTTTCGCCTTGCGCTCTGATCTGTTGCGCTCTCTCTGCGGCGCTGCTCTCGAGCTGCCGCTCCTCCTTCGGCTCCAACCCACGCCCATCGGTCTTGCTGGCTGCCGGAGCCCTAAGCCGTTTGATCCGGCTTTCTTGGCGTCCCGCGCCCGCCGTCCGCTGCACCTTGAGCTTTGTCAGCCCGCCTTGCATCCTATGCCCTTGCGCTTTATCGATTCATCTGCCCCATATCCTCGCTCTGTGCCCTTGCGCCTTGGTATTTTTGCGCTCTGCGCCCTACCGATCCGCTTTGCACCCTTTGATCCTCTCTAGTTCTGGCCACACTTGTTTTGTGCCGGCTTTTTGGTCCTTTCTAGTTCCGGTCACATTTGTTTTATGCCGGCTTTTGGATCCTCTCTCGTTCCGGTCACACTTGTCTTGTGCCGGTTTCTTTTGATCCTCTCTAGTTCCGGTCACACTTATTTTGTGCCAGCTTTTGGATCCTCTCTCGTTCCGGTCATACTTGTCTTGTGCCGGCTTTTAGATCCTTTTTAGTTCCGATCACACTTGTCTTGTGCCGGCTTTTGGATCCTCTCTCGTTCCGGTCACACTTGTCTTGTGCCGACTTTTAGATCCACTCTTGTTCCGTTCACACTTGTCTTGTGCCGGCCTTTTGGATCCTCTCTCGTTCCGGTCATTCTTGCGCCGGCTTCCGGATCCTCTTCCTTTCCTTGGTCAAGTGACCCTATCAGAGCTATGACTCTTCATTCTCTCCTTCTTCTTTGTATGTGATGATTGAGATCTTCTAAGAGGTGTCAAGTACTTGCTTCGGCCGGGTGCTTGCCTCCTATGAGGTCTCACGTATTCACACCTTTTCTTAGCCGATCTCTCTTATTTCGGCCTCCTTTATTGCCAGCTTCCATCACCGTCGGTTTCCTCCGCTCCGTTCCTTAGTGATCATTGCCAATTCTCCCGGTTGATTTGCTTACAAGTTGGCCGGGTTCCCCCGGTTGTCCTGCTTGCAGGTCAATCGGGTTTCCAGGACGACCTGCTTGCAGGTCGCCCTGGCACTATTTTTACTTTACAGCAAAAAAATAAAAAGAAAAGATTATTTGATGTTTTTTTTTTCTTTCTCCTTCCTTTTATTAAGCAAACTGATGTCGATTTATACCTTACATCAGTTTGACGGGGGGTATTAGATGTAGTGTGTTTGTATTCTATTAGTCCCACCTCGGTTGTGGTAACGTAATGGTGTGCGTTCTTTCTCTATATAAAGAGAGGTAGTCTTATGTAATGTTAATGAGATTGATGAGATAATACAAGGAGTTTTTCTCTCCAAACCTATTCTCTCTCCCTCTCTCTTCTTAACAGGGGCCTTGGGCTTTTTTACGAGTTTAGGATGTTGAAGTGGGTTTGAGGCTTTCTTTTTATATGGGGTTTTAGGCTATTTAAACAGTTTTAGACTTTAGAGGCCTTCTTTTCACATAAGATCTTAGGCGACCGGCTTAATTGTCTTATGGTCGAGCCGGCTTGAACTCCATAGAAAAAGGGAATAGATAATCATTTGATTTGACTGCACACCACCCCTAACTCAAACTCATCTTAGTCAACCATGCATATATGCAATTCATCCATGACTTATACACGAAATGATATCCCCAAAACCCAAAACAAAATTCCCATGTTGTGTGGGAAAATGGAAATGTTCGCCAAAATATATAAACTGTAGGGGATGTCCAACAGTCGAGAGAGATTTCTCCCCCCATTCTCTTTGAAAGCTCTAAGGCTCAAGTTCTATAACTCAGCTTCATGCTCCAAAAATAGGAGTTAGCCGTCGGGGTAATAGTGGAGAGGAACACCATTAATAACATTGAGATTGTCCACCTACTCATTCCATAATACTATAGACAGTACCGAGGAGGCAGCCATCCCTTAACGGGCCTGATTGAGTGGTGTTGGTTTGGGTGGATCTTATGGTCTTAAACTTTGAAAACTGACTTGCAGGCTGTGAAGATATGTAGATGTGCATCTTCGCTGTTGCTGGATCATGATATGTATCACCCTTGCTCCAGTGGTAACAGGCCTGTATGAATGATCTCACCGTATCCATCAAAAGGCAGTAGATGAAAATATTGAAAAAAACCGTATTATATCTTGAGCATTTTATATTAATATAATCGGTTGAGGCTGCCTAACCCTCCCTCCTTAAAAGAGGGGTTCAAAAAAAAAAAAAAAGGTGACATGTCTAACTTAGTAACTTGATTGGCAAAAAAAAAAAAACCCAATGTCGCATAGTTGAGACCTTCGTATTTCCATATCACACACAATGGATGCGATGATGATGGAAGAGAACACCCATACTGTGCATACATGAGCAAACATGTTCTGAATGTCCCGCCGACAAATGCAAGGAGAATTATTCCTTTCACCCCAGTAGTGTTTGTCTGATGATTAAACTAGTCACCCCCCACCCTTCTTCTCTCTCCCAATGGGAATCCAAATCAAGGAATACTATAAAAAATTATTCAATATTGGAAAGCATGCAAATGATTTATGAACTGATGAGATAGTCATGCCTCTCACACGGATTAGTCCCACACCGGTAATGGAAGGGGTGATGGACTGGCCGTTTATATATCCACTTTGAACCTCCACTTACAAGTCGGTTTTGTGAGAAGGTGATCGAGTATCCAAGGGCCTGGGTTCGTCACATGGTACAGACCCGATCCGTGAGCTCCTCTCGATTGTGCCCTTGCCATGCGTGTCTTGTGTGAGGAGGGGTGTTGAGATGGTCATGCCTCACACGGGTTAGTCCCACATCGGTAATGGGAGCAGGTGATGGACCATTTATATATCTACATTGGACCTCTCTTTACAAGCAGGTTGTGTGAGGAGGCAACTGGGTATCTAAGGGTCTGGGTTCGTCACATGAACAATGATAATGTAATTAATGGTTACATATTGTGTCTAAAGCATATATCCCATTAAATATCCAATAAGAAGAAATTGATGCTGAAATTAAAGAAAAAAAAAGAGAGCTAGAAAATCAAGAAACAGATACATCAGATCTTTTAAGGGTTATTTTGACTTTGTCCCCCAAATTTTGCCTTGAATTAGACTTTACCCCCCATAGTTTCATTAATTAGACTTTAGCCCCCAAAACTAACTTTTCCGTCAGCTCACCATCTAAGAAAGGGTGAGCTGAGCGAAAAGAAATAAAGTTTTGGGGGTGAGCTGACGAACAGTTAGTTTAGGGGGTTAAAGTCTAATTAATGAAAATATGGGGGTAAAATCTAATTCAAGACAAAGTCAAAATAACCCATCTGTAATTAATGAAAAGGAATAGAGCTAGTCCACCGTACTCTACTGTCACCGTTTCTTCTAATACGATCGGATTTTTAATGTTTGTGATAAAATTAAAATCAGATTTTGCAGCCTCAGGGCTATCCAAAACGATAAAATCTCACACTTATATTAATATATATATGTTACGATGAGAGAGGGAGAGAGAATAGGTTTGGGGAGAAAAACTCCTTCTATTATTTCATCAATCTTATTGACATTACATAAAACTACCTCTCCCTATATAGAGAGAGAACACACACCATTACATTACCACAACCGAGTGGGACTAATAGAATACTAATACACTCCATCTAATACCCCCTGTCAAACGGATGTAAGGTATAAACCGAGATCAGTTTACTTAATAAAAGAAAGGAGAAAAAAAAATTTACATAAAATAACCCATTTTTATGCTGTAAAAGAAATATAGTGTCAGGGCGACCTGCAAGCAAGTCATCCTGGAAACCCGATTGACCTGCAAGCAGGACAACCGAAAAAATCCGGCCAACCTGTAAGCAGGTCCACCGGGGGAATTGGCAATGATCACTAAAGGTCGGAGCAGAGGAAGCCGACGGTGATGGAAGCCGATAATAAAGGAGGCCGAAAGGAGAGAGATCGGCTAAGAAAAGGTGTGGATGTGTGAGATCTCATAGGAGGCAAGCACCCGGCCGAAGCAAGCACTTGACACCTCCATGAAAATCTCAATCATCACAGACAAAGAAGAAAAATAGAGGAATGAGAGAATGTAGAGTCGTAGCTTTGATAGGGTATCAAGACCAAGGAAAGGAAGATGATCCAAAAGCCGGCACAAGTGTGACCGGAAAGAGAGAGGATCCGAAAGCTGACTTAAGTGTGACCGGAGAGAGAGAAAGGATCCGAAAGCCGGCACAAGAGTGACCGGAAAGAGAGAGGATCAAAGGGTCACATGACCAATGAAAGGCAAAGGATCCAAAAGCCAACACAAGAGTGACCGGAACGAGAGGGGATCCATGGGTCACATGACCAAGGAAAGGGAGAGGATCCGAAAGCCGGCACAAGAGTGACCGGAATGAGAGAGGATCCGAAGGGTCACATGACCAAGGAAAAGGAGAGGATCTAAAAGGCGGCAGAACTATGACCGGAGAGAGGAGATCCAAGGGTCACACGACCAAAGAGAAAGAGGATAAAGCCAACCGGCTAAGGAGAGAGAGGAGAAAGAGGATCTGAAAGCCGGTAGAACTATGACCGGAAAGAGGAGATCCAAGGGTCACACGACCAAAGAGAAAGAGGATGAAACCAACCGGCTAAGGAGAGAGACACCGGAGGGAAAGAAGCTTGATCAGAAGGAGGGAAAAGATCTCGATCGGCAAGAGAAGAAGATCAGACGAACCTGTAGAGCACAAGGGTGTAGGTCGGCCGGTAAAGTGCAAAGCGCAGGTAGGCCGACAGAGTGCATAGCGCAGGCAAGCCGGCAAGGCATAAGGCGCAGGAGAACCGGTAGAGCGTAGGGCGTACTGACAGAGTGCAGGGTGCAGTGGGCCGACGGAGTGCAGGGCGTAGGGAGAGTGCAAAGGGTTAGAGCGTAGGGCGCAAGACTCAGGCACAGAGGCGGTTACGATGAGCCGGCTAGGTATGGAAGGGCCATGAATCCTAGTTGCAGCAAGGGCGGGATCTGGGTAGTGCAAAGGGCCAGGTGAAAGAGAGCCGGATCGGGTGCAAGGTCCAAGCCAGGTCGGATCGGGTATAGTGCATGGCGCAGGTACAGGCTCAAACTCAAAAGGAGATCACCGGGTCGGATCTGGTGTAGAGTCGTCCGATGCAAATCGGATGGCTGTGATCATTTATATAGAGAGAGAATTGTCTGTTAACGTATGCTAGCGGTAGTCCCTACGGTCTGGATGGGTCATCGAAAAAATCCCCATGGTCTGGATGAGGACGCATAGTCTGACCAATTCTTAGGAGAGAGAGAGAGAGAGAGAGAGAGAGAAAGGAGGGGGATCAGAGAAAAAGTTGGAGACGGGAGAGAGAGATCCGGGACGTGAGAGAGAGAGGGCACGGGCAGCGGCCGGATCGATCGTTCTCAGGCGGCGAGCGGCAACGGCGAGGGCCCCAAGGTGACCGGTGCGCAGGGAAAAGCGAGCGCGGCAGGCCGACGGGCGCAGGGAATGGCTCCACGGTGATCGGGACGCAAGGACGGCGGGCGCGGCGGGCGCCGGTGCAGATCTGGCCGAGGTTCCTCCTTCGCGGCTATTCCTCGCCATCAGCCACGCCAGATGGGAGGAAGGGCGTGGCCGTCGGAGTTCCTCCTCCGTGGCGGCTCCGGGGATCGGGAAGAAAGGAGGTGGCATGGGCTCAGGTCGGCATAGGTACAGGCTCGACGACGAAGAGGGGAGAGGCCGGTGGGCACAGGGGCAGGGCCGGGCGGCGGGCGCGAGACGACGGGCTGCGCAGGGCTGGGCGGCGGGCGCAGGACCGGCGCACAGCAGCGACAGGATGGGGCTACGCTGTCGAGCGGCAGAGGGCTTTGCAAGGGTTCACAGGTGACCGAGGGCTTGACGGAGACCTTGACGGCTCCAGGAGGGATCGCACGATAGGGCATGATAGGTCCGGCGAGGGAGATGGCCGTAGCGGGCTGCGTGATCTTAGAGACAGGCAGAGAAGGCTCGCGACCTCGACGGCAGGCTACTATGGAGAGGCGACTGCACCTGATTGATTAGGTATTCAGGAGAGAGAGACGTGATTTTTTTTTTACTGTTTCCGGCCTCCTCGATGTCGTTGACGACGACCGAGGAGGCCGAGACCGGGAGGAGAGCGTCGAAACCCTAGACCTAGAGAGTTGGCTCTGATACCATGTTACGAAGAGAGGGGGAGAGAGAATAGGTTTGGGGAGAAAAACTCCTTGTATTATCTCATCAATCTCATTGACATGATATAAGACTACCTCTCCTTATATAGAGAGAGAACGCACACCATTATATTACCACAAGCGAGGTAGGACTAATAGAATACTAACACACTACATCTAATAATACACATGCAATATGGTTTCTATATATCCTGCCTTTCCTATTGCGGTTATCATCATTGCCTCTCTCTCTCTCTCTCTCTCTCTCTCTCTCTCTCTTTCTCTCTCTCTCTCTCTCTCTCTCTCTCGTATATTCTTGTGATTGATCAAGGATCTGATTACAACCATATGTGACCCTTGGACCTTAGGCCTCTCTACGGCTTGGTTGGATGAATAGAAGGTCTGACATTAGGCTGAGTTCTAGGGATGATAGAATTATTTTTTAAGCCCCATCCATGTTTTTTTAGACCGGAATAAACAAGTATTCAATGCAAAATATCTAATTAGATCAATAAAATAATACATGTAAAATTAAATAATTGATGGTCATTAGAGCTCGATAACGATATGTTTGTAATAACTTGGAAGAGACATCCTGCTATATATTATAGATAAACTAGTGTATGCCCATGCTTGTCGGCACTACAGCGGGCCGCCTTCGACAGCAACAATTTGTCGGCACAGCATCTGTAACGACCGGCAAAAAAAGAAAAAAAAAACTAAGCTAAACTAAAAACTAAACTGATAAAACTAAAACCTAAACCCCCCTTACCCGAACCCGACCCACTACCCTACCCAACCCAACCCGACCCGCCCTTTCCTCTCTCTCTTCTCTCCCATCTCTTCTCTCAGATCTCTCTCTCTCTCTCTCTCTCTCTCTCTCTCTCTCTCTCTCTCTCTCTCTTCTCTCAGCTCTCTCCCCCTCTCTCCCTCTCACCCGATCTCACTCCCTCTCGGATCCCCCCTCCCCCTCTCTCAGATCTCACCTCTCCCCTCTCACCCGACCCTCTCTCTCTCTCTCTCCAAAACCCGATCCATCAGACATGGCCCCCCCTTTTGACCCTAAGCCCGATCGCCACCCCTACCCACCGCCCCTACCCTGCCGTAGTCGCCCCTACCCGCCGCTCCTACCCTGCCGCAGCCGCCCCTACCCTGCTGCAGCCGCCCCTACCCTGCTGCCACCGCCCCCTTATCCTGCCAACCACCCCCCTACTTTGCCGGAAGCCGCCCCTCCCCTCCATTAAAACCTCTGCCCCACTCCCCCTCTCCCCTTTCCTCAGCCCGACCCCCTTCACCCCCCTTCTCCGAGCCTCTCCTTACCCCCTCCTATCTCCCCCTCTCTTCCTCTCCGATTTCTCTCTCTCTCTCTCTCTCTCTCTCTCTCTCTTTCTTCCTCTCTGATCTCTCTCTCCTCTCCCTCTTGCTGTGTGTGTAGCTCGCAGCAGTCGTATCGCAGCCGGCGCCGGAGGAGAGCCACCGCCGGAGCTTGGAGGGAGAAGCCCCAATAGGAGCTAAGGACAGGTCAGTCATGCCCTCCTCCCCCTTCTTTTTCTTTTATGTGTGTGTGTTGTGGGTTGATCGACCACAACCACCCCCCCGTTCGCCTCGTGCCACGGCCATGGCTGCCGGCCCGGTGGCCGGCGACTGTGCAACCGTCGAGATCCCTCCCCCATGGTGATCTGCGCGACCATGGCCATCGGCCATGTGGCCGGTGGCTATGCAGCCGGTGAAGCCGGCTCGATGCCGGCCATGACTGCCGGCCAAGTGGCCGGCGGCAGTACAGTCGGCAAGGCCGACCAAGCCAAGCCAAACCCCATTCGACCAGCCGACTAGTTAGGTGCTGCCCCGGTTGGTTTCGTTGCCAAGGTTGCCGACGGCCTCACCGTTGGCGGCCGGGCAACGGATAGCGCACCCGACCGCCCTTGGCTCGATGCCATCTCGCGCCCAACCACCATCGTGCCGACCGAGCTAGACCGCAACCTTTCCTTTGCACGACCGTTGTTGGTTGCTTGATGATCGGTGAACCGGCAGCAGGTAGCCCCGATCATCTCACGCCAAGCTTTGTCCTGGCATACCAAACCCCAACCCCCGACCTCCCCACAATGTCGATCAAGCCCTTTTGGGCCCACACTCGTGGTTAACAGGCCCGATCTCCTCGGGTCACGCTTGTATCAAGTTGATGATACCAATATGGGCCAAACCACCTCGCATAGCCATTGCGCATGAGACCGACCTTCAACACTTAAGCCCGACCGAGATCGGTTTTTGCCGATTTTGCCACCGACCGACGCGGTTATGACCGTTTGGCCGGATTAGTGCATTTGGACCCTAATGTGACTCTTGGCGTCGGCAACACCGACTAACCAAGACAGTACCTTTGGTGCATCATTTTGCATGCCAGTAGACCGACCTTCGATGACGCATAAATTCTCGGCACGGCCAATCAGGGCCTAAGCCAATGATATTTTAGTAGAACTTAACGATTATAGACCCACTGGTATGTTTGGTAGCTAGTGGGCACGTGGACCAAGTCAGAGCCGGAGCGGGGGGCGCCTAGCAATATCAGCCCGAGAACACTTTCTAGGTGACATTGCACGCTGTTTAGATAATTAGTTGTGCTATTATAGAAATTAA
This sequence comes from Chamaelirium japonicum, assembly GCA_947650365.1. Lineage (NCBI taxonomy): Eukaryota > Viridiplantae > Streptophyta > Magnoliopsida > Liliales > Melanthiaceae > Chamaelirium > Chamaelirium japonicum. The sequence goes on along the minus strand of OX393558.1, from coordinate 31,905,350 downwards.
GGGTAGGTATCCATAATGCTGCATGCGGGTCCCGTCGGACATTATCGCATGTGGTCGAGTGGATCCCGCCTTTCATGCGGAGTCGCGAGTCCGACGATGCATGCTTAATAATATAATTAAATAATAAATTTTCTGATTGCTTGGACACTGTAAGTAGAAATTCTCTTAAGATTGAAAATTAATAATTAAATAATAATTATCGGGCTCACTCTCCTGGATGGAGTGTGGAGATCCGGGCCCACGGAAATACGGGCGAGAGTAAATTCTTTATAATTATTGTGATGCATGGGTTGTGAGCGCAGTGTGAATCTCGGGGTAAAACATCGAAATTACTTTATTACCATGATTGTGTGATATTCTATCTTGTGGAAAGATTCGGACCCCGTGCGCACCAGGGCCGTAAACCACCATGCGTGCACAGGCGAATATCAATAGGCTAGGGGGTCACGGGCATGGATTGTGGTAAAGCCAATAGGTGGTGCCCTCGAAGAGGGATTGGCCTAACAATCCTGTCCCGGGGTAGTTGAAGCCCCCAAGGAAAGTAAGTTGGGCGGTAGAGCTCCACCGTGAAAGACGGAAAACCCCTTATGATCATATGGGTGACTTTGCGCATGGTGTCGAAGTATGCGCGACGAGAGAGTTGGCCCTCTACATCAAAATAAAATGCCCTATAGTAATGCCCAACCGGGGGCAGGATGAACAAAATATCTGGGGTTCACATTGTGTGTATTTAATTTTATTAATTATAAAATAGTATTCTCGATAAACTAGTGATAGTAGGAATTGTATGCAAATGTAGAAAATGCATGGAAACTTAGGGCGTGATTGAGAACATAGTTGGACAACTAGGCTAATCAGTAAACTATTTATAAAATGTGGGCATCATTAATTACCTAGGCAGTTAGCTTGTCACTAGCCATTTATTTGGCTAATCTCCCAATTCATTTTGGGGGCTACTCATTCCCACGAGTATACTCTTCTGCAGGTTCGGAGACTCAGGGGTAGCCGCAGCACGAGGCCAGCGGCGGAGTTAGGACAGCGGTGGAGTTTAGATTGCAGTATGTCATGTAGCAGCACTGTTTCTTTCTGGCATTGTAATCGAACTAGGTTTGGTTTAGTGTATGTTATTAGTTACAATGATACAGCTGTGTTCTTTTTGGGTAGGCCTCTCCTCAAGGCCCCAAGCCTAGGGTAGCTCACTATGAAAATATAAGTTGTAAAGTGAACTAATTGACTAGCTCATTAGATAGGATATGTGAACCAGTGCCCGAGTGCTAGAGAGCGAGCGAGGCTACTCGGCTCGCCGTTAGAGGCTTGAGCCTCGTGCTCCCTTAAGAGGGACTTCTGTCAGCATGTGGGGCACTAGCAGGCCGCACATGCTGAGAGGATAGCCCAGTTGAGGGTCGAGCGTGATCATCTCTCTGTCGACAAAATTATATCTCTCTGCTTTCTTTTAAAATAAAAATATTTTCATAAAAATCAAGTTTTAAAATATTTCTTATTTCTCCCTCCTCCTTCATTTATGAGAGAGCCGCAGTCCTGTTAGAAGCCCTAATTAGTGTAGTTAGTCGATCAAACCCTAAATCCTTTGGTTTTTTCTCACCTCACACCCCAGGGATCGGTCTTCAGATTTCTAGGGCTTGACAGCATCGGACCACCTTCGGTGGAAAGACACCCACCGGGCATCACCACTCCCGCCCACACCGTCGTATTCGGCGGCAACACATGCACCTAACCGCTTTCAGCGGCCACACACTCTCGGCCGACTTCAGGCTGCCTTCAGCGGCATCACACCTTAGTTATAGTGCATGCCCGTGCCCGTCGGAACTCGGGCGTGAACATGATTTTGTTTGGGAAGGGGGGGGGGGATCTTATTGGCACGAGAGGGGGCCGTGAAGGAAGGGGATCATAGTTTCCCGATTTGGGGTTGGGACGTGAACATTTTTTTTTTTGAGATGACTTGAGTTTTTTTAAAAAAATTGTATTACCGATTCTCTCTATGTATCTTTGTTAGGCTTTGTTAGCTTGAATGTTTTGTCTACTTAAGTTTTTGTCTAGTCAGTGTTCCATTTTATCTAGTCAGCATAATACCACCATGTCATGTTATATAGATAAAGTGGATACTTTCTAACACTAAACACACCTTAAGCAGCGGGTTATTATTGTAAGTAATACAAGGTCAGTTAGAAGAGCCTTAGACTAAAGAAAGCCATATAAATAAATAATAAATAATGATAATATTTCATCTTTGTCCATCAAGCATGTAGCATAACCCACTGCTCTTCCTGGTTGTTTTTCCTCTCTCTTTGAAGAGATTCTCTGTAATGATTCTGAAGATAATTAATGAGAATGAGTCCAACTAACCCACACTCTTCCTCCTCTCTATTTGGATCTACTGGCTCTGCACAACCCGTTGGGATTGGTACCTAGTATCTGGATAAAGAGTAGATGAAAGTAGTGGTTTGGTTAGAGTTTTGATTGCAAAAAAAAACCAAAGGCAGTAACGTGGAAGTACGAGACCAAGGAGACAAGATCTGAGCGCTCCCGTCCTCCAGGCAGAAGACACGACAAGCAAGTTTGGACAAGCAGTGTCGTCCCTTGTTGACTGTATAGTAGATGTTGTTCCCTCTGTAGCCGGACTGCTCATTGGCCTGCATTATGATAGAACAGAAGGCGTGGTCGGTGGGGAAGAACATAGTGCAATTGCCCAGACTCTTCAGCCTAACCCACTCCGATACCTCCGGGTCAAGCTCGAACAGCCTGAATCCCTGCGTCTCACGGCCAACATAGTTTGCCATCACGACAATGAGCAGCTTCCCATCATCACGACACGCCACCAGGTAGGTGTCACGTGCGCCCTAGGTAGTGGTCGTCTTCCCTGATTTGGTGCGGTATATTTGTGCAATACGGGGAAGGGGGTCGAATCTTATGGCCACGACCTCGAGTCAGCTGTTTAGAATGTACATTACCCCCTCGTGGAATGTGAGGTCCACCACCATCCAATCAGTAGTGGCCCACTCTATATCTGGTGCGAAGATCGACCAGACTGTTGTTGCGATCCGAAGCCTCGCGCAGCTGAACACGATTTGCGTACTACCACCACGGTGGAGACGACTACCGACAAGACCGAGCAATAGAATAAACACCAGCAAAACACCATTAAAAATTCTTACAACGACCGATCAATGGATTTACTAGTATGGGAAAAACCCGAGTACAATAACAATTGTCTCTAACCAATCCCTTATACACCCACAAGGAGATCCCCCCAAGGAGAATAGATCTCGCAACCTTACACCCTGAAGACAAGAAGAAACACTTCCCGAAAACCCTCTGGTCTCCAATGGTTTTCTCTCCCTCTTCTTTGATGATGGCTACCTTTTAAACCCTAACCCAGGATACTCATGTGCCACTATGATCATCCTTTCTTCATCCTTAGGGGTCTTTTTATAACCTCAAGTTCGTGCAAGATCTAGGAGAGAAGATAGAAACAAACCCGTAAAAGTTCTCTAGAAATCCCACGAAAAACCGCAACTGAAAATGTATTAAACGCGTGCCTATCCAGTGCTTGATGCCCTGGGTACCAATTTTCTGAGCGAGGGCTGGGCCACCTTTGGTTGGTGCTAAGGGTGCCAGGCCCCTTTTTCGCTTCGTAGTCGTTTCGTCTTCCGCCATCCTTCGTGCACGAACCTTGGACATGTTGAGTACTTGTTTTAAGCCAACATCCTCAACAATCACCACATTAGCTTCAAACAAGATAAGAGCTAGAATGAAGGGAGTTGGTCAGTCTCTCTCTCTAGATTCAGAGCTTCTCTCTCTAGATTTTTTGGTGATTTGGTGGTGGTGCCATGGGGGATCCCCATCTTGGGGGCCCCTCTCCTCCTCCTCCTTCCTCCCGAGGTGGAGGACGGAATCTAGAGAATGCTGTTGGTGGAGATGGGCTGGCAGCTGCGGATGATGTTCATCCCCCTCGATTGAAAGCGGTTTTGGATGAAGGTAACCCATCAGGTCATAGAGGAAGATGTAGTGCGGTGGTCAAGTCCAGGTATGCCACTTCTTCTTCCTCTGGTTATGGGAGATCGGAGCAAGACTCGGGTTTTTCAAGGTCGGTTGGAGGTTTCGAAGTGGGTTCTGGATCTGGTGGACTGCAAGTTCCTGTGCCCCGATCTGGTGGAGCTTTTGATGAGGGTGCTGCGGAGCTGATTGCTGATCCCAGATCTGGTGTGAGATCCAGATCTAGTGGTCCGGTTGCAGCTGTGCCCCAATCTGCTGTTGCAGTGACAATTGGTGATGGGGCTCTTGCACCACATACTACTGTGGGGTTGGGTGGACTTCAGGAGGGTGCTTGTTTCCCTCCCCCCCTTCTCTATTCCCCGCACAGCCCTCGATCAATTTCTGTAGGTTCGGGCGATGGGGCTGCTGCACCTCAGACCAGTAAAACATATGCAGCAGTTACTGCCGAACAGGTGTTTGTGGAAATGCCAAAGTCAGCTGCAGATGAGTCCGCTGCAGATTTTAATACAGCAATGGGACCAGGTGTACCCCAGGTGTCTGTTGAAGTGCCTGAACCACGAAGGTATGCGGGGGTAGGGGAGAGAGCAGCGGGTAATGCTTGGAATAATTCTCGTCTTCTGTCTACTTTGACTCCCGATGATTATAAGCTCACTTATATTGAACCAACAGTGATCGAAGGGAAGAAAATTGCAGTTTGCCCACAGGAAGAGCTAGCTAAATCGGAAAGCTTTTGGGCCAACGCTTTAGTGGGCTTTGTCTTGGGGCGACGACCTTTTTTCCCTCACCTAAAGGCGTCCGTGTTGAGACTGTGGAAACCGAAGGGGGGAATGGAGATGTTTTCCCGGGAGAATGGTATCTTTCTCTTCAAATTTGTGGAGCCTGAAGACTGTTCGAGAATCTTAACTGGCGGTCCTTGGCATTATCAAGGGCGACCTCTTGTGCTTAAGAAATGGGCGAGTGACACTCGGTACGACAGGGCGATGCTCACTCATATACCTGTCTGGGTCAGATTCCCTAGTCTCCCGGATAAGTTGTGGTCGTTTGATGCCCTCAGTAGGATGGGCAGTATTTTGGGAAGACCGGTTGGTATGGATGGCCCCACAGCTGCAGCGGTAGCTCATAAGGAAGGGGGACGGATGAACTATGCAAGGATTTGCGTGGAGATTGATGTGGAGGATGACCTAAGGTTTGATGTTGAAGCTCGGAATGATGCGGGCACCTTTGCCTCTGTTCAACCTGTGTCATATGACTGGAAACCTACTCGATGCAGAGCGTGTAAGTCTTTTGATCACAATGAAAATGATTGTGTGTCACACCCGAAGATATCAGACAAGTGGAAGACTGTTCAAGGGCCTAGGATTATTCCTGGTAAGAAACATTGGGTGCCAATGGATAAATCTTCTTTGGACACCAATGCTTGGATACAAGTAGGCCCTAAGCATAAAGCTTCGGCTAAGGCAGTGGCTGCCAAAACTGGAACTGCAGATTCTGGGTCTAGTTCCAAGATAGGGAGCGCCTCTCGATTTGCAGTTTTGGCAAATCAGGAGGGGGATTTTGAGGCTGGAGCTCCTGATGGTACGCACGTTGTGGTTGGTGATAGTGCAGTGGAATATGCTGGCCCAGCAGGATGCGAGACTGTAACAGATGATTTGCAGCAGGTAGTTGCAGCAGAAGGTATTGTTACGCAAGGCCCTGATGGTGCTGTTAGACCTATTCCAGCAGATCACGTAACAGTGGCAGTTGCTGCTGTTACGCAAGCAACTGATGCTGATTCTAGTGAAGAGAATACAGAGACAGGGATGCGGGTGGAAGCCAATGTTACACGACCTGTGGGTGCTGCAGGGCATGATTCTGATGATGTTACGCTTGGCAATACTGAGTTAGTTGCTGGAGGCCCTGCTTTTGGTGTTACATTACCTGCTGGTGCACTTGCAGACACTGTTACGCTAGCAAATGCAGGGGCAGATTCCCGAGCAGATAGCTCAGCCAGCGAGGGGGAGAGACCGATCGTTCTAGCTCTTGCTAGAGGGAGTGGGGTCGTTGTTAGCCGGCGGAATAGACGAGAAGGAAGCCCCAGATTATCTATTCCTTCTCTTGAACGGGCCCATCGGAAGGCTGTGGCTAAGGGTGCAACGGGGCTATCTGGTGGGCAGATGGCAGATATCATGCAGAACTTCAGTGATGAGGGTGGGGAGTACCCAGTTCGTGCAGAGGAAGATACTTCTGATTTCTTTGCTCAGTACAAGAAGCTACCCCCCCATCTTGCCAACCTTCCTGCTGTCCTTACTATGCCAAATCCAGCGATCGAATCGACGTCCCGAGCCAAAGAGTCTTGGCCTAAGGGTCAGTCGGATAGGGTTACAAGGAGTAGGGGGGTTAGTTGATGTTGTCTGGGATTTGCTGTCGTTGCTCCTTGGAGATTGTTGTTTTTTGTCTTAGTCTTGAGTGGTGTATTTTTCCTCTAGTCCGGGGACTACCTTGTCGGTCTGCTCCCTGTGCGATGAGGTAGGGTTTTGTTGATGATGTGGCCCTATTTGGCCTAGTTTCTGCTTACTCACCCAGAGTTAAGCCGAGTCCTGTAACTGTCTTTCTGTTTTCAGTAATAAATTCGTTTTTTACCTCTCAAAAAAAAAAAAAAAAGATAAGAGCTAGAACCTTGAACACGAACTTTATCTCTTTGAATTCTGTATCCATCTCCTGATCACCGTCGCCTCTTTGCCCCCACACTGTGAACCCAATCACTAAACTTGGTAATTGCCTAGGTTTTTTGACTCGACTGACCTTCTAATCAATCTCGCCCCTGAGCATGCTCCACCAGTACCCTTGTTCTTCACCGAACATCGTGTATGTGCCGCCGCTCTCCCAGTTAATTTCATGATCATGAAGCTCTATCCATCGTTCGTCGATGACCCCGCCGTAAACCAAGGCCTTTGATTCGCTCTGCGACGCTTCCTGCTCCCATCGCTCTCGAGTCGTTGTCCGTTGGCCAACGCTCGAATATCTTCTGTACCCTGCTGCACCACAGGTATGCCCGCAGCTGAGTCCGCCACCACCATGACCATTGTTGCCTTTTTCCTGCCATTTGTCGACAGCCACTGCACCATATTAAACAGTAGGTGTGCCTGTGGCTGTGCCTATCGCAACTGCGCCCGTCAGCACCCATATCGCCTGTTAGCACCTCCACCAGTTGCTCGTCGGTAGGGCTGCCAATTTTGGACCCTGCACTAAGTTAGTGGGTCTGGGTCAGGGCTAAACGGGTTCGGGTCATAAACGGGTTGCCACGATAGACCCATTTAATAAACGAGTCAGGTTCGGGTTTAGGGTCTGGACACAGTAGACCCGGGAAGACCCATTTAAAATTCAACGGGTCATGACGGGTCGGGTTGGCTCGAGTCTACCCGCAATCCGATACTGTAATATATAGTATTAGCGGGTCTATCGGGTTAGGTCGGGTTGAGTCGGATTGGGTCGGATCGGCTCAATTGAATAAACCTGTGTGGTAAAAAGGTTTAACGAGTCTTATCGGGTCTACCCGTTTATAAACAGGTCGGGTACGGGTTTAGGATCTAGACACGATTAGTTAAACGGGTCGGGTTCAGGTCTAGGGGTTTAGGACACAACCTGAAACTAGACACGACACGAACCCGACCCGACATGACCCATTGCCACCTCTACTCATCGGCAACCCACATCAATTCGCTCGTCGACGGCTGAACACAATGTCGTCGGTGACTCTCAGGCCATCGAGGTGCTCCCCTTCGATCCAGGCACCCTCACATATCGTGCTATCACGACTTTTCCGCCATGAACCGTTAAGTCGGGGAGTAGGTACCAGGACCACACCCTCCTCCCAATTAACGCCTTCGGTGTCTCGAACCGCCCTAAGGGAGGAGGTGCTTGACCGCAACTTCCTCCTCGAAGCCTCCTCCGAAGATCCGAACCACCCGGAGAGCACTGGACCGTGCCTCTCCCCATCGTGCCCTTCACCTAGGGCACCGACCGTCGTCGCCAACAAGCCTCCCCGGGGAAGAGGTGCTATACTGCAACTGTTGAGCGTCCATTTTATGCGAATTATCTCTTCTTTATCATGCATATAGTGTCACTTTGCTATGTAAAACTTTCATAATACACGTAAACTGCATGAGTTTCTTTGCACCGTGATATAGTAGACTTTCATACGAACCCAACGACATATTGGTTCGCTCTCATACATTGCATGCATGAAAGATACAGAGCCCGATAGCCCAAATTATCCTGTTATCGATAATCCTATTGAAACCTTATACGCGTTATTTCATGTGTATTTTTCAGAAACCGGATCTCGACACGCACGACTACAGTGATGCAAGGCTACGGGTCGATATCATCTCAATTGGCTTTGGAATAGAGGGAGGTCGTGTTCGGATGACAAGAGAATCGACGAACAAAAGATGAGCAAACCATGAAACGAAGAAGTGACTTCATCGGGCGGACGAATTGCATGATACGAGCCAGAGGATGACTACATGCATATAAATAAGCGATGATGAGTTCAGAGGATGGTGATCAAGTTTTTCACATTCACGAACCCATCGCACTTGAACCCATTAACCAACCCAAGTCGCCCATTCCCTACTCTTCTTATTTCACCATCGTACCCATCGCGACCATCTATATACATAGCCACCCTTACTCGTCCGATCGCATCGCAGCCGTCTAATTGAAAACCTCTTGCATGCAAAACAGTCAATCACACAACACCCCATCCCTCTCTTACCCATCCGGAATCGGATCACAGCCGTCCCTAGCCATGCAAAGCTGAAACCCCTGCAACCCATGTGATCCCATCTCACAATACCTACAACCAATCACAGCCCTCCATTGCATAAAAGTCATGCATGCATGCAAGCATTAATTCACCCAACTACCGACAGCATGCCATCCCTTTCAAATCCATGCCTCATTAAATCACGGCCGTCCGATCCATTAATCCAAAACCCATGCACCGTGCATCAGATCCGGCCTACCACCTTGACAAACCTGATGTCATGCAACCCATGCCATCAGCAATCGCCTCTCTCTCTCTCTTCCATTTCTTTCTCTCTTTTCTCTTTCTAAAACCGATCCCACCGAACTTCTCCCTTTTCTCTCTCCGATTTCTCTCTCAACCGAGAATCCCTCCCGCGTCCAGCTCTCTTTCTCTCTCTCTTCCGTTTCTTTCTCTTCTTTCTCTCTCTAAAACCCAATCACGACCGTCCGTTCTACCCGACCCAACCACCCAGCGCTCTCTATCTTTCTCTTTCTAAACCCGATCGCACAACTCTCTCTCTCCTCCTACTTTTCCTGCATCCCTCATTTCTCTCCCTAATCTCTTTCCTTAAATCTCTCTAGATTTAAATTCGGGATTCCCTCACAGCCGAGCGTCTCTGTCTATCTCTCTAGCGTATCTCTCTATTCCCTAAAAACCCAACCTGATGGCATCCTCCCATGCGCCCATGCAAAGCATGCACGTTCGCCCGACTCGATCGCGAGCCTAGACTCGGACGTCCCTTTTCTCTCTCCGATTTCTCTCTCTATCCCGAGACCTTAACCGCCGCTCTTTCCTCTCTCTAGCTTGCCTTATCTGCACCCCAAAGTCTCACGAAACCCTCACGCTTTATCTCTCTAAAACTGTGAACTTCATCTCATCCGAGCGCATCTCTCTTACCAGGTCTCTCTCTCATCTTCTATCTATATAAGGGGAGGCTGGACGAACCTAAAGGGGGACCATCTTCGAATCTGAAACCCTAACACCTAGTTCCACCATTCATCATCTTCCACATCCACTGGCCATATACCATCTCCAAGACCAGAACCCTAGCCTAGACCATCAAAAACCTGACCATCGTCATTCGTTCATCACCCGAGCCACGCTCCATCACCATCGAGCCTCGTCTTTGCCATCGTCAAAGCCACACCATCATCGAGTCCAGATTACGAAAAGCAAAGAAGCAAAGATAGGAGAGAAGCCAAGAAGATCGTCATCATCTGGTTCCTCTGTTCTTTTTGTTATTTGTTTATTATAAAGCAAAACAATGATATCATATGAGATGTTGTGTAGCTAAATTCCATAGCTTAGGCTAATGGGGAATTACTAGTGTTTTATGATGTTTTGGGATTGATTATTAATTGTGTTTCAATGTTTAAAAATAGAATCTTCCGCTAACGCATGTTGATCTATTCTCTAGATTATCCATGCATTAGATATAGTGAATGCTTATCTTAGATTCATTATGATCATATGATGGTTAATGCTAAGAATCAATGTTACATGTAATAGTATGCCTAATGCTTATCTTTTTATAAGTATTCTATATATGTTTGCACCATGCCGGTTTTCATTGCTAAATCATCCGATTAGAATCTGTCCTTACGACGATCTAATTGAGTACAATATAATGATCAACCTAAACTATCATAGGATGCTAGGATGAACCCTGAAGCCTAAGTTTTTTCCTAATCTAAGTACCTTTCCATAATTAAATTGCTTTAGTCTTATCATATAATTAGTTTTTTGTTAATTTAATTGCTTAGTTAATCTAATCAGACTCTCAACCATTGCTCGCTGGATTAGGTTTCAATCAACTTAGATTTATTAAGTTTCCTAGCAAAGTCCCTGTGGGATCGACCTCGCTCCACTGCATTACAATCAACGATTCGTGCACTTGCGAGTACAATTAAAATATCACAACAGCAACCTCCCTTCGGGCTTCTAGCTTTCTCCTTGGATGCCGCTCCCGTGTCCTCCGTAATATCATGTGTTGCGAGTGCATCTCGGGCCCTTTTCCTCAGTCTACCTTGATCTATGCAATCGAACTAGAGCCTCCCCGGATCACTAATAAGAAGATCTTACACCAATTGTTGTTGCGATCCGAGACCCTCGTGCAGCGGAACACGATTTGCGTAGTACCACTACAGTGGAGACGACCACCGACAAGACCGAGTAATAGAATAAAAATAAGCAAAACACTATAAGAAATTCTGGCAATGACGGATCAATGGATTTACTAGTATGGGAAAAACCCAAGTACATGAACAATTGTCTCTAACCAATCCCTCATACACCCACAAAGAGATCCCCCCAAGGAGAATAGATCCCGCAGCCTTACACCCTAAAGACAAGAAGAAACCTTTCCCGAAAACCCTTTGATCTCTAATGGTTTCCTCTCCCTCTCCCTTGATGACGGCTACCTTCTAAACCCTAACCTGGGATACTCATGTGCCACCATAATCTTTATTTTTTCATCCTTAGGGGTTATTTTATATCCCAAATTTGTGCAAAACCTAGGAGAGAAGATAGAAACAAACCCCTAAAAGTTCTCTCAAAATCTCACAAAAAATCACAACCGAAAACGTGTTACACGTATGTCTATCCGTTGCCTAGCACCCTGGGCGCCAGTTTCCTGCGCGCGGGTCGGGCCGCCTCGGGTTGGCACTCAGGGCATCAGTTTTGGCGCTCAGGGTGCTAGGCCCCTTTTTTGCTCCATCTTCGCTCCGTCTTCCGCTATCCTTCACGCATGAACCTTGGACATGTTGAGGGCTTGTTTTAAGCCAATATCCTCAACACAGACTTCATCACCTGATCTATAAAAGGCCTCCAATGTAGGGGTAAGCGTCGGTTTTGTCGGTCGGTTTCGGTGTCGGTTTTGTCGGTTTTATTTTTTTTCGGTTTTCGAAAAATCAAAACCGAAACCGAAACCGTCGGTTTTTGTCGGTTCGGTGTGATCGGTTTTCGGTTCGGTTTCGGTTCGGTTTCGGTTAATATGAGTTATGCTAGAACCCTTGGCTCTTGAATCTTAATCGTTAGTTCATCACAAATAAGTGGATGATTATGTTCTTACATAGTGCCAAAATGAAAGTTCAAAGCAAAATCAACCGACGTTCACTCTTTTGAAGCATTGTAGATCTAACATAATTACTTCGTACTTGCACTTACTGGAAACAAAAGTATTATGGCTATTGTGTTTATGATTTAAGAAGTCGGGTCGGTTTTTTTGGTTTCGGTTCGGTGTTTCATACCCGGGAACCGAAACCGAAACCGATTTAATCGGTTTTGTCGGTTCGGTTTGTTTTCGGTTCGGTTTGATGTTCGGTTCGGTTATTTCGGTTAAATTTTGGTCGGTTTCGGTTCGATTAGGCGGTTCGGGTCGGTTTTTGCACAGCCCTACTCCAATGCACTGTAGGTGATCACTGGGTCATAGGTGAGGACCACGACCACACAACTCCCTGAGGTGATATTATCAGGTGAGGGCACCGATGAAAGCACACCATTATTGATATAACACAAATCGAAGAAAGAGGAGGCCATTGGTCCAACCAGCTTGTTTGGAAGTTGGACCCGCTGGCCGGAGAGAGGGTTTAGAAGATGATGCCCTCTGATTTCATCCAACATCACCACCCACCCCACTACAGAAGATCCCAGGTATCGTGCACCCTACAGTGGGATACAAAGTTGGTGTACCCTCCTGCCCCTGGTGGGGCTGAAGCTGCACAAAGATGATTTATGCCCCGGCTTATAGCTAGGGGGACTCACGGAAGGAGTGCAGTATACACAGGAACCGGAGCGTATCCCGGTACCAGATCTCGACCTGCCACCATGACCTACACACCGCACCGAACCGCACGTGATCGTCGAAGCGTAGTGCATGATCCAATATCTCTTCTGGGAGGTCGAGCCCAGGATGGATTTACCTATATGTATGTAGTTGTGAGGCCGCAACTTTGGGACCAAGGTTGCTCCCTAGAAACATACATGAAATGATATCTGTGCAAGGCCATTAATAACGCAACCCACCTAGAACCATCGAAAACTATACTACGTGTACTACTTGTAGAAACCCGATAAATAAGTCTGGTTCAAGGCGTAGTCCACCAAGTCCTCACGGATGTATACAATTATACTAAGTGGAGGTTCAAACCAGAAGGTACCTACACCTACTGCGTAGTATAAGGAATCCAGCAAAGTCCTTTTACATTTTGAATATTTTATTGATTATTTAATATTTGGTAGTTTTAAACACATACGGGGGATTGTTGGGTGTGTGTTTGATAACCACTCAAAAACCATTGGAAGTTTAGTCCCATATAGATTTGGGGAAAAACCTTTTACCAACTTAAAAGGTTTCTCCCCCTTTCCCTTACTAGTCAACACTAGGAGAAGGATGCTCTACACCATACACGCGCACACATGCGTGCCGTGCCGAGCCGGGCCGGGCCAGGCTTGGGCTTGGGCTTGGGCATGTGTGTGCGCTCGCGAACCCGGACACAATAGCACCTCCGAAATTGGCTGGTCCGCACCTGCCTTATTTTTATTTTTGCTTTTAAGCCCTCCACTATTAATTATTTTCTATTTGGGACACTAGCCGTTACGCGAGAAGCGTTGCACGCTATCCGTTACGAGCAAGCTCTCTGCGAGCTGTAACGTACGGGGTTAATGGGTTTAATTATAGCCCATGAACCACTCCCCTCTTTCAGCCTCCCATTAACAGCTTGAGGCCTATATAAGGCTCGATAAAGCCATGGGAAAGGTACACTATGAATTGTGGAATTGCTCTCTGCCTCTCTCTTTCTTTCCCTCTATCGGATCAAAGTGCTGCGGTGCTACATCCTTGCTCCGAGAAGACTCTCTTTCTCTCTCTCTCTCTCTCTCTCTCTCTCTCTCTCTCTCTCGGATCAAAGTTGTGCTATGGTGCTGCCTCCTTGCTTCGAGAAGATTTATCTTTGTCGAGTCGCTGAGTTCCTGAAAGTCTTCATGGCTCGCAAAACCTTCTTGAAGTCGTGCCGACGAGAAGAAGATCGCCTGACCGGGGTCGTCATATCTCCGAGAACCGTTGCCACAAGACCTGCACAAGGGGGCAATAAGTTTCTTGGGATAGCACCCAGCGTGCTTCAACCATTAGGCCAGAGTTTCTAACTCTACTTCTTTGGTACTATTAGATCTATTGAAAACAACTTGTATCTAATTATAAACTCCAAATAATTAGTGCTAATCTAGATAGGCTTTCTCTCTCTTTTAGAAAAGTTCAGCAAGGTGAATGATGGTTCCATAGAACCCGCTCTGCCTTGGCAAACAATTTCTAAAAGAAATTTTGTGACTAATCTTTGCATACTAATTTGTTGTTTGCTTAACAAAATTATTTCATCCAATAAATATTTTGCTAAGAATTTGATTAAGTCCTAAATTTGTTAGTTTAGAACGCTTAGATTTCCAACACCTATTAAATATGGTTATCTTGAACACGATAACTTGATCATACAAGATTGAGTCCCAGTGGGTTTACTATCAACTTGGCATCTCTTTTAACAGCTTGATTCAACCGGAGTAGTTTTGACAAACGGTGTTCATCCCTAAGGGCCACGTGGTGAAACCTAACACGACCCGCTAGCCGGAGAGAGAGGGGTCAGGAGAAGATGCCCTTTGATTTCATCCAACATCAGCGTCCATCATACTGCAAAAGATCCCAGATATGAGCAAGGAGAGCAATGTGTATGGCTTCTTCAAGCATATCCAGGGAGGCAAATTGTATGGAACTAGGACAACTGGCCAATGCTGTATGACACACTCATATTCTCAAAGGGGTTGAAGCTATCGCTAGCAAGCCCTAACCTGGCGTTGCGAACTTCATATGCGAATTCAGAATAGATCTGATCAAAATCTTTCCACGTCAGAGAGTCGACTGGATGTATCATAACCTCGTCATTTGTACTTTCTCGTGCATGCCACCTCATGTGCTCAGCAGTCTTCGATGACATAAACAACCTTTGAAGCCTGTCCCTAAGCGGGAAGTATAGGAGAATCTTTGCAGATATATATATTTTTCCTTCAGTTGATACTAGACTCGGTATCCGCCTCTTTATATCTCGTGTTCCGCATATATGGCATGATCGTACATGTTCGTACTCCTTCCGGTATAATATACAATCGTTCACGCATGCATTGATTATGTTCTAACCAAGCCCGAGATCTTTCATTGTCTTCTTCACCTCATAGAATGATTTCGGTAATGTCTCACCCATGGGAAAAGCCTATAAATGACCAATTACTCCTACCATTGAGGCACTTCAAATAAAAAAGCTTTACAGTGAAAGAGAGTTTTGAAAACTTCTCACATCCCGGGTATAGAGGTTGCTCGACATCCTTAAGCAATCTGTAGAACTTATCCGCTTCAATATTGGGCTCATCACCTGACGGCGTTTCCGTACTTATTCCACCTTGCAAATCATGTATCATACCCTTCATGTCATCACCATCGTCCGTATTAATATCATCGTCATCGATCACTGTGCTCATATTTTCACCATAAGCTGCCATGGGACTGCATCTAGCTCATTTACCATGCGAGAACCAACGAGTATAGCTAATGTTAATATCACACATTACCAGAACAACCTCACATTCCTCTCGAACCTTCCTAGTCACCCTTTCGCAGTCTATACAGGGACACACAATTTTTCTATCTAGCAGTGCAAAACGCTCAAATGCAAAATTCACAAATTTTCTGACTCCTCCGTACTCTTGGCTCATCCGATTCGAATTACGCATCCAACTCTTATCAATCGAAGACATCTTCGCCTATCTGGCCACACAACACCTGCAGTAATTTCAAACCATGTCTATAAGACTTTGCCCCAACTACACTGATTATCTAAGTATTTGGGTAACTCCATATGGAGTATAGAACATCCCCTAACTCCAAATGGTTCAAATGGATCCAAGAACAGACGTAATCCTTTTGGAAATAGAAAAATGATGATAACTCAAAATGGTTCAAATGGAACTAGAAAATGGGCAATAGCTTCCGCTCAATTTTTCCAATGGACCCAAGACCTGACTCCTTTTGGAACTGAAAAAATGACGATAGCTTTCACACAATTTTAGTTAATGGGTGTAGGTCCCAAGCCGGAAGGCCAGTTATCGGTTGTGGCAAGCCACAACAGTCCTTAGAATTTACAAGGTCTTACACGTCTCATATATATATATATATATATATATATATATATATATATATATATATATATATATATATATATATATATATATATATATATATATATATATATATATATATATATATATATATATATATATATATATATATATATATATATATATATATATATATATAGGGAAGTGCTAGAATGCGGCATGCGGTGCGTGCGGCATCGCACCGCAGCCGTCTGATGCACTGCTGCGTGCATCGCATGCACGCAGCGCGTGCATCAGACGGCTGCGGTGCGATGCCGCACGCACCGCATGCCGCATTTTAGCATACCCCTATATATATATATATATATATATATATATATATATATATATATATATATATATATATATATATATATATATATATATATATATATATATATATATATATATATATATATATATATATATATATATATATATATATATATATATATATATATATATATATATATATATATATATATATATATATATATATATATATATATATATATATATATATATATATATATATATATATATATATATATATATATATATATATATAAAAGATGTGATGATACATGACCATCGGATTATATACGAGTACACACATACACGCCAAAAAGTCATAAACTCCAAAAGTACATATACATAGATGAATGACTACTCAATGTCCAACTACGGATGTCCAACGTCCTTCTGAGGGCAATCCCTCATTAGGTGGCCTAAAATGCCACACGTAAAGCAGACATCCTTCAAATGACACATCATTTGCACGTGTCCTATCTGGCTACAGGTGAAGTTTATACCCCTATACATACAACACTGATAGGTATGCGCTCTCCCAGGGTGGGCGTTGGTGCCGCATTTGATGTAGCAGTTGTTCCTCTTGAACCAGGTCACGTCCTTCTTCCCTTTGCAGGGACAAGAAGCCCTATCGTGTCCAAAGGATATGCATCTGTGCCCTCTCCACGACTGGCCTAGTATACTGAGTCGTGCACTAAGGCTCTACCTAACTCTGTAGAAGCCTCATAGACGCCATCCTCATAGAGGAAGGATCTATCGTCGGAACTGAAGCTGGAGCCTCCACCACTTCAACTCCTGCCAATGGTGGTAACATATCGTCCTGAACACGATCTCCTGACATCTAAACAAAATATTGTAATCAGAACATTTATAAATCTGAAACACATATATATTCTAAGTAAGCTGTATTTAACCTAGGCTTCTAGTCCTAGTATTTTGTAACCTTAACCCTAGCTAACCCTAACCCTAATCTTAACCTAAACCTTAAACCTAATCATAACCTAAATCCTAACCCTAAACCTAATCTAAACCCTAAACCTAAGTCTAACCCTAATCCTATAACCTAAACTCTAAACCTAAACCCTAAACATAACCCTAATTCTAAACCCTGAACCTAACCTAAACCCTAACGAATATATACACTTTTCAAAGACGAATGTATGCTCTTTCTAAAACGAATGTATACACTTTCTGAAGACGAATATATACTCATTCTGAAGACGAATGTATATTTGTTGGGACCTTAGCGGCTTAGCTAATATAGCTAATTATGGTGTCCTGAGGCTAATATAACAAATTATGGTGTCATGGGGCTAATATAGCAAATTAGTCGGCCCGAACCACGGTATCACTGTGGCTCAACGTTAGGGCATCGACACCTGTTATTCCGGTAGGCATGGACGTAGAAACAGAACTACATAGAGAACAAGGGGGGGCCATGGCCCCCCGAAAATTTTGGATTGGGTAAATAACACTTTGCCCCCCTAAAGTTTAGCTCAAAAACACCCCCCCCCCCCGCATATTTGAAAAACTACATTTTGCCCCCTACAATTCAGTTATAATCAAATAAAAATTATCAAATGGGGAAATTAAGAGTCTGGGAAATATTATGTAAGAAAAAATTAGCCTGACTGCTATACATGGATCCGCATATTGGTTAACAAGAAGGCTATATGCAAGGTTTGAAATGTCGATTTCGATATCAGTTTCGGTTAGTCAAAAAAAAAAAAAAAATTGTCAGATTTTGGTTAACTAACGGTGAAAATTTTGTATTTTTTTTAAAAATATTTTGGTGAAAATTCATTCGATTTTAGTTTGATTTTGATGTATGTACAAAGAATGAATGTAACATAGTTGGAGGAAGATTAAAAGTTGCACCAATAAGTACTATGTTATGAAGAGTAGAGGTGATTTAATTACTATAAAAAGTCTGAAATCCATGGTTTTTTTTTGGTAGGAGTCTGGAATCCATGGTGGAAAGGGTCAGAAGGGGTAGAAAGGAGGTGTGAGCCTAAGAAGACTTCAATTAAGGTGAGATTCGAAGAGGTTTCTCTCAACTTTGGACTTAGCTGATTATAAACCCATGCCATAGATGGATAGGAGTGCCTGATATAGTAAAGCAAATACTCTGTTGTTTGGCTTATGGTTTGTTTGAATGGTAGATGATAGCATAAGTGTCAATGCTTCTTTTGTAAGCCCTTCTTAAGATGCACTTCCATGAAAGTGTGAGTGTGTGTGTGTGGGTGGGTGGGTGGGTGGCGAGGGGGGGGTGGGGGGGGTGAAGTTTGGTCGCTCACGTCCATGTCTTGTTGTGCATTTGGATTATCGCGATGTTAGATAGTAGCTACCGTTGTTGCAGTTTATACCGTATTTCTTATACCCTATTTTGTATTTTTTTTTTGTGGATCTTTTTCTTATCCTTTTATGCAAAGAGCTTAATTTTATGCAAATAATACACAATTTAATTGAGTATTATTTTGTATATTTGAGAATCATGCATGGAATACTATAGTGAACTCATTATAACTGCTACGGTAAAACTAACTGTGCCGGCTAAAAAGGCTTCCCTATAGTGAATCATTAAAGCAAAGTACTCGATCAGTTGAATTGAGTATCATTGCAACTAAAATTGAGTACTATTGCTATAGTGATTTCACTGTAGCAAAGTGTTTTTAGCAACCACGACAAAATCATTATAGTAGCTACAATGATTTCATTGTAGCAAAGACACTTAAATATATATAAATAATACTCGATTGAATAAGTACTATTGCTACAATGATTTCATTGCATCAATGTGTTTTTTAGCAGCCACGACGGAATCACTATAGCTGCTACAGTGTGAGTACTATTGCTACAAAATTGAGTACTATTACTATAGTCATTTTACTGTAACAACATATTTTTTAACAGCAACAATGGAATCACTATAACTGCTAAAGTGATTACGTTGTAGCAGCTACAATGAAAATCACTGTAGCACCTATAGTGGTCCCACACTAGGCCTTGAAACTATACGTTTCTTAGAGATTGGGTGAAGTTATATAGACAATAATAATTCGGTAGATTAGATAACTTAATCATAACTATTTTAGTCTTGTATTAACCAAATTACAACTAATATACTGAAATGTTGATTTGAGCTTAGAGAAAAAGATTATCGGTACCTATCATAAAATGAAATCCTTAAAAAAAAAATGTTTGCAGTTCATCCCTTTTTTTTTTTTAGACGGGGGGTTGGGGGGCGGGGTTATGTCCCCGACGTCCCTATATTTTGTTATATTAACGCCAGACTTCTGATTCTTTTACATCAAATCAGACCTTCTACATTACAGGCATCAGTGATACAGCATATAAGGAGTCCAAAGTCCACAATTAATACAGAGTTTTACATTACCATTACACATGTACTGTTGCATGATTACATCCTACAAAAATTGAAGTAAAAAAAGATGATCATCTGTATAAGTCTTGTAAGTCCATAAATTACACAAAAACCCACAATCAATGTTCTAAGCCTGAAGAACTTGGCAGTGAACAATGTGACTCTTGAGGCGCCTCCGGCCGGCGATATTCGACCAGACATTTGTGACAAAAGTCTTGAGCTGCCCTCTCCCAGCGATGGTCTGCCAGCGCCGATCCGCGCTGCCCCCATTTACATCCACAAGGGAGATGCTCATGTTGTTACGGACGACGCACAGCTTCCCCCCGTCGATAGGGACGAGAGCGGCAGCCTCCAAAGCCCGGGAGCCACCCAAGTGAGCCTTGCTGTCGGCATGCGTGCTCCAGGAATCCGAGGCCGCATCGTACACTCTCAGCCTGCACCCATCTTTACAGTCCACGGCGTAGAGCCGCCCATCCGAACAAGCACTCGGGTTCCTCCATCCATTGACCATCCCGCCAAAAACCGGGTACCAACTGTTCGTTTCAGGGAAGTAGACTTGACTGAGGACCTGCTGGTGAGACCCCAGCCCTTTTAGGTACCACCTCCCGTCGTAGACCACCCCGATGAACGGGACCATCGCGGCGCTCATGTCCGCGACATGGGACCACTGGTTTCTGTTCGGATCATAGACCTCCACTGACCTCAACAATCGGTGGCCCCCCTCGCTCTCCCCTCCGGCCACATACAGGCAGTTGTTTATCACGCACGATCCGAACACGTGCCGCCGCCGCAACATATCGGGAGCCCGGTGCCACTTGTTGGTCCTAGCACTGTAGAAGATCACCCGCCTCATCGACCCCTTAAGCGGGTCTTTGCCTCCAAACACATAGAGATGGCAGCCGCTGAGAACAGCACACCCGAACCCGAGGGCTTCAGCATAATCTCCCGGGACCGGGGGGAGAGGATGCCACATCTGGTACACGGGGTCGAACGCATCCCATGAGACCCGTCCATCCCTGTCCCTCTTGACAACGTAGATCCATTCCTCAGTGATGCCGAGGCTCTTGCGGAGGGAGTAGAAGTAGTTGCCAGCCAAGAGGCGGTTCCATCGCTTGCAGACGAGCCGTAGCTTCCGGTGGTCGGAACGTGGGATGCGGATCAGGCATGCAATGGCGAGGTCGTCAGGGAGGCCGGGAAGCAGTGGGGACTGGCTGCGGCTCCGGTCGCCCCATGCAGCGTTGTGCTTTGTTGGATGGATGGAAGGTCTGACATTGGGCTGAGTACACAGCTTTGATCCAGGGACGAATTTTTTAGCCCCGGCGACGGTCTTTAGACCTGCATCTACTCTACAAAGACAAGCTGTGCTGTCGACCTATACAAAGAGTTGTTCATCAAGATATACCAACCAGAGTATACAAGTATTTATCATCATAATATCTAATTAAATTAATCAAATAATAAACCTTCATTAGGATGTAAAATTAGAGTGACAGATGTCATCTAACACAATTAGTTTCTAATATAACCTAGAAAATGGATATTTTGATTAGGTCCTTTTTTTAGGATCTAATAGTAGGAGCAACTTTCTTTTTTTATTCTTCGGAAGGAACCACCGTAGTGGTCAGTGCATCACCTGTTAGTGCGCCCGCACAAGACCAGGGATTGAAACTTGCCATAGGAGAGAGAAATGTCCTGATTTTTAATAGCCCCACAGGTAGGAAAGCTCGCCACTAACACAAGAGGGAGGCCCTCCACCACAGGACAGGAAGAAAAATATGCAGTAGCACTTATTCAAACTCTTCACCAAGGCCACAAGTGCATGTCTTACCAACTGAGCGATCAGTTGGAGACTTGGTAGGAGCAACTTTCAAAGACCACAATTTGAGATTCTTGGTGTGTTAGGAGCACCAAAAAGATCATTTTCAACCAAGTTATCATGACTAGAGCGTGTTGTGACATTATCTAAGGATGTAAATGCCTCTTTATTTCTCTTGTTAGCCATTAGTTTAGTTTAGTGATTAGGACTGGTTTGACCAAATTAATGGTTTTTAGTTTTCTTGGGGCTCAAGTTATATGGCCAATATATGCAGGAGTCAGCATTGTTTTCGAAAAACAAAAAATAACCGTAAAATGCGTCCGGTACAAGTCCAAATCAATCCAACCGTCAGGTCGGTTGAACTACCAAACTCAACTGAGTGGAGAATTGAGAAGTTTGTTTCCTTATCATTAGAGCATTTCCAACCGTTGGGCAAAATGACATATTTGGCATTTAATTCCATTCCAACCGTGAGCCAAACCTTCAAATCTGGCTGAAAATGCTACAATGGACTACTTGCTTTACCATTCAACTGTTCATATGTTAATATGTTATAATAGAATCTTTCAGCTTTTGAGGCAAATAAAATATACATGCTGATTTTTTTATTTACGAAACTTGCCACTCCTATTTAATCTTAAGAACTATGTTTGAAGAAAATGCTCTCTAAACGATTGGAGCATTTTGCCCACATGGAGAGCCATATATGAGAAAATGTCAAAATGGCAGAGGCAACAACTGGACATGCTCTTAACAACCAGTAGGTTCAAATCTCCTGGTTTTGAGTTTTATTGTTAGGCTATAGGCTGTCCGACAAGCCCTGTGCCATAGTTACCTATGGGTTAAATCCTTGCTAGAGCTTTGGAGACCTTCCATCAAGGCCCCATTAAATAACTACTGAACCTCTAGTTAAGAAAGAAGAAAGTCCATTTGGGTTAAGACCTCATCACACTTAAACCAAAAATCAATCTCTTTTTTGCTCATACAAACAAGATAATCCTTCTGTAATTCTTGAGATACTCTGTAGACCTATCACGATACTAGTATTTCTACCCAATATCCAATCAACAATCTAAAAAACTGATATCTGAGAAGTTAAAAATTCCCTCAATACCTATTTCAGCTCCTCCAACTAGCTAACCCTCAGTCTACATAGATTTAATCAAACTCAACTAGTTTCCACCATCAACAACTTTGTTAAAGAAACATGTATTCCAACTTCCCTCCATAGATAAATAGCTCTAAACACTTTCAGCAGCCTCTCTCTTGCTCAACCACAACTTGAAATCCTTTGTCTAAATATAATGTCCTCTCCTTGGTAATGTAACAGGATAATTTTCTTCTTTTAAATCAAACTGTTGAATATCCAAATGTGGCCCAGATGATGATTTGTACACTACAATCAATATAAAATTTGGAAATCATCGAGATCAAGGCCTATTGCTCCTAATTTCCACACTTACATAGAATTTTGGTAGAAACCAGTACGAAGGCTTGAACCGTCAAAGGATTCGAAGGTTTTGCGTGAATCTACCTCTCATTAATATTTGGACTTTTTCACTTTTGCATAAAATCTACCACTCAAATATACATTCAGCATATAAATAAGAAATGAACTCTCCAAACTCCTATCCAACCCTCCTCGGCTTTTCTTTGTGGCCCCACATGCCATGTCATATCAAGGTTTGAGATTTTGATTTCATGTCTGGTTTCGGTCTAAGTCAAAACAGAAATTTCAACTGAAAATTTAATATTTCAGCAAAAATTTGGAAAAATATTTGAAATGGTAAAAAGATGTCCGAGTTTATGGATTTTTTTTTGAAATTTGAAATTGAGTCATTTATAGTTGTGCATGCATATTGTTTCAAGAAAACACATACCAAAGCTTGAATTATTTAATTTACATAAATTTATATTGTTTATGTCACAAATAAGACAAAATCACCCATCGCTTGTCCAAGTCAACTCTTCTTCGCTCGTCGTTCATTTGAACTCTCATCATTAGCCCCTACTTTGGGAGATTTTTTTAATGAATTATACAGGAGAAAACCCACTCCAGCATGTGCTTCTTATCCAAGTTGTGGTCATGTCAGACCTTATAGTGAATTAATTCAAGCCATTGATCAGCTCACAATCTAATCTAATCTAATCCTAGCTTCCGTAGGAAAAGTCCCTACCAAATATAAAAATACTAAACCAATGTGAAATTAAGACCAACACGAGTTCTGTTTTGTTGTGTTCTCCTTTAGCATTGGGCCTCCACGATCTGAGTGCATCAATCCGTCCGGTCAAGAATAATTCACTCTGTTGGCTGGCTTCCTATGAAAAGTATCTATATCTGAAAGCATCGTCTTCCTTGGTATAGAAAGCCATGCCATTCTCGTTGTGGGAATGTATGTGTCAGTGCCTATGTCATGTATGCTATCTTGTTTTATACTATGATCTGGCAATAATAATATGAGAAGTGGACACCAAGATTCAAAAACACAGCTGATATCGATACGTACCAGCTGGTATGAAACGGTTTGATCCCAATCGTGATCGGTGCTGCCACCAACACTGTTATATTCCCTTGTTTCTCGCTTACGCCATAATTTGAACCAATAAATCAATTTTAATAGGCAATTGCATTAATTTAAGCCTATAAGGGCATCTGTTTAGATGAGATAATTTGATGGTTGCACATGTCGATGATAATGCTTTGAAAGGAGAAAGTAGATTAGCATCAACTTAATAAGCTTGTCTTAATTCAACTAGTTAACCTCTCTTCAGAAAACCAAACTAAGCACAAATGTCTTATGGGTACCAATGTACCATTATAGAAGAAAATGATTAATTTCAAAGCTTATAACTACTGTGTGGTCTCAAACTCGGAATTCGCTTTCTAACTTAATCCCAAGTTCTTTATTGTTTGTCTAGGGAACCATTAGGTCCCTATTTGGTTATCTCTTAATCTAGACCAAGGTGTACTTGGACATAAAAAAAAGGTGCCATCAACCAATACCAGCCGGAAGCCCCTGAATGTACGATACCGGCTAGTACGTACCGGATGAGGGTTGAAGATGTTTTTCTCTATGGCATCTCTTTAGTCCTCAAAGCAAATTGATGCACCTTTTCTAATCTCCAGAAACTAGAAGCGACTTGCTAAGATGTTTGGAGCCTCAGAATACAGCTCTAGGTGACCAAATCAAAGAACACATATGTATACCCCCATCACTGATAACTAGTCTCCATGACTAAGAAGCACGGATACGGATACGGGATACGGGTACGATACGATACGGGTACGGCGATACGGCAAATCTTAAAAAAGTAGGATACGAGTACGACTAAGGATACAGTAATAAATTATTATTTTTTAAATATAAATTTTAAATAAAATACTAAATTATTAATTTATAGAAATATTAATTGATAGAATACATTATAAAGAACATATTCAATATAGAAGCACGGGTTGTTGCATATTCAATATAAACAAAATATTAATTGCTATAATTTATCACTGTTTTTTGAAAAAAATTTAATAAAATTTTCATAATTAGCTTAATATTTTATCACTGTTTTTTATCGATCTTATTGCATAACTGCAGATCCTGACGGCGGGTTAGAAAACCTGCAAATGGGGTTGTGAGGGAGAGCGAGAGAGAGAGAGAGAGAGAGAGGGAGAGAGAGAGAGAGAGAGAGGGGGAGGGAGAGAGACGAGCGAACGACTGCAATCGGGCAGCGGACGGGTGCGGGGGGACGGTGGGCGACTGCAGTCGGGCGACGGACGGGCGGCTAACGGCTGTAGTTGGGCGCGGACGGCCGGCGGCTGTAGTCAGGCGGACGACGGGCGACGGCGAATTGCAGATGACGGGCGCGGGCAGACTCCTGCCTCTCTGCTCTCCCTCTCTTCTCGCTCGATCCAGAAAACAGGGTGATGTGGGGTTAAATATTGGGTAAATTACATATAGACCCCCTACAGTTTGAAAAACATATCACTTGCAACCCCTCCAAAGGGGGCATTTGTAGGGTTTTAAACATTAGGGGGTGTAAGTGATAATCGGTCAAACTACAGGGGTTTTTGTGCAATTTATCCTTAAATCTTTTAGTATGGGACAGTGGGTTTGGGTTTGGGTTTGAGTTTGACTTTTAACCAAACCCAAACTCGATAACCCAAGCCCAAACCGGCCAGCCATATCCCTCCCATATCCAGCCGTATCCCTCCCGTATCCTGTCCGTATCCCGCCGTATCCCGGTTGTATCTGGCCCGTATCCCAGCCGTATCTGGGCCGTATCCTGGCATTTTTTAATTCAGGATACACCCGAAACGTATCGGACACGTATCCGAGCCGTATCCGGGTCGTATCCGTGTCCGATACGTATCCGGTACGGGTACGTCATGTATTTTGAAGTATCCGTGCTTCATAGCTCCATGATAAAGTTTATGGAATAAAAAACATAATGGTTGCATATAGTTTCCTGAAAGAATCCAACTGAATAACTACTCCATCTCAACTCAAGTGGATACATCTCCTCTATCGGACCTCCCATCTCTTGTTCACGTTGCCACCATATATGTACGGCCCTCCCTAGCTTGGATGTTGGACACCTCTCCTCTGTCGGACCTCCCATATCCAGTTCACATTGCGAATCACTTAATTGATGCGAAGTGTAGATATATCACAACTTATAACCAAATACAAGAATACCTTCAACTCTATTCTTCTGTGAAAGTTTGAAACGTCTAATTTACTCTTATCTATTATACCGATGTTGTTTCATCTAATAACCTCTCATGTTGTCATAATAACAACCTCTCTCTCTCTCTCTCTCTCTCTCTCTCTCTCTCTCTCTCTCTCTCTCTCTCTCTCTCTCACACACACACACACACACACATACACCCACCCACCCACCATTAGGGTTCCAAAGAATTCCTGTTGTTTCAAGAATTCTAAAAAAACATTGTTGTCTTCTTGGGAAGTACACCATTTTCGGTTTGTTTTCATGAATGATATGCTATGTGTACTGTCATGATGCTGAATGCATATAAAAATGAGGAGTGGGAAGTTGAAAACATGAATTTGTTGCCCCAAATTTGTCTATGGTTAATAGTATGTTCCGTGTGTTTGCTTTATATGGTTTAAAACTCTCCAAGGAATTATTTATGTTCCAGAATCTAGTAGTATGTTGTACGTAAAATTCATGTGAATGCGTCAGATGCTCTGAGATCTTTCTTGGTGAGTTTTGTCCTCTGATTGTTTACATTTAAAGATGGAGTGATGGTTTAGCCTTTGTCTCAAACATCATTGGATGTTGATCCATCTCTTTTCAAGTTGCGAAAAGCTCATAAACCATATGGTCAATATCTTCTTTTATCTCCTTCTGCATATATTGAATCTTGTCTACATGCCTTGAATTATCTTTTCAAGAGTGTTTACTTGTAGGCTACAATGAATAATCTAAGGACAAAAATCCAATATATGCTAATCTCCAAATTGATTTCTACAGAATCATTGGATGTTGATCCATCTCTTTTTAAGATCAAATTGACTTTCACACGATTGAGAATTGCAGACTACAACGAATATAGGGTGCAAAAATCTTGTGGATCAAGGCTAATTCTTGCAAATTCCTGCACTTCTGCAAATTTTTCTGTAGAAATTAAAAAATTGACGGAATACTTGAGACATTTGGGGCTAATCGAAGCCCAAATCAAAGAGAAGAAAAGAGGAGAGAGAAGAGGAAGAACAAAAATTTGAGATTTTATTTCATGATAAAATTCTATCACTCATAGGTATGTTATAGGATGCAAATAAGAAAATAATCAACTGCCAAAAAGCCAAACCTCCTTGACTGTCCTTTAGGGTCTCTCATGCCATGATATGCGAGAAGATAAAAGAAAGAGAAAAGGAAATAGAAAACAAAGAAGAGATAGAGAGATAGAGAAAGAGAGAGAGAGGGGGGGGAGGCTACCGGCATTTTCTTTTTTGTGTATGTGTTTGCCTCATGATAGCTATGATTCTCGTGCCCCTCAAAACCGGTGATGAGAGGAAGGGGGGAACGGTATATGAAAACGTGGAACTCCCACCCCTTTACAGATGTTGGACTATTCTCAACACCCACCCGCATGCAGAGCACCTCTCGATAGGAGGGAGGGAGAACATCTCGATTGGAGGGTGCGACAGGGCCATATGGTGGGGAGATGGGGTGGGATCTAGCTCTGATATCATGTTATGATTCCCGTGCCCCCTCAAAACCGATGATGAAAGGGAGAGGACAACGGTAAGACGTGGAACTCCCACCCCTTTACCGATGTGGGACTATTCTCAACAAGAGTTTCTCGTAGGCTCTTCTTATCCAATGTTTGGCGAGGGGACAACTTTTAAGTGGCTTGTCTCTGATTTTTATAATTTGTTTTTTCTTTACTTGACAATATGGGAACCACTGTTCTAAAAGGCGGTTTTTGCGGCCGCCTAGGCGTGTTAAGGGGTTGGCTGCTCCGTTTCAGTATTAAGCGGTACTGTGGGCGGGTTGAACAAAGACGGGCGCCTAGGCGGGATCTAACCCGCCTAGGCGGGTAAAAGGCGGGCTCCAAGCAGGCGGGCTCTATGCGGGTTTTAATATGGGATCCGACCCGTTTGGGTTTTTATTCCCGTGAGTTCGTGACTCCCGTCCCCGAGCAAGTGAACACTCAAGCGGCTCTTAGGTGCTTTCTTTCTCTCTCTCTTTCCCTGCGATCTCCCTCCCCCCTCCTTCTCCCGCTACCTATAGGCTGCCACTGACCCGACCCCCTACTCTCTTTCCCTTACCTCGCAGTCAACTCCGACCCCACCATATCCCCTTCTCCCCTCCCTCCCTCTGCCTCGCGACTGACCCCGGCCCAGCCTGAGCCCCTCCTCCCTTCCCTCTGCCTCGCGACCGACCCGACCCCTTGCCCTCTTTCCCTTGTCTCGCAGTCAACCCCTCAGCTCCTCAATTCCGCTCTTTGCTCGACGACGGGTTTAGCGCACTCAGTATAGTTAAGGCGAGCCAAGGCGCCCGCCTGAGGCGAGAGGTGAGAGCGGGTATATAAGTCGGCTTGAGGCGCCCGCCTTCACGCTGAGGCGGTCGAGGCGTCCACCTCATTTAATTGATGGTTTAAGTTAAAGCCAAACTAAATCACAACCGTCCTTTCGTATGACATTTGGGACTGAGTGTGATTCACTAGTCGGGTTGGGTGTAACGGACGGTTGTGATTCAATTTTAGCTTTAACCTATCTGATCCTATGAGTTTATAACCTCAGAGGATCCTGTGCCCTGTGGATTCAAATCTTCCACGTGACTGAGCGATATAAAAAAAAACCGGTGACGATCGGACAGGTTAGGATTTAAACTTTGGGGTCGTCTTCAGCGTCTGTCACGAAGTGAGTATAATGTTGCCCATCAAAACTCTTTTCTCTCAGTTTTTTAATTCATATTTTTATTTAGTTATATAGTGTCACAATTCTTTATATATTTACTTCACATCTTCAAGTCATAATTTTTTCATCTTACTTACAGACATCCAGTCCTGGATCCCAACCTATATTATTTAGATTTTATAGTTTTTAAGATGAGGATGATATAGATTATAGAACTTGATAATGATGAATTTTATTGATGTTTGATGGCACATGCTATATGATTATGTGAACTTGTTTCAACTAGCCATTATATATATATATATATATATATATATATATATATATATATATATATATATATATATATATATATATATATATATATATATATATATATATATATATATATATATATATATATATATATATATATATATATATATATATATATATAGTTTTTTTGCATGCCTTATTTCAATCAAGCACTCGTCTCTCGCCTCAGGCGCTGTAAGGTTAAGCGCCTTGAGTCCGCCTTAACGCCTTGACTACACTGGGCGCACTCCCTCTGCTCTCTCATCCTCGGCAATATTCTAACTCATTAAGTTGCCATGCGAGTCTTCCGTTCTACTCGAGCTTGGAAGAGTTTGTTGGGCAGCTGTTAAGACTTTCACACGCGAAAACAACATGGAGTGCTCGGCATCGCCTACGGCTTCCAATCCAATGACAATCAAAAGATGAAAAAGGAACTTGCCATACCTTTCCTTCTTGTGCCCGTAGCTTGACCTCGGTTAACCATACACTTGAAGAAAAACCGCATGATGGTAAATCACCCTTGATGGTTGGTCCCTAAATTCATGTAATCCGGCTACGTCATCCATCTAATTAAAAATTTCAAAGAAACAAGATAAATCCATTTGAGCCCCCTAAAATTCAAAAGCTCTATCAATCTACCGTCACCTGTATCCAACTTAAATTCCTGAAAGTGCTAGGATTACATGATCGTGTATAGCATTTTTTAATTATGGGTATGTTATAAATCATTTTGCCTAACATGGTACATTAAAATCTAATCATGACAATTCTGTCCAAATACACAAATCCACCACCTCCTACTTCCATCTTCAGATCATGCGACGTTGAGGAAACACCTGGACCCAAACGATTTTTCAGGCAATCAAGAAATATACTACTGACCAATTTTTGTTCATGTAGGACAAGATCAAGATGGGAGCTTATTCAAGTAGGGTAACATGGAATCTGTTCAAATATTCACAGGGTATTACCAGTTACAAGACCAGATATGGTGATCAGCAGATGAGCATGAACAGTTAAAATGGAAAAATTTTCAAAAGACAAAAAAGGGGAAGCTAATCATAAGGAAAGGCAGGAGTTTACCAAAGGAGGTTGCTTCCCTCTCTCCATCACCCTTCATCCAAGCCTCATACTCTTTCAGACCCAGAGTCCATCTCTACCTGCCCTCATTGCCAAGAAACCCACCTCCCCAAAACACAGGAAATCCTCCCTCAAACACAAGAAGCCCTTCTCAGAAACCCCTGAAATACCCCTTCTCTCTCTCTCTCTCTCTCTCTCTCTCTCTCTCTCTCTCTCTACACAGTACACACAAGGGGAAGGAGGTGGGATGCAGGGAGGCGAAGAGGAAATGCCATCACCTTCCCGCATTTAATTCTTTGTGCCGATGCTCGGGGAGGTTCAGACCCAATAGTACACTGCTTCTTGGGCCTTGGAGCGGGCCTGGTCTGGGCCTTGGTCTTGGCCTGTGTCTCGGCCAGACTCTCGTCTTTCCTGTATCGTTCCCAACAGGCAACAGGAAGGCGGCCCCATCATGGCCGTCCAGAGCTTCAGACGGCTTGATTAGCTTGCTGTGGTACAAACTGGGCCAATGAGCCCACGTAATTCTTGATCGATCACAGCTGGATCGACGGATCTGATAGTGCCGAACGGTCCCTGTCAGTCCGAAACAGACCCGCACCGGCCGGCACGGCGGACAGGAAGGCTTGGTCGGAGATTTTGTTCCGTCGATCCGAGTTGTTGACTCAAAATTTGGGGGTGGGGCCCAGATGTGGACCTATTGATCGGGACTGGGTTGACAAGCTTCGATAGTGTCTATCTAGGTCAGGGCAAGTCAGCCCAAGCTGTATGCCAATTGCCCTCTCCTCCCCACCATAGAAACAATATTCTCCGAATTATTAAAAAAATTATGATTAATTCGCGAACTCAATGTCAAACAAATTATTAATTCGGCGACGTGGGTCATGCCCAAAAAATCTCAAATTATTCATGAATAATTCATAATATTATAAATAGTTTATAAAATTATTTATTTTTTGTGTGTTATCTATTTTATTTTAGTTATAAACATATTTTTTATATCTATTAATATAGAACTAGTAAAAAATCCTAGAAATGTTTTGATGAGCTTGATGCACTCTATTTGGCACGGACAACATCACAGCCATCTGAAGAAGTGTGCAATCTGGAATGAGTGCGATTCACTCACTCCATATTAACATCAAATGATTTTTCTAATTAACATCAAATGATAATTCAATGCTATTGAATATATATTTATCATCTTTATAGTAAGTTTTAATAGGATTTAAGATAAAGTTATGTTCACACAGATGAAAAGAAATCTTGCTCTTCAAAAGAGCTCCATGTATTACAACACGGGAGAGAGGGCTTCATTTTAGTATTATACTATTAGATTACTATTGAAATATAATATATTTTATTTTTGATGTTTTCGAGCTTCTCTCAAAGTTATTCTCAATTTTTCGAACACCGAATTATTTCTGAATGTCGAATTTGTTACTATGCTCCCCATCCCTAATTAGGAATATAATTTTTGTTGACCCACCTGACACTTGGGTTTAACATGACCCCAAACATGAACTGTTGGATGCACTACGACCAGTGAAGCCAAACACCTTTGTTCTTCCTGTTGTGGATTATTTCTGACGAAAAATATAGGGGCCTATTTGGATACGCTTCTGATCCGAGATTCTAGAATTCTAGGAGTCCAGAATCCTTGAAAAAGACGAAGAGCCTGTTTGAAAAATACAACCGGATTTTAAAAAGCGTTTCTTCGAAGAGCTCAAAACATTGCTCTTGAGAGCCATTTTTTTAGAACCCAAAACGGAGGCTCCTGGCTCCATAATCCTTTTTAGGGATTCTAAGATTTTGGGTTTTAAGAATCCCAAAATCAAAATCCAATCCAATCAGGATCTAAAATGATGGTAAATCACTCAATAAATAAATACAATAAGTATGTTCTCTCATGAATCTAGCGAGTCAAACTTAATTTGATCGGGTGCCGACATAATCTCCCAATTGAATCTATTGGATGCACTAGACGTAACCAATCGTACCAGCTCGGTAGATATCGGGTTGGGTCAGGTTCAGGCTTGGGGAGCATAATCCATTTGTAGATCCTCCTCGCAAGATGATGTATCATGACCCATTAGTTGGTGGCCGGTGACGGTCACTCTCTATGCATGACTCTACGTGATACATTTGATTTATTTGTTTATTGACTAAAGAATTAAGTGGAGGAAGAGGCAAAAGTGAGCTAAGCCACTGAAAAGGAGGGGAGGAGATGGTGATGTGTGAGCTTCATATGGTCATCGGTTAGTGGAAGGGAAAACAAATGGATTGGAGGGTAGAAGGCAGTTGGGGGGAGGAGAAAGGGTAAGAGCAAAGAGACAATTACATGATGTGGGATAAATATACTTAGATCAACGAGTGGAGAACATTGGTGTTTGTCATTTTTTCTCGGGATCGTTTCATTGTTTATGTTTATATATATATATATATATATATATATATATATATATATATATATATATATATATATATATATATATATATATATATATATATATATATATATATATATATATATATATATATGGGTCATGCTATAATGCGGCATGCGGCAAGTGCGGCATCACACCGTAGCCATTTGATGCACCCGCTGTGTGCATCACATGCACGCAGCGGTGCATCAGACGGTTGTAATGCGGTGCCGCACTTACCGCATGCCGCATTATAGCATGTCCCTATATATATACTAGTGAAAACCTGAAGACACGCAAAAGATTTTGAGGGAGACGAAAAATATTTTGAGGGCATCAACAATATTTCGGAGGAGATGTCAAAAATTCAAGGGCGGCAAAAATATTTCGACGGAGGTGGCAATATTTCGAGGGTGGCAACAATGTTTAGTATGTGACTATATTTAAAGAATGCGAGAGGATGCAGTTAGCCGAAGGAGGGTCAACAGATCATTTTCTTCCTCTGATCCTCTTCACTCCATTGTCCTCAATGCAGAGATTAAGAGGTATCTACAAACTGTACCTTGGCCAAATCTAACAGCTGAGCATCTAAAGCTCCGACTATGCCATGAGATATGAGATGCAACTCGGATTAATACCTACATGGACTCCTCTGCGACAAATGCTCATCTTCAAGACCTTTGGGGGGAGCTTCAGGTCTGATGTCAGAATCACCTTAAAACAAAAAAATCGACCAAAAAATCAGCCATCAAACCACAAATCCACTATCATCATGATCATCATAGAGGGAGACAAAGAGAGAGAGAGAGAGAGAGAGGAGAGTAATACCTGAGTCTTTTGTTGTCAGACCTTTGAGAAAATTAATAATTAGATGCACACAAAAATTTGATTAGATCCAAGACAATCCATATAGAATAGGAAAAAATGGCAAAATTCCCAAATGTCAATAGAATTTGCATACAAAGGAATCTCATCCCATTCTCTTTTCACTTGAAGAATTAAATGCTCATCAACAATATAGAGAATTTCTTTCAAAAAAAAAAACAATGCAAAGACTTAAAGGATTAAAATTCATCTGAAATGTAGAGATTAACCGAGCGAGTTTTAATTGGATGCTCACTATGTAAATGCAGTTGAATTGAATCCATCAGCAAATTCAATTGATGGTTCACTATGCAAAATCGGACTTTTCACTTGATGGTTCACTATATAAATGCTCACTTGATGGTTCACTATTGAATTCACAATGGGTTGCATGCAGACAGTTGCTAACTTGATAGCATATGACTTTTCCATATCATTTATGTAACTTTGAACAATAAACAGGAACCTTATGGGCATTATGTTGCTCAATACAAATATTTAGAGCACCAAAATTATTACTTGAATTCAAGGCAAAAGAAAAGCAGGTCAGAGAAAAAAAATAGATCATATTGCGTTTTCAATTCAAATTAACCCCATAATAGTTTTCCCTGATGGCAACTACTACTTATTACATATTGAATTTTACTTACTCCGATCACCTCCATCTCTAGATCATCTCTCTCATGCAGCCTCTTCTCTCTCTCTTGCAGATGGGACCTCCATAGCTTGATTCTCCTGAAACATAGAAAGGAAAAAAAAAAGGGGGGGGGGGGGGGGGGGGGAACCCTCTGATCAAGGAAGCAAAAGAGAGGAAAAAAAAAAGGATCGTAGCCTATTGAATTGCTATAATTATGAAAAAAAAAATTAGCAAAATCAGGGTAGCTCCGAATTCGATTCGTTTATTAATCGGATCATTGGGTCGGATCTTGTTTAATCGGATCTTGGACCGAAAAACACACTTAAAGCAAACCACAAAACAGAAAACCTGGCAGAGCCTGTATTGAATTGCTAGTTTTCTGATTTTGCCTCAATTTTGAGCTCTAGCACTTTGGTATTATCCTTATTTAAAAAACAGAAAACCTGGCAGAGCCTGTATGAGCCTACATGAGCCTATATGAGCCTACTTAATATCGAGGCTCGAACCCAGAACCTCCTCATATAATGTGATATGCACGTTACCTGTGGAGATAAGGTAGGGATGGTCTCAGCGAGAGAGCTAGCTATGATGCCCATCTCAATGTTAGGGGTCGGATACTGCAAAAAAAGAAGAAATCGGGCGGGAAGGTGCTGCGACCGGCTTTAATTTAGCTGCTTGAATAGTTGTAATGTGTGTTGTGTCATGGCTCTCATTCCATTGTTACTCATGTAATTTTTTGTGCTTATCCGAAGAATGAAAATATTTTTGCCCTCATTCCATTCTCAATCATATAATGTGCATCAAATTTTTTGGCCCTCATTCCATAGCTGATTGATTTTTGTTTGCAAAGCATTCATGTGGAAACACAAAAAAAAAAAAGATTACCTAGCTCCGAGATGCAAAACCAATGCAAACATTTATGATGCCCAAAGAGGCCCAATGTGATCAGAGAGAAGAAAAATATGATCTTAATTAAAAATCAGCATATCATATCATTTGCAATACCAATGTAATTAAAAATCAGCATATCATATCATTTGTAACACCAATGTTCATCTCAAAAATATTTAACCTCCTTATAGTTAAAAAACTACATTTTGCCCTCCTTCAATTCTGTTTTGATTATATAAAAATTAAAAGAGAAGAAACACCTTTGGTTTGCATTGGTTTTGCATCTTGGATAGAAAAAATGATAAAAGAAGAAAGAAAATGAAACTAATGCTTTGGTAGAAAGAAAATGAATCTACTTTCTAATTCCAATTTTGGTTTGCCCTTTGGTAGTTTCAGATTTTTGTTTCAGATTGTTTGCTTTGGTAGTTTCAGATTGTTTGCTTTGGTCTTCCATCCTCAAAATCATCGCGTATATCAAATGAGGATTACAGATTTTCAGATTGCTCGACAACTCTTTTAAAGGTAAAACAATATTTAGTTATTCATAAAGTTATATTAACCGAGTAGGGGAGGGTAGGGTTGGAGTAAAACCCGATCGATCGAGTTTTAATATTTAAATCCCAAACCCGTCTCAATCAAATTGGGTTGGGTCGATTAACTTGGTAAACTCAGTTAATTGCTACCCCTAATCAATACAGAGAATGTAATGTGACCAATTGTGCAGCATCTAAATTGCATTATGTGGTCTATTGTCCCAAAAACACCAATCAATTCAAAACAATTAATGTGACCTATTGTCCTAAAAACATCCTCCTGTGTTGGTCTAGCAACACGACGGTGCTACACGAATCAGTTCTTGAATCTCCTACGCCACTGTATGGATCAATTCAACAACTACCCTAAAACGAAGTAGAACTATATATAAATTCAATGTCATAATGGGAAAAAGATGAGAATCAGCTTAACAACCTCTTTCTTTAAGAAGAGCATCCATTTGGAAATCTAAAATATATATATATATATATATATATATATATATATATATATATATATATATATATATATATATATATATATATATATATATATATGAGGAATGGGATGCTGCCTATCAAAGCAGCGTTTTTGCTGCTTTGAGACATTGTTTGACCATCCTAGAAGTTTTGGAATTTGATGAAATTTGG
Organism: Chamaelirium japonicum; assembly: GCA_947650365.1. Lineage (NCBI taxonomy): Eukaryota > Viridiplantae > Streptophyta > Magnoliopsida > Liliales > Melanthiaceae > Chamaelirium > Chamaelirium japonicum. The sequence goes on along the minus strand of OX393558.1, from coordinate 31,869,085 downwards.
TGAGGGTGTTGTCTAGGGTAAGATGATCATCCTCACAAATTTTTATCAAATTCCAAAACTTCTAAGAGGGTCAAATGGTCGAAGCAAAATGCTGCAGATTTTAACGGCGACTGCAGACGACTGATTTTGCTTCGACCATTTGAACCCCCTAGAAGTTTTGGAATTTGATGAAAATTTGTGAGGATGATCATCTTACCCTAGACAACACCCTCACCAAATTTCATCAAATTCCAAAACTTCTAGGATAGTCAAACAATGTCTCAAAGCAGCAAAAAATGCTGCTTTGATAGGCAGCATCCCATTCCTCTATATATATATATATATATGGGTCAGGATCGGATGACCCATCAAAATTTTGACCCATTAATAACCCAGCACCCTTTGAGGCACCTAGGGGTTTTAGAATGGGCTGATTTTTTGTAGACATGTTGTCTATGATATGTTGATCATCCTCACAAAAAATCAGCCCATTCTAAAACCTCTAGGTGCATCAAAGGGTGCTCTTCAAATCAACGGTTAAAATTGACAGTCAAAAACCGTTGATTTGAAGTGCGGATTTGATGCACCTAGAGGTTTTAGAATGGGCTGATTTTTTGTGAGGATGATCAACATACCATAGACAACATCCCTACAAAAAATCAGCCCATTCTATAACCTCTAAGTGCCTCAAAGGGTGCTGGGTTATTAATGGGTCAAAATTTGCTGGGTCATCCAATCCTGACCCTATATATATATATATATATATATATATATATATATATATATATATATATATGGGGACGGGGAGCCTGCACCCGAGGTGCAGCAACAACGCTGCACCTCTCGCTTGTTTACCTACCTAGAAGTTTTGGAATTTGATGAAATTTGGTGAGAGTGTTGTATAGGGTAAGATGATCATCCTCACAAATTTTCATTAAATTCCAAAACTTCTAGGGGGGTCAAATAGTCGAAGCAAAATCTGTAGATTTTAACGGTGACTGCGGACGGCTGATTTTGCTTCGACCATTTGACCCCTCTAGAAGTTTTGGAATTTGATAGGCTGCGGCGTGCACTGCCCGGCGTATAAATGCGGTGGCAAAATCTGACCGTCCGATCGCGCGGATCGGCTACGGATCGCGCGCAAATCCCCCGCCCGCCCCCCCCCCCCCCCCCGTATGATCACCCGTACAGACCATCTGATCCCGTATAAATCCAGTCGCTCCGGTGTGTTTCATGGATCATACAGCGAAAATCCCTTTAGTCCGTTGGATTCCCATCGATCCAACGGATGGGAATCAAGTATACCTTTAGTCCGTTGGATTCCCATCGATCCAACGGATGGGAATCAATTTGATTCCCATCCGTTGGATCGATGGGAATCCAACGGACTAAAAGGATTTTCCCTGTTACTGTAGCCGCTACAGTAACAGCGAAATTTTTTTAGTCCGTTTGATCCCATCGATCGAACGGATGGGAATCAAATGATCCATGAAACACACCGAGCGACTGGATTTATACGGGATCAGATGGTCTGTACGGATGATCAGACGGGCGGGAGGTTTGCGGGCAGTTCGCAGCCGATCCGCAGTCGATCTGCGCGATCGGACGGCCAGATTTTGCCACCGCATTTATCAGGCCGGGTAGCGCACGTCGCAGCCTAACACGCCCTCTCTCTCTCTCTATATATATATATATATATATATATATATATATATATATATATATATATATGGGGGGAGGGATACTCTTACTCATGGCCTCTTACTCATATAGTTACCTATGATTCGGACCGTCCATTAGATCCCGACGTACGGTTCGGATTAGATGGGGAGTTAAAGCAATGGTGTCCGCATTAAATACTGGCTTTTAATACGGAAATTTAATGCAGACATCATTGCTTTAACTCCCCATCTAATCCGAACCGTACGTCGGAAACTAATGGACGGCCCAGATCATAGGTAACTATATGAGTAAGAGGCCATGAGTAAGAGTATCCCTCCCCTATATATATATATATATATATATATATATATATATATATATATATATATATATATATATATATATATATATATATATATATATATATATATATATATATATATATATATATATATATATATATATATATATATATATATATATATATATATATATATATATATATATATATATATATATATATATATATATATGGGGTGGGATCCGTTGACAACCCAAAATGGGAGGTAAATTTACCTCCCACTTACAACTCACCATAATTGTTGGATAGAGGTTTCCGAATTTACTGATTTTTGGTGAGGATGATAAACATGGCAAGTTGATCATCCTCACAAAAAATCAGTAAATTCTGAAACTTATAAGGGCGTCAAATGTGTTATTCAAATTAACGGCTCAAATAGACGGTTCAGAAAAGCTTGATTCAATCGGTGCCCTTAGAAGTTTCATATTTTGTTAATTTTTTGTGAGGATGATCAACTTGCCATAGTGATCATCCTCACAAAAAATCAACAAAATCTGAAACTTTTAAGGACGCCGATTGAATCAAACATTTATGAACCATTTATTTGAACCGTTAATTTGAATAACACATTTGACGCCCTTCTAAGTTTCCGAATTTATTGAGTTTTTGTAAGGATGATCAACTTGCCATGTTGATCATCCTCACAAAAAATCAGCGAATTCGAAACCTCTATCCACCGATTGAATCAAGTTTAAAATGGGAGGTAAATTTATCTTCCATTTTGGGTTATCAACGAATCCCAGTCCTATACACACACACACACACAGAGAGAGGGTTGTTACATTGAGCTGTGAGCCACGGGAGGAAAATATAAGCTGTGGGTATTTTGACCCCTCTGGAAGTTTTGGAATTTGATAAAATTTGGTGAGGATGTTTTCTAGGGTAAAATGATCATCCTCATCAATTTTTATCAAATTCCAAAGGGGGTCAAATGGTCGAAGCAAAATATGCAGGTTTTAATGGTGACTGTGGACGGTAGATTTTGCTTCGACCATTTAACCCCCTAAAAGTTTTGGAATTTGATGAAAATTGGTGAGGATGATCATCTTACCCTAGACAACACCCTCACAAAATTTCATGAAATTCCAAAACTCCTAGGGGTGTCAAAATACCCACAGCTCACTTTCTAAACCGGCAGCTCACAACTCACTGTTACATTCCTCTGTGTGTGTGTGTGTGTGTGTGTGTGTGTGTCTGTGTGTGTATATAAATAGTCTAATCTAATATATATAATATATAATGCTAAAATTGAAGCCTCTCTCCCGTGTTGTGATACGTGGATCTCTTTTGACGAGTCAAAATTTTTCTTCATGAACACGATTCTCTCTCATAAATCCTATTAAAATTTGACTACAAAGATGATAAATATTCATTAAAAGATATTTAATCATAATTTGCTGTTAGTTAGAAAAATCATTAGTACTTTCTGTCTTTCTAACAAGCGAATCACACCCCGACAAGTGAATCACGCTCGCTCCAGATTGCACACTTCTTCAGGCAGCTGTGAAGTCATCTGTGCCAAGTGGCATGCATCAATTTAATCTAGCCAATTGCTCGGGTTTCTTACTAGTAGTCTATATATATACTAAAATGGAAGCCTCTCTCCCGTGTTGTGACACGTGGACGTCTTTTAAAGTGCTTGAATTCTTCTTCCGTGTGTGAACGCAGCTCTCTTTTAAATTTATTTAAATATCTACCATAATGATAAATTTTCATTCAATGACATTTAATGGTCATTTGATGTTAATCTCTATTTCTCTCTCTTCCTCTCTAACAAGTGAATCACACTCACTTCAGATTTCACACTTCTTCGAACAGTTGTGATGTCGTCGTTGCCAAATGGAGTGCATCAAGCACATTCGGGCATTGCTCGGGTTTCTTACTAGTATAATACTAAAATGTAACCCTCTCTCCCGTGTTGTGACACGTAGACCTATTTTAAAGAGCCATAATCCTTCTCTCGTGTGTGAATACGACTCTCTCATAAATCCTATTAAATCCATTTAAAATAAAAAATGCTCATTCAATGGATTTTATTTTTGTTTTTAAAATAAAAATAGCATTTGATGGTCATTTCATATTAATTAGGAAAATCATTAGTACTCTCTCTCTCTCTAACAAGTGAATCACACCTCGACGAGTGAATCATACTCACTCTAGATTGCACATTTTTTTGGACGGTTATAATATCGTCTGTGTCAAGTGGAGTGCATCAAGTTCATCCGAGCATTGCCCGGGTTTCTTACTAGTCTAATCTATACTATATACTAAAATGGAGCCCTCTCTCCCGTGGTGTGACACGTGGAGCCCTATTGATGACAAAAAAATCTCTCATCCTTGTGTGAACACGGATATCCCTGTATGTACCTGATGTTTACATGCATTATGAGGAGAATGAGCCATTTATAACAATTTAATGTCATTTACTGATTTACCCCATTCCATAATCCTCTCACCAAAAAATTTAAAAGTTTTTTTCCTCCGTATGTACCCTATGTTTACATGCATTATGAGGAGATGTTTGCATGCATTACGAGGAGAATGAGCCATTTATGATAATTTAATACTATTTAATCATCTCACCCCCATATTACTCTCTCTATCCCTCCCTCATAAATTTCTCTCATATCTTTTGGAAGGCAGAGAGATCATGAACTGCCGGTGTGTGAACACAGCCCTCTCTTATAATTATTTATAGGGTTATTTTGACTTTGCCCCCCAAATTTTGCCTTGAATCAGACTTTACCCCCCATCTTTTCATTAATTAGACTTTACCCCCAAATATAACATTCCGTCAGCTCACCTCTCAAAATTTTATTTCTTTTCCGTCAGTTTACCCTTCCTCTTAGATGAAGAAGTGATCGAACAGTTAGTTTTGGGGGGTAAAGTCTAATTAATGAAAATATGGGGGATAAATTCTAATTCAAGGCAAAATTTGGGGGGCAAAGTCAAAATAACCCTTATTTATATTATGGCAGATTTTTATGACATATTTTATGGTAAGGTTTTTATTACCCCTTAAATAGTGATCTTCACAAACCATGGAAGTCTCTCTCCCATATTGTGACACGTGGATGTCTTTTAAAAAGCTAGAATTCTTCTTCCGTGTGTGAACACAACTCTCTTTTAAATCCATTTAAAATTTACCATAAAGATAATAAATTTTCATTCAATGTCATTTTATGGTCATTTGATGTTAATCTCTCTCTCTATCACACACACACTAACAAGTGAATCAAACTCACTTCAGATTTTACATTTCTTTGAACAGTTGTGATGCTGCCTTTGCCAAATGAAGTGCATCAAGCACATTCGGGCATTGCCCAGGTTTCTTACTAGTAGCTATGCTAAAATGGAAGCCTCTCTCCCGTGTTGTCACACGTGGACGTCTTTTAAAGAGCTAGAATTCTTCTTCCGTGTGTGAACGTGGCTTTCTTTTAAATCTATTTAAAAACCTATCATAAAGATAATAAATTTTTATTCAATGGCATTTAATGGTCATTTGATGTTAATCTCTCTCTCCCTCTGTCTCTCTTTCTAACAAGTGAATCACACTCACTTCAGATTTCACACTTCTTCGAACAATTGTGATGTCGTCTTTGTCAAATGGCTTGCATCAAGCACATTTGGGTAGTATAATACTAAAATGGAAGACTCTCTCCTGTGTTGGGACACATGGACTTCTTTTAAAGAGTCTAAATCTTTCTGTCGTGTGTGAGTGCAACTCTCTCTAATAAATACTATAAAAAACCTACTATAAAGATAATGAATATCCCTCCAATGATATTTAATAGTCATTTGATGTTCATTAGTAAGATCATTAGAACTATCGATCTCTCTCTAGCAAGTGAAATCATAACCCGAGGAGTGAATCACACTCACTCTAGATTGCACACTTCCTCGAACGATTGTAATGTTTTCTATGCCAAGTGGTGTGCATCAAGTTCATCTGAGTATTTACACACTAAAATGGAAGCCTCTCTCCCGTGTTGTGACACGTGGACATCTTTTAAAGAGCTAGAATTCTTTTTCAGTGTGTGAATGCGACTCTCTTTTAAATCCATTTAAAAACCTGCCATAAAGATAATAAATTTTTATTAAATAATATTCAATGATCATTTGATGTTAATCTCTCTCTCTCTCTAACAAGTGAATCACACTCATTTCAAATTTCACATCCTTCGAACTGTTGCGATGTCGTCTTTTTCAAATGGCGTGCATCAAGCATATTCGGGCATTGCCCGGGTTTCTTACTAGTATCTATATATATCTATACTAAAATGGAAGCCTCTCTCCCGTGTTCTGACACGTGGAGGTCTTTTAAAAAGCTAGAATTCTTCTTCCATGCGTGAACGCGGTTTTTTTTTAAATCCATTTAAAAACCTACCATAAAGATGATAAATTTTCATTCAATGACATTTAATAGTCATTTAATGTTAATCTCCCTCTCTCTCTCTCTAACAAGTGAATCACTCACTTCAGATTTCATACATCTTTGAACAGTTGTGATGTCGTCTTTGTCCAATGATGTGCATCAAGCACATTCGGGCATTGCCTGAGTTTCTTACTAGTCTATATATATACTAAAATGGAAGCCTCACTTTTGTGTTGTGACACGTGGACGTCTTTGAAAGAGCTAGAATTCTTCTTCCGTGTGTGAATGCGACTCTTTTAAATCTATTTAAAAACCTACCATAAAGATGATAAATTTTCATTCAAAGGGATTTAATGGTCATTTGATGTTAATCTCTCTCTCTCTCTCTCTCTCTCTCTCTCTCTCTCTCTCTCTCTCTCTCTCTCTAACAAGTGAATCACTCTCAATTTAGATTTCACACTTCTTCGAACAGTTGCGATATCGACTTTGTCAAATGGCTTGCATCAAGCACATTAGGGCATTGCCCGGGTTTCTTACTAGTATTTATACTAAAATCGAGCCCTCTCTTTCGTGGTGTGACACGTGGCCCCCTTTTGATGACCGAAAACCCTTCATTCGAGTGTGAACACAGCTCATCCATGTGTGACCGTAGCCCTCTCTCATAAAATTCTATTAAATACCTACAATAAAAATTAAAAGGCCTGCGATACAAAAAGTTTTTTTTAAAAGATTTGCAATAACCATTTAGTAATGGATTATAAATGAGAGGGAAGTAGAAGAGAGAACTCTAGATTGCAGTGTTATAAATGACAACCGTTTCCTAAATGGAGGTCTCGCATTAACTTTTATTTTGTATTTTACTCTCATTTTCTCTCTTATCGCTTCCCTTTCTAGCTATGATCAAAATACACCCTCATCGTCTTTTCATTTAATCATGGCACAACCCTTTAGGTTGAAGGAATTCTCAGAAGAAGATTCGTCCAATGGGCTTCTCGGTTGAAGAGCTGAAAAATGGTGCATAGACTGGCAAGAAAAAGGAAGAGCGTATGGACAACAAGTCTTAGTCGTTGTGAGGATCATGACTATAGGCAAGGAGGATGACTAAGTTGTTGCGGACGTCTCTTCGACTATTGTACATGCATGCATGGATCGTGATCACTTATGCATCGATGTGTATCAATATGAACATCCATGACCAGCATCAGCAGAGATGCATGCATGAATCATGGTCATATATCGGATGCCTAGGGCCAGGGGCGTAGCCAGGAATTTATTTTGGGCAAGGCTGAAGCTAAAGCTGCTAAACTAATTTTTTTTTTAAATGAATATTTTATTCTATACAGCAAAGGAAAACTAATCAAAATTTTTAAAGGGAACATCAACGGTACAAAGAAATTTTATTAATATAAAAAAATTATACATAAAACATATGCATAAACTAGAAAAATACAACACAATAAATAGCCATAAGCGCTTCACCATGTGTAAGAACTCCACATCGATGGCGTCAAATGCCTTCCTTATCAGTCCAGGGATTGATCCAGGAATCGAACCTCGGGGTGGCAAATGTTAGAAAAATCTTTGGAGGGGGCGGGGACTTAAATTTTGTTAAATAATTCAGAGGGGGCGAACTTATATAATTTGAAAATAATTCTCACTTATACTACGACAATAAAGGGTTCTCTTTTGAATCTAGGGGGGCGGTCGCCCCCACATGCCCCCCCCCTCCCCCCCTGGTGGATCCATCTCTACTTATCATCTTTATCCACCGACATGTCCCTTGCTCCGATGCGAACTCTTTCCATTTAAAAACACGTAAAATCATAACGATTCGTTGGCATCAAAAGAAATCTTGGTGGTTCTAAAAAAGAGGGAGGAGGGTGTGGGTGCAAAAAATATACCAGACCAGATCAGAGCCGCAGGGACCCGCGAAACGGCTCAAGTGGGTAAGCACGCCCAGGCTCATGGGCGCACTCTGCAGGCAGATTGATCAAGCCCTCCCCCTTATTGGGCTCGAAAAATGACCCAATAAGGGCCCAGTGAGGAGGCCCATCACCAACGCCACCTAATCACCGCCACATCATCACTGTCATATCGGGCACGTGCCTAGCTATGCTATAAAAGGATCCCCAAGACATTCAGAAAAGGGGTTGGTCATTTAATCAGAGGAGGAGGATTCCAGAGCAAGTACTAGAGCTCAATTCTTCCTTTCTTGTTCTCTTCTAGTTGCACTGTGCAACCCCACTGACGAAGCTTCTTTTGGCCTGTCAAGAGAACGCTCACCCCTCATTTACTCAAATTATAGTGAAGATCAGGTGGCACCTCTCGCCCGGAGACGTAGGTCGTAAGACCGAACTTCGACAACAACTCCATGTGTCATCTCTCTCCTTCTCAACTTTCTAATCCCTAACATACAAACAATTCAATTCAATCAAGGCTGTGGGGTGGGATTCTCGATCAAGGCGGCTCAAAAATTTTCCCCACAATCTTTGGCGCCGTCTGTGGGATATCGATAGACGTCTTACCCACACCTCTACCGACTCCTATTCAACTTGTGGTGACGAGCCACAAGTCCTCCTCCAAATCAACCTCAACGCCTTCATCACGCCGACATCAACACGCTCGATGGTGAAGGCCAGCACCAACCCACCAAAGACAGGTGCTGAACGAACAAACGATGTGCTGATCGAAGAAGGACAAGAAGTTTCCGTTGCAACCAATCGAAGAAATATTTGGGAGCGGCTGGGGCCGCAAGGCAGCCATCCAGAAGGGCACAGCGATCGGCGGGACCCGTCATCCCCGAGGCGTCGATCTGGCAAAGAACACGCTATTCAAGAGAGTGAGCCTCAGGCTACATACAAGATCTCGGCTGCTGACTTCCAGCTGCTAAATCTCCTCAAGAAGAATGCGGCCCTCGAACAAGAGTGAGACTCCTTAAAGAAAGGCAGCTGAAAGGGCGGGGGTTATGATCCACAGCTCTCCCGCTGCGACTGAAGGCCCATTGAAGACTCGCCCAGCTATGAGTCATCACCTCGAAGAACCAAGGAGGGTTCATGCCAAAAAGCGTAAGGCATCCACGCAAGCACCTAAACAAACGGTGTGGGACCATCTTGACATTGATGGCGCTCCAAGCCACCATCGAGAGAGATCGCCTGAATCAACGGGGTCCACTGGATGCCCCATTCACTCGCATGCAAGAACACCAAATGCACGTGAGCTGCTCAACCGACGAAAGCAAACCACCGATATGGGACGCTGCCATCAAGATCGCAGGCTATTAATCGCCTCAGCGGGGCCTCTTCATCCCGAGGTGCTCGCAACCTCTTTCCCTGTGGGTTGGCAAACACCAAGCCTGCCCAAGTTCAACTGCATTAAGGGAGACCCTGCTCTCCATATCCTAGCCTACAAGCAAGCCCGGACGCCATATGAGTTAGAGAATCATATCCTCTGCCATATGTTCGCGGGAAGTCTCGAGGAACCTGCCCTCGACTGGTACCACACGCTGGCAACCGACCGGTATGGTAGCCACATTCAAAGAGTTGGCTGAACTCTTCATGGACCATTATCGACTAAACTTAAAGCCGAAAAAGAAGCTGGATACACTCTACCGACTAAAGATGGTCTCTGATGAGTCTCTAAGGAGTTTCACGATGAGGTTTCGTAATGAGCACTCTGAGCTCACCGGTCGGTCCCATAATGAGGAGGCCATCATATTGGCATTCCAGAATGCTATCCGGCCAGAGCTCCACGTCTACACCGACTTTATCCGGTATCCTCCCAGTACCTTGGAGGTAATGTTCAAGCACGTATAACGGGGAGATAGAGGTGGAAGACAATCAGCGGGCCAGAAGACAATGCAAGCCCCGCGAGTCTCGTGACTCCCGATATAAGAAAGATGACAAAGCGCCGAATAAATCACACTACAAGAAGTCTGCCCATGCAGTGTCCGACCAAAAGGTACAGGCCAAAAGGTACAAGCCCCTCCAATAAGGAAGAGGCGAACTCCAAGGGAGCAAAGGGTGTTCACTGAGCTGAACACCTCCATTGAAGACATCTTCGCCTACTTGCAGAACGAGCCCTTTTGCAAGTGGCCACAGCCTCTCCCTCCAAATTCTGACCAGGCGGAAGATACGACAACCTACTGTGAGTTCCATTGCAACCATGACCACCCAACCTCTACATGTCACCGCCTTGATCGAGAATCCCACCCCCCACAGAGGGAGGGGGGGCACTTTCTGTGGAGATCACCTTTTCTTTTATACGGTTCATCTTAAATCAGTCATCCAATTCAAGCTCGAGGTAGAATTAGATCGAGAATTCGAGGATAAGCGTCGTAGATTGAACTGATAGCGAGGTTGAAGGAGGAAAAGGAGAAGGGAGGGTTAGGGTTTAAAAAAGAGCAAAAAAGAGGAAAAATTACACTTGCCCCCTTGAAGTTTAGCTAAAAAATACTTAACCGCCCTATAGTTTAAAAACTACATTTTGCCCCCTTCAATTGAGTTTTTATCAGATAATATTATCAAATGAGGAAAGTAAGTAGGTGACCAAAAGGGTATTGTGCTAACATTTCAAACTTTAGGGTGTGATTGAAAACAAAATAAATTGTTTTTAGCTAAGCATCAGGGGGCAAAGTGTAATTTATGCAAAAAAATTGGGGACGAAGATTTGGATCGAATCAGATTCTACTCTGGATCTCCTCCAATCGATCGGCCCTGGTTGATGGGGCCGGCACGCATCACAGCAACATGTGGTTGCTAGAGTGCATTCACTTTTGGTTTGCTAGCCATTGTGCGGCAGTGATGCGTGTCGAGCCCACCGACCGGACCGACCGACTGGAGGAGATCTAAATCTGGGGTTTGATCTCGACGTTAGGCAACGGGCCATATTGAGGCACGCTGTAGGGTGGGCTTGGCTGGCTGTGGGTTTGAGTGGGCTATGGGCTATTATGTTTTTCTCAAATCTCGGCCAAGCTGTAGCCCGACCGAGCCAACCAATAGATTCGGCCATGCCTAGGGCGCTAATGCGACATTGGAGATATCAATGTAATATTTTCCTTAAAAAACTTGATTTAAAATTAAAGTTTTGTTTCGGTTGTTATTATTTCTTAATTTTTTAATTTTTAATTTTTTTATTTTATTTTATTTTTATTCCGTGCATTGCACGGGTTTATAACTAGTCTATATTTATAAAACGGAAGCCTCTCACCGTGGTTGTGACACGTGTAACCTTATTGAACAAGGTTACATGTGGAGCCTTTATGAAGAGCGTCCATCGTTCGACCGCTGTGTGAACGTGACTCTTTTCTTTTATGTGAATGCCCAAAATGGCAACTGGCTGTACTCGACTAAATCTCAATCATCCCGAACCGGCAGGCTAAGGGCCGTGCTCTCTCTCTCTCTCTCTCTCTCTCTCTAGCGGCAGGCTAAGGGACGTGCTCTCTCTCTCTCTCTCTCTCAATGCAACATTCAACAACCCTACTCATCCATTAAATCCCACCGCTCTCTACTCGAAATGCAACTCCATGCAACTGTTGTAGGAGATAAGCCGATTCTCCTTCTTCTACCATTGACAACTCCTCCTCCCCTACATAACCCAATCAGACTCAGCATCTTGAGCAGAACTAAGACAACTATTTGACAAGGTTCTCTCTCTCTCTCTCTCTCTCTCTCTCTCTCTCTCTCTCTCTCTCTCTCTCCATTAGTTTCCATTGCTTCATTACCTCACGATTGACCATCGCTGATGCAGCTCCGTTAGCTATCGTCATTGTGCCAGCGTTGCCGCCCAAAAGATTTTGAGGTCCAACGGGATCCACGGCTTCATAGGTCTAGGTTTTAGATCCATAGATATAGGTTTTTATGATTCTTATGTTCAAGGTTAAGGTTCTCAACATTTTGGTATACTATATTCTTGGTTTCCTTTCAGATTTTCTTGGTGAGCAACGATTGCATCAAGCCCTCCGATCCCTCCCAGGAGTGCTTGGATCGAGATCAAATGTTGGTACCGCAGCTCTAATGCTCCTGTTCAACAAAGAGATAAAATGAATTCTTAATTCTCAATTGATACTTTATATATATATATATATATATATATATATATATATATATATATATATATATATATATATATATATATATATATATATATATATATATATATATATATATATATATATATATATTTATAGTAGTGATACATTGCGGTCGTTAACTTGCGGCCTTAACGTGCAACCACCCCCTTCAGGGGTATTTTTGATATTTTTTTTTTTTGGGGATTGATCACCCACCCTTGGATTGGACACATAAAAAATTTCAGCCCGATTCAAGACCTGTAGGCCGTCCAAATGTGTTGTGTTGTAGCTTGTGTGTCCTTAGCGTGGATTTTCTGTATTAACATTAATAAAGATGACTTTGGTTATTGCTTTAATTAGAATACTACATTGGTATATGATAATACTCATATAATAAAAGGACCCTAGGGAACACAGTAGGCCACTGAGGCGCATGGAGGATCCATGCTTGGAAGACCCAGTGGACCAGGTCTGTGTAGACCTAGAACTAGTTCACAGCTTAGGTAATGCCGGTCGCTTCATTGAGAACAAGTTGTTGGCAGGTAGAGGATGTGGTGAAGTCTCCACCACGGGAACGTGGGATTCCCATTCACCTGACCAAGCACGATGATCGTGTTGAACAGGAACCAAGACAGTGCACATTTCAGTGATTCAGAAACTGGTGCAGAAACCGTCTTACTACTATAGATAATATGTCCTTAACCCTGAGGGACCATGCTTACTGGGCCAACCAGTTGTGTGGTGCTTTGATGTGCCAACGTGTGCGGACCTTCCAAAGTCCAATACCATGGTACGTTGGGTTACCCGGCTGGCGCTTGAGTGACATGTAATCCCTACAGGTTATCCGACGTCCAGTGTTGGATGGGTGCGTTTTGATGAGTCAATTTGTCCACACAGTTAACCCAGGCCTGGTGGTTGTCAGTATGACTGACGATGTTCCGGATACTAGGCATGGCACCGGAAGGTGTGTGGTGTTATAGATGACAAGTCATCAAACTCTAGTCAGATGATCGATCGGGATCTGACGGTGCTCCCCACCGCCCGAGTCGTATCATGGCACCAGTAATAGGAGGGATAAGGATTATCGGAGTATAGTAGAGAACAGGGTTACGAGGGAGTAACATAAGTTTAGGATCACTAGAGTTCAACTCGCGTCGCACTCTGGGTGGCTATGCGGGTTAATCGGATTAGGGCTGGTTAACGAAACTTTCGGTGTGTCACCGGAATAGTTAATCAGGATCCGGTTGGAGCTAGAGATCCCGAACCCTGAAGGTTCCACCCTGTCATTGCATATAGGAATTGTTCTCCGACCTAGTTGGATATGTTGGATGCGAAGTAGCGCGATGGAGCGCAAGCCCGGAGCCAAAGAACCTAATTCACATGTGTTACGGGCCGTAGGGATATTTTGGTAAATACTAAAATATGGCTCAGAACATATTGAATATGGATCTTAGATTGAGCGGAATAATTCCAGGAGCTCACAGGCGCTGACGGAACTCGATTCCGAGTAGCACACGTCACTTAGTCTCTCTTTCAGTTTTCCGCTTTTCGTGAAGGGCGTTTTCGTCCGGGCTTCACGATAGACACCCGGGAGACCTAAATCCGACCCCCCCTCATCCCTATCCACCTAGGGGCCGGCCCTATGCTCCTTGGAGCCATAGGAGACCGGCCCTATAACGGAAATAGGGAGGGGAGGGCCGGCCCTAATGGTTCTACTCCCTCCCCTCCAAAAATCCGACCCCTAGTCCTCCTCATTTGTGGTTTCGGCCAAGGAAAAGAGAGGAAGAAGAAGGGAGAAGGAAGAGGAAGGAAGGAGAAGGAAGAAAGAAGAAAGAGGAGTAGAAAATCTCGAGGCTCGCCATCGTCTTCGCAACGGATTCTTCCGTCGGCTCGAAATCCTTGCACTCAGAGACGAGATTTCGAGGATTCTTCAATTCGCAAAGGACAAGGTGCTATCCGACAGTTTCCCTTGCGATTCAAGTGCGGTTCTTCATCGTTCCGTAATCTTCGGATCATAGATCCATAAGGTATGATGAATCTAAACACCTAAGTAGATGCATGCATATCTTCCGTAGATCGTAGTATGCCTCTAGGGTGTCCGCACATATGCTAAGATCATAGATTTGTATGTAGATTGTTTTGTATCACGAATTGTAATGAAACATACACTGTATGATCTTCGGATCTTTTTTTTTGCTTCCGCTGCGACTCTGATTAGCGAAACCCAATTCCAATAATTGGTATCAGAGCACGCTTTGGTGTATGTTTCATGCATGAATTCGTGAAAACATCATGTGAATATATGATGGCATATGTTTTTGTCGGGGTTCGACGTAGATCATTATGGGCACCGAAATTAGCCTACGGATTGGACCCGACCCGCATGCGAACACGGCCCGCACACAATGGCCCGCATGCGAAACCCGGCCCGCACACAACGGCCCGCATGCGAAACCTGGCCCGCACACAACGGCCCGTATGCAAAACTTGGCCCGCACATAATGGCCCGCATGCAAAACCAGGCCCGCACACAACGGGCTGCATGCGAAACTCAGTCCGCACACAACGACCCGCATGCGAAACCAGGGCCGCACACAACGGCCCGCATGCGAAACTCGGCCCGCATGCGAACTCAATTCGTGTGCAATGGCTCGACTCAAAGCAAACGGGTCCCACTAGACCCGCTACCCGAACCCAAAAGGGGGGCCCACCGGCCCCCCTCTTCTTGAAAACCGTGCCCCCCTCCCCATGGGGAGGTGGGGCCGGCCATAAAGGAAAAGAAAAGAAAGGGAAAAAGAAAAAGAAAAGAAAAATAAAAGAAAAGAAAAAGAAAAGAAAAGAAAAAGAAAAAGAAATCAAAAACCGCCTCGATGCGGGGGGAGGTGGCGTGGACGTCTACGCAGCCGTAGATCCGCGACGATCCCTCGATCCAACAGACAAGATGACGTTGTGTCGCCATCCGATCCAAAAGTGCAACAAAAAAATAACAACTCGATCTTTAAAGATCGAGTCACATCTAGCCCATAACCACCCCAACTAAAAAGGAGGGGATCGGGTTTGTTTCCTTGGATAAAGGAACAATATCTTGATGGTTATGGGGGGAGATATCGGATGAAATAAAAAGATTTCAGATTTATCTCCCCCAACCGCTCCCCTTTGCCTATAAATAGAGGGGGTGGGGGAAGGCACAAAGGGTCCGAAAGCCGAAGACGAAAGAGCTCCGCAAGAGAAGCTCCAACGCTCGAAGACCGAAGGCTTCACGAGGCATGGCAAGCACGTCCTATGGAAATCCTTGGCCCTTCAAGTCCTCATCAACGTGAAGACCTTGCACTCGAAGATCAAAGCTTTGACTCCTCGCACGAAGAAGAAAGCTTGGAGAAGAAGACCCGGAGTCGTCATCACCCCGACTGCTCCAACGATCTTCATCAGCTCCGAAGACGCCATAAGCAAAGGCCGGAGAAGAAGATCGAAGCCGACAACACCCGTCGTCTTCAACAAAGGAATCAACTCCTTGCACGAAGAAGAAAGCCGGGAGAAGAAGGCCTGAAGCCGGTGCTACCCCTGTCATCTTCGTCAACAAAAGCCGACGCTACAACCGTCGTACGGAGATCAATGCTACCCCCGCCGTCTTCATCAAGAAAAGCCGACGCTACAACCGTCGCACGGAGATCGGTGCTACACCCACTATCTCCGCAAGAAGCTTTCAACTCCGATCAAGCCAAATACGCCCGAAGAAGAAGCCAATCGACGCCACAACCGTCGAGGAAGCCGAAAGAATAAAGAAGCCTGGAAGAAGCATCGCCGTTCTAGAAGAAGATCGAGTCAAAGCTAAAGTCAAAGCCAACGCCAGAAGCCAAAGCAGACGCACCGGTAAAGCCCACGCTAAAGCAACGCACGTGCCAAAGCCAAGCAACTACGACGGTCACGAGCAAAGCACCGCACGTTCTAGCTGATACGACGCAAAATCCGGAAGAACTAAAGCATCGCAAGTCTCTACCCGTCTACGTTCAAGCGCAAGCGCCAAAGCAAAGCAAAAGCCCGAGCCACGCCAAAGCCGAAAGCTAAAGCCAAAGCTGACGCCAAAAACACGATCGACGCCGTGAACCGACGATCAAGGACGCCAAGGTCGAGCAAGGATCGAGGAAGACACGAAGATCGAGGAACGAAGCCCAAAGCCTCTCTAGCCGAGAAAGCGTGAAGCACGGACGGGACAAAATCAACGGCGGAAACTCCTTAGCCTCTCAAAAATCCTCACCCTGTAAAGACCCCTGCCCTGGGCAACCCCTTCAGAGCTCTCGCACGAATACCACGTGGAGACGCGGATCAAAGGGACCCTCCAGAGGATCTCTCCCACAATCTCCTGATCAAAAATTTGTAATCTCGTGTGATCCGCAATAAAGACGACCCGTATCTTTTTTCGCGCTCACAGATTTCTGGCACGCCCGGTGGGACCTCCTCTCCTTTCATCCGTACGTTTGAAAGAGTTGCTTCAAGTTCGCCATGGCCAAAACGAATGAAGATACGTTTGCTTCAACAAGCCTCTCACCTATCGCCGAGTCTCCACTACTCCAACACGGTGATCCAGAAAACCCGGAGGATGTCATTCCCCCGGTAGTACGCGTCTACACTCGGCGTACTCAAACTCTTGCGGACTTCTTCACGCCAGAAACTGCTGCCGAAGATGCCCGCTAAGGCGCCAATGAGGCCTTGGTGCATGAAGAAACGAGCCTCAATCCTGGAACATCTGTCCAGAAATTTGGGGAGGACCAGCCCTAACCCTGAGCCCGCTCGGGTTCTCCAGCGGACTTTGCACCTCCTTTGCCGGGGACAAACATCCGTCATCAAGCAGAAGCAAGTCAGCGTAACTACGTCTCTGACGACGATGGCGAGAGTGCGGGCATGCAACATCGAGACGTCCTGCGACATGATCCTCCGTCCACTCTCCAGCTCCAAGTCATGCAAATGGGTGAACACATGGCTCAGCTCACCCGACTAATGGAAGAGAAAGATCGTCACATCAACACCTTGCTTCAAAGGCTGAGTGCCAGGGATGTCGTAACATTCGGTCAACCTCCTGCTTCTCCAGTAGCTGCTCCAGCCCCGTCTCCAACTCCTGCTCTTGCAGAAGTTGGCCCGGCAATACTAGCAACTACTCCTGCACTTTCCTCGGCTCCCGTGCCGATCTCGATGGCCGCGCAACCTTCAGTGGCAGCAACGATGAATGCCCAGCAAATACAAGTACTAGTGGCTGACATGATGCGTTCCCACGGCGGCAGCCTACCTCCGATTACGGCGGCATATTCAAAGCCTTACACCATAAGGATCCAACAGCTGCGCTTCCCTACCGGGTTCCAGCCACCATAGTTTCAACACTTCGACGGAAAGGGGAACCCAAGGCAACACATTGCCCACTTCGTCGAAACTTGCAACAACGCCGGCACATACGGCGATGAGATGGTGAAACAGTTCGTTCGCACACTCAAAGGTAATGCTTTCGACTGGTATGTTGATCTTCCTCCAGGATCCATTGACAGCTGGGATCAAATGGAGAGGGAGTTCCTCAACCGCTTCTACAGCACTCGGTGCATCGTCAGCATGACCGAGCTTACTGCTACCAAGCAAAACTAGGATGAGCCGGTGATCGACTACATCGATCGTTGGAGAAACCTTGCGCTAAACTCGCGAGATCGCTTGTCTGAAGACTCGGCCATCGAATTGTGCACTCAAGGCATGCACTGGGGCTTGCTCTACATCCTCAAAGGGATCAAGCCTCGGTCCTTCGAAGAACTGGCAACTCGGGCTCACGACATGGAGCTCAGCTTAGTAAATTGTGGGGACTCAAAGGCCAAAGTCTTCCTGAAGGTGGAAGAGGAGGACGAACCGGCAGCATCAAAGCAAGTCAACGTCACCGACCTCGCTTCGACTTCCAAACCACTCAAGATCGGTGGCAAGCCGGACAAAGGCAAAGGAGCCACCATACCACCTCCTCAGCCTCAACGGCCACCAAGGATGACTCTCGAGGAGCTTGAAGCTAAGAAGTATCCCTTCCCAGACTCAGAAGTTTCCTCCATGTTTGATCAGTTGATGCAAGAAAAGATGATCGAGCTTCCGCCACCAAAAAGGCCGGAACAAGCACATCGAGTCAACGATCCGCTCTTCTGCAAGTACCACCGGATGGTCAGCCATCCCATCGAGAAGTGCTTTGTCTTCAAAGATAAGATCATGACACTCGCCAAGCAAGGGATGATCGAGATCGACTCTGGTGATATCGTCGAGTCAAATATGACGTCAATCACCTTCGATTCTTTCCCGCCAGCACTGACTGCTCCACAACGCACTTCAGCAAGGCTGCGCATCGTCTGTCAAAGATCGATGGTGAAACCAGCTCCAAGAAGATGACGACGGTATGCTCCTGTAGTGCCCAGGGCCAAATCCTCACTGCCTTGGGGGCAACCGCCTCTCGCGCAAACACTCCCTCTTCCAAACAAAGCTACATCCCAGCATGTGCTCAAAGCAAGAGACGAGCAAAGAGACCCTGAAATCAGCCTGCTAGGCCAGCCATCAGGTAAGTTCGACTTCTATGTCTTCTACTCCAAGCCCCCTTCAATCCCAATAAAAGAAGTCAAGCCAACTGGCTGGGGATCAGAAGATGAGTTGGTAGAGCCTCCAAAAGAACAAGTCCTTCCGATCGAAGAAAAGCCTTTGGTTACATCACCAATTCTTCACCCTGGCGAGGAAGATCTTACTGATGAAAAAGCATGGATTATAGTACCTCGAAGGAGAAGGCCACGACAGTCAAGCTACAGGATAGCATGTCTGGCCAACCACGAGCAAGATCGGACGACAAGAAAACTCCCCAGAAGAAAGACCTTCAAGGAAAAGAATGAAGCTCCAGAAAGAAAGACGTCCAAAGTACCTCCAGCAAGTCCGGAAGATTTTCTCCAGCAAACATACCCAGAGTTGGTGATACTCCAGGAGTTCTTTCCCAATCGCTTCCTCGAAGCTGATCAAAACTTCAAGGTTTCCTGCTGCATGATGGAAGTTCATCAAGTGCTCCAGGAAGACGATAAAGAAGGCGGCTCCAATATCGAAAGTATGGAGAGAAGCATTGCCGCCAACAGCAAGCCGTGCAACGAGGCCAAAGCACATATTGCTGACGCCAAGTGCTACCAGGCCGAAGACCCCGTTGCAGAAGTTCCTCCAGCAAAAGCTCCACGAGCCCAGAAAGTCAAAGCAGCTGCGAGGGACAAAACCACTCCACTTGCAAAACCAGTGACATCCTCCGGCCAGACGGTGCACAAAGACAAAGAAGCACCAGCATCAAAATGGAAAATTCACATCAACTTCAGATCAAGTTCAATGCCACAAGTTCTGTTGCCTGCTCAAGCTGCATCAGTCCTGTGGCTCGCGCCTCAATGGCTTCGCAAGCCAGGACGATCACCTTCCACTCCAGTAAAGGAACTATCGTCACAATTCTCCGAGGCCAACTTCATCACTTTGCAAGAGATGACACTGCCGTTACATGGTCTATTGCATACCTCGAGCTCAATTGAGTCTTCCGAGTACACTAGCTCCGAGCAACTCGCAATCAAGCCAGGAAACACTCGGGGGCAAAACTTCACCGAGTTGATGTTCAAATCCAGCCGCAACAAAGAAAGCACAGAGCATATGGGTTCACTACCCTCAGTTGTAATACCAAATCGCCTGACAAAGACTCAAGCTCGCCTCTCCAAAAACGACGAACAAAGTCTTCTGAACCACCGAGACATCGGCTTCAGTCAAACTTCAGCAATCATCAAAACTCCAGTCAAGAAGATCTTCACTTCTAACTACATTGAAGTGAAGAAGGTGGACGACAACTGTGAACCAGCGGCGACTCTGCCTACCAGCGGCAAGTCCCTCAAAAGGTACTTTGCCTAGCGCAAGGTTACCCCCCTTGCATACAAAAAAAAAAAAGAGGAATAAAGGAACTACGTGTGACTTGATCCCTCTCAGTAGGGTACGTAGGCAGCCTGTAAAGGTTCAGTCCAAACAAAAAAAAAGTAAACCACCATTCCAGAAAAATGAGCCCAGAAAAGACGCAAGTCCCACTCCGGGGATCGAGAAGCCATCAGCCTCTGTCAAGCCACCAGCTCTCAGCGCTGCCACAGCTCATCTCTCGAGGCATGCACACGGTGCAACTCCAAAAGGCGAGAAACCACCAGCTCTCGGCGATTCGTAAGCTCCTCCAGCTGCTTTGCAAGCTCCGTTGCAAAAGTCTTCTCGGTTGCTCGAGCTTTCTCCAAACGGGACTCCAGCTTCTGAAGCAATGCATGAGTAGCAAGTCAAAGTCCTAGAGGCGCCAAAGCGGCTCGCCTCCCGCAGCTTACACGCGCTGCAACTCTAGGGGTAGAGAAGCCGTCAGCTTTCGACGCATCGCCAGCTCTGCACGTTGCTTCGCAAGGTTCACTCCAGAGGCCTTCTCAATCGCCCTACCAGCTCAACGCGTCGCCAGTTTTGCACGCTGCTTTGTAAGGAGGGACTCCAGCTTCTGAAGCGACGCGCGAGTAATCTTCACCTTCTTCTGCACCCGAACAAAGTCTGCAGTAGCAAACGTGTGAAGCCCCTCCAGTCGACATTCCTCTTCCTCGGCCTTTGCCAACGCCAAGGAAGCATCCTCCTCTAGTGAAGCCCGTTGCAAGCAATGAGCCTATCTATCCGCCAAAAGGGTGCACATATGCTCCTCAAACAAGGAGCCATCCACTAGGAAACCCACCAGCTACTCAAAGCGTCAAGACCCTCCTACTCGAAGGGTGCGAGCGTCGCCTGGATAAACTTCCGGCACAACTCTCCAAAAGAAGCTTAGAAGGAAGGCTCTGCGATCTATACTTTCGCTGGCAAGTCTCTGAGTGCTGAGACAAGGCACGATCCTATCCTGAAGACCCAAGCACGGAAACCGCCTCCAGGACCATCGCCGTGATGGCTGTCAAAGACGCCACAAGAACTGACAAAGAAGCTGCGGGCAAAACATCTGTTGGAACTGACTCCTGAATGGCAACTCCGGACTTGGTCGAATGATCTGTCGTGAAGATCCCTCATCGGTGAGAATAAGCTCGTCCAACTTCGATACACACTTCCTGCTTCGAAGTACGGCAGTAGAAGACTCGCGCAAAAGGGAAACGAAGATGCGTACTCCCGTGGGAGACCGCATCGACGATCCATCCAGAACTCGTAAAGCTCTCGTACGGCGGTAGAAGACCCGCGCAAAAGGAGAACGAAGATGCGTACTCCCATGGGAGACCGCATCGACGATCCATCCAGACAACGAAAAGCTCTTATAACGGCGGACCCTGAAGAAAGAAAGGGAGAAAAGCACGAATCAGTCACGCATACGGGCACAAACCAATCAAGTCAAGGCAAAAAAAAAAAGAGGCACCGAGCCAAGGACTGCATCCTTCGCGACCTCCACGAAGCCAAAAAGATTATTGTAGCTGTCATCGAGGTCAAGATTGGCAAGCAAAGGACGACCAAGACAGGCTGCTCATTGTCAATACTAGTGGCTTCGTCTTCCTCCTCGTTGAACTCCAGAACACCCATCTCGATGTCCTCCAAGCTGACATCACCACCAGAAAAAGTTATCTCCAAAGTCCAGAGGAACATCCAGCCCGTCTTGCCCAGTCTGCCCAAGTGCAACCTCGCCAGTCACTCTGCTCTCGCGGTAGACCTCAACGATCCCGCCGGCCTTCGAAAAGCACTCGGAGGGATGAGTCCTACAAGGAGATGAAAAGTGCAAGTCAAATCAAGATGCAAGGTCAATTCCAGCAGAAAAGGGCAGTGCAAGTCCAGAAGTCTAAAAAAAAAAAAAAAAAAAACCGGAGCTAAAGCTGCAGCCCCAAAGGGGACCATAGCCCCATGAAAAACCCAAGACCGGAGAGGGGTCAGCAGCCCTTTCCTTCCTTCAAAATCCAAGAAACCAAAGGGCCACAGCCTCTTAATGCCAAAAACAAAAATATAGAGGGGGCCGTAGCAAAAATAGCCACATCCCTCTTCTCTCCGAAAACCCACAGCCCCCAAACAGGGTTGTGGTCTCCAACTCCTGCGCCCCCAGCCGGAGCCCTCACCCGCAGTCGTCGCGTGCCTGAGCTGCTCCCACGCCAACTACTCGCAGCTCCGCTCGATCTGCGACCTGCGCACTGCCACCGCCCGCTTGCGGCCTCGCGCCTCGACTTGCACGCCGGCCACCGTCGCTGTCATACCACTCGTGCCAAGCCTGGCCACCACAAGTCACTGCTGTCACCACTGTTGCCGACACTGCAACCGCACCTCGACCCTCGTCAGAATGCCAGTCACGACCGTCGCCTCTGCGCACATTCAGCCCGAGCTTGGCATGGACCCAACGCCCGTCGGCGCTCCGCCCGGCCTTTGCTTCATACGCCCGCGCCCACCGGCCGCCTGCACCGCGGCCACCGCTGCTGCGCCCCGTGCTGGAACCCAAGCCGGCCACCTCGCTGCTGCTGTGTCCATGAAACAAAGAAGGCAGAGAAGTGGGACCCGCAGTCACCAAAACCCCCAACCATGGCCGGCTCGTGGACCCCGGTACCAAAAAAAGAAGAGGGGTAACGACTGCAGCCCCCTTGTGCAAAATACAAAAACCGAGAGGGGGCCACAGCAAAAAGCTGCAGCCCCCCCCTCTCCGGTTAAAACCAATAGCCCCGGGGGGGGGCTTGCCGGCTTCCGACCCACGCGCACGACCTGACCGCCGCCCGCTGCAGCCGGCCCGCCTGCGACGCACCACAGCCGCCGCTGGTGGCGCACCGCGTTGCCCGGCGCCCCGCAGCCCGCCTGCGCGCACCGCTCGGCCTCAGCCTATGCCCCGCGCGCCGCACCGGCCGGCCGCCGCTGTGGCGCCGGTCCGCCTGCACGCCTAGCGCCGCTGCCGCCGCTACTATTCTCCCGAGCCCAACGGCAGAGACGAAGAAGTAGAAGAAGAAAAAAAAAGGGGTGTAATCTACTTTTCATTGAAGCCCCTATAAATAGGGATAATCGGTTATTGGGATAGAGATAGGGTAACTCTCGTATCCCAAGAATTTAGGGGCCTATATCCAGAGTACATCCTGATTCGATGCAACCAATGTTTCATAACAGAAGCCAAAAAAAAAAAAGAAGAGAAAGAAAAGAAGGGGGAAGAAGAAGGAGTAGGAAGAAGAAGGAAGGAACCTACCGCGTCTTCGACCACTCTGCCTCCTCCACTCGATGCGCCATCCGTGTCGTCACCATCATCGGCCACGACAATCGGCTGCCACCATTGCGCTCCCGCACTGAAGAGGGGCAACAACCCTCCGCCGAATCGCATCGTGGCCGTCCTCGCGCTCTCGTCGCCTTGCTGCCATGGGACTCCGCGCAGCAGCCGCCATCAACATTTGCGTCATCTTCGAAGCAAAGGAAGTCCGCGACAACATGGAAGATGAACAAAACCCTAGAAGATGTCTTCGACTCCAAGCAACCAAAGCCTTTCGTCTCCCGCGCTAGCAAAACGATGGGGGAAACGAAATGGTGGGGGTTCTTGTAAAGACCTAAATTCCAAGCGAACACGCAAGTCAAGTCCGAGCGCTACGCGTTTCCCGCGGACGCACTCGAACTTGAGGGGGCATTTGTGGGCACCAAAATTAGCCTACGGATTGGACCCGACCCGCATGCGAACACGGCCCGCACACAACGGCCCGCATGCGAAACCCGGCCCGCACACAACGGCCCGCATGCGAAACCTGGCCCGCACACAACGGCCCGCATGCGAAACTTGGCCCGCACACAACGGCCCGCATGCGAAACCAGGCCCGCACACAACAGCCCGCATGCGAAACTCGGCCCGCACACAACGGCCCGCATGCGAAACCAGGCCCGCACACAACGGCCCGCATGCGAAACTCGGCCCGCATGCGAACTCAATTCGTGTGCAATGGCCCGACTCAAAGCAAACGGGTCCCACTAGACCCGGTACCCGAACCCAAAAGGGGGGCCCACCGGCCCCCCTCTTCTTGAAAACCGTGCCCCCCTCCCCATGGGGAGGTGGGGCCGGCCATAAAGGAAAAGAAAAGAAAGGGAAAAAGAAAAAGAAAAGAAAAAGAAAAGAAAAGAAAAAGAAAAGAAAAGAAAAAGAAAAAGAAATCAAAAACCGCCTCGATACGGGGGGAGGTGGCGTGGACGTCTACGCAGCCGTAGATCCGCGATGATCCCTCGATCCAACGGACAAGATGACGTTGTGTCGCCATCCGATCCAAAAGTGCAACAAAAAAATAACAACTCGATCTTTAAAGATCGAGTCACATCTTGCCCATAACCACCCCAACTAAAAAGGAGGGGATCGGGTTTGTTTCCTTGGATAAAGGAACAATATCTTGATGGTTATGGGGGGAGATATCGGATGAAACAAAAAGATTTCAGATTTATCTCCCCCAACCGCTCCCCTTTGCCTATAAATAGAGGGGGTGGGGGAAGGCACAAAGGGTCCGAAAGCCGAAGACGAAAGAGCTCCGCAAGAGAAGCTCCAACGCTCGAAGACCGAAGGCTTCACGAGGCACGGCAAGCACGTCCTACGGGAATCCTTGGCCCTTCAAGTCCTCATCAACATGAAGACCTTGCACTCGAAGATCAAAGCTTCGACTCCTCGCACGAAGAAGAAAGCTTGGAGAAGAAGACCCGGAGTCGTCATCACCCCGACTGCTCCAACGATCTTCATCAGCTCCGAAGACGCCATAAGCAAAGGCCAGAGAAGAAGATCGAAGCCGACAACACCCGTCGTCTTCAACAAAGGCATCAACTCCTTGCACGAAGAAGAAAGCCGAGAGAAGAAGGCCTGAAGTCGGTGCTACCCCTGCCGTCTTCGTCAACAAAAGCCGACGCTACAACCGTCGTGCGGAGATTGGTGCTACCCCCGCTGTCTTCATCAAGAAAAGCCGACGCTATAACCGTCGCACGGAGATCGGTGCTACACCCACCATCTCCGCAAGAAGCTTTCAACTCTGATCAAGCCAAATACGCCCAGAGAAGAAGCCAACCGACGCCACAACCGTCGAGGAAGCCGGAAGAATAAAGAAGCCTGGAAGAAGCATCGCCGCTCTAGAAGAAGATCGAGTCAAAGCTAAAGTCAAAGCCAACGCCAGAAGCCAAAGCAGACGCACCGGTAAAGCCCGCGCTAAAGCAACGCACGTGCCAAAGCCAAGCAACTACGACGGTCACGAGCAAAGCACCGCACGTTCTAGCCGATACGACGCAAAGTCCGGAAGAACTAAAGCATCGCAAGTCTCTACCCGTCTACGTTCAAGCGCAAGCGCCAAAGCAAAGCAAAAGCCCGAGCCACGCCAAAGCTACGCCAAAGCCGAAAGCTAAAGCCAAAGCTGACGCCAAAAACACGATCGACGCCGCGAACCGACGATCAAGGACGCCAAGGTCGAGCAAGGATCGAGGAAGACACGAAGACCGAGGAACGAAGCCCAAAGCCTCCCTAGCCGAGAAAGCGTGAAGCACGGACGGGACAAAATCAACGGTGGAAACTCCTTAGCCTCTCAAAAATCCTCACCCTGTAAAGACCCCTGCCCTGGGCAACCGCTTCAGAGCTCTCGCACGAATACCACGTGGAGACGCGGATCAAAGGGACCATCCAGAGGATCTCTCCCACAATCTCCTGATCAAAAATTTGTAATCTCGTGTGATCCGCAATAAAGACGACCCGTATCTTTTTCCGTGCTCACAATCAAGCATATGGATTGTGCAATGTATCGTCTTTTGCAGGTGTCGCGCTGAATAGTAATCTGTGATTGCATGCATCCGGGGGTCGGACCCCGGATTTAATTTTGTATTGATTATTATTGTGGATTGTAAGGCTCTAGATGGGCGAGGGTGGGGGTTGACCATCCTCGGTTCCCTGGCCATGTTTCTAGGATTGTTTCTTTTTCTTTCTAGCGAAATTGTACACGAACGAGCACTTGCTCGGAGCGTGTTAGTTTTTCGATCACAGGAAGAAGGAGATGATGCTACATCCACGGTTCGGGCAAGCGGTACCATGGCGTGCAAAGACCCGACGAAAGCGTGCACGTTGGCGATGAAGGGGATCGTTGTCAGAGATCGTGCAGAATGGAAAAGCGGGATATCTTGGCTGTCCTATTCAGGTTCAGGGGTCGGACCCTGGACTTAGTTCAGTTTGGATATTTTTCTGTTGTTTCTCTTTATTTCGTATTTAGAGAACCCCGATGATAATATGATTATCTAGCTTATGAGTTTGTCTCTAGATCAGGCTTAGGGTTAGTACTAAGCTTATGGATTCATCGGTGTCTCTAAATGCTTCTAACACGTGCGAATCCGGTGGCTAGCTAAAAGGAAAGGTGGTAACCGCCCTCGTGGTAGTTCAGGTAGCCAAACACTGTGCACCGAGATAGACGCATTGTTAGATTTGTTTAGTGATAATTAACTAATGTCTCTATAAGAAGTATGATAACCCTAGTGGGATGCCCTTTCCCCACGTGATCCTAGCGACCAAGTTAGGTTAGGATTTCACTGTGTGATACCCATTTCTAGATGACGTTTGATGGTAGTATGAACTCATCACGATTTGGTTATGCCACCATTAGGTTGAGGTCCGGCGGAGGTTGCCGGATGTCCCTATTTGGCCAGCATCGAAACCTGTAATGAGATGAGGTCTACTATGACATCAGGCATCAAATTATGAACGAGGCGTCATCGTAGTGAGAGTCCTTTCCATGTTGACCTTAGGCTAGGCTCCAGATCTTAGGATTATGGACAAACTAGTGAAGTATCAGGATCCTTGGAATCTATGTAATGTGATCCTTGCAAGAAAGGCGAAAGCTGAGTATTCAAGGTAGGGACTATGATATTTTCCGAGGATACTAATGCTTTGCGGAAAGATTTATAATCCTAGTGGGAGCACGGTAGACCAGGGTCTAAGTCTAGGAGGTCATGACCTTTCTAGATATGCATAAAACCTTATAAAGAAGGGATGTGCAAGAGGTTCCCTCCAAAGGGGAGCCTCTGGCCTCCACAATCAACCGGCTAAGGGTCTGGGTGGGAGGTACGCAGTTCGATATTCCCACCGGGTGAGAGCTGTGTTTCCTTCCATGCTGGTTCGCCTAGTGGTTTCCTTCGGGACATGGAGGATGCCGGTGGCAGTGGGTGATGATTTTATCCTGCACCGCGGGAGCCTATGAACCCCTTGCCGATTCCACCTAGATTTGTGGGAAGCATCCGAAAGCTTGTGTGAAGCCGCTATTGCTGCGCACGCGGGACACATAAAGCTGGCCAAAAGGAGACTGGAAGGTCTTTCAGTTTGCCGTGGGTAATTCTGATAAAGACTGGGTCGTAAAAACTCCGTTGGCAGAAGCGGTTGCATGCTCTCACCGAGATGCTGTCTCCAATTCAGGGCCGATAGTCTCAGTGCTCGAGCCCAGGGAATTTAGATTCCTGGATGTCTCTACTTGAGGTGGTGAAGACATAGCGGCTGGAGTAGACATTATCTATTTCTAAATTCCATAAAATAGATTATAGTAGACCCTAACTATTGCTTTAAACCATTGTTTATAGAAATCATGACCAAGCTCGACCCCCTTACCTCCATACTTAATGATAACAAACTTACAGGACCAAACTACGAGGATTGGAAGCATAACCTAATGCTCGTCCTAAGGGTTAGCAAACACACAATTGCCCTAAGTACCCCTCAACCGGCCATGCCGAGACCAAGTGCAACTGAGGCCTAGTTAAAGGAATGGAAAGACTGGCTAGATGCTGATGAGATATGCAAGTGCTACATTGTGGCATCCTTGTAGACCGTCCTTCAGAAGCAAGTCGAAGACATGGCCTTTGCTTCAGACATGATGCTCTACCTGAAGGAAATGTTCGAGGGTCGTAGTCGGGTAACTCGTTACCTGACCATCAAGAAATTGGTGTCCACAAAGATGGCAGAGGGGACTTTAGTTCGGGATCATATGCTGAAGTTGTTTGGCTATGTGAACGAACTTGGTTCCTTCGACGTCATCTTGGATGTAGAGATCCAGACCGACATTTTTCTCGCGTCTCTGTCAGGAGCGTTTAAGGGCTTCGTTACCAACTTTAACCTTAAACGGTTGAAGATGTCTAACGCAGAGCTCCTAGCGGCGCTCCAGGCGGCAGAGGACGGGATGAAGGCAAGATCCCAATCCCTAAACATGGAGCGGAATTCTTCTCTGAAAGCCAAGGGCAAGTTTCAGAAAAGAAAGTCTAAAAAGCCCGTGAAGATGGGCCAGGTGCAGTTGTAGGTTCCCAAGCAGAATGGTCCGGCGAAGTCCAAAGGAAAATATTTCCGATGCAGCAAGAAGGGGCATTGGAAGAGCGACTGCCACGCGGCTCCCAAGAAGGCTGAGACAGGTATATCTCAAATCCACATAGTGGAATCCCTAGTAGCATCCAGTTGTTCTCCAGTTTCATGGATTGTGGATTCTGGTTCCACTAACCATGCTTGCAATAATTTGCAGGGGTTCAAGGAGACAAGAAAACTGGGTGATGGGGAGATAATCCTAAGCATGGGAACTGAGGCCGTGGCAGAGGCTGAATCAGTTGGAGATGTTATCTTGCAGTTCCTTGATGGAAGAAGTTTATTACTTAAAGACATACTTTATGTACCGTCCTTGAGACGTAATTTAATTTCTGTTTCCTTATTGAATAATGAAGGTTTTTCAGTTTTATTTGATGCTTCTGGTGTGTCAATTAAATTGAATGGTTTCTTTGTTTGTAAGGGAAAGATACATAATGGTCTCTATGTAATTAACTCCAATCATAAGTAGGATAACATAACTGAAGCTTGTGTGATTAATTTATCTAAAAGGAAAAATCCCTCAGATAATCCAACACTCCTTTGGCATCTAAGGCTTGGACACATAGCCTCAGACATGATTCACAGGTTGGTTAAGGTATGACTCTTAAGTCCAAATGTTTCAGAAAGCCTACCGACGTGTGAGTCTTGCCTGGAAGGCAAGATGACTAAAAGGTCTTTCCGAGCCAAAGGTAGCAGATCTAAGGAGGTATTGGAGTTGGTACACACTAATGTATGTGGGCCCATAAGTGTCCGTGCCATAGGAGGCTTTGAGTATTTCATCACCTTCACGGATGATCACTCGAGGTTTGGATACATATACCTAATGCGGCGAAAGTTTGAATCCTTTGATAAGTTCAAGGAGTTCAGAGCTGAAGCAGAAAAGCAGACGAGTAGAAGTATCAAGTCTCTTCGATCGGATCGAGGAGGCGAATACTTATCGGATGAATTTATTGGGTACCTGCGTGAGCATGGGATCGTATCCCAGTTGACTGCAGCAGGGACACCACAACAGAACGGTGTATCTGAGAGGAGAAACCGAACTTTGTTAGACATGGTTCGGACTATGATGAGTTATGCAACATTGCTACCTAGTTTTTAGGGATATGCCCTAGAGATGGCAGCATATACTTTGAACGTTGTTCCATCAAAGTCAGTACCCCTAACTCCTTGGGAGCTGTGGTTGAAGCGAAAGCCAAGCCTACAGTACTTTAGGATTTGGGGTTATCCAGCACATGTGCGGAAGGACAAGCGAGATAAGATGGAGTCAAAAACAAAGGTATGTCTGTTCGTTGGGTATCCAAAAGGGACATAGGGTGGTTTATTTTATGATCCTGAGGATAGAAAGGTTGTCGTCTCGACGAACACCGTATTCCTGGAGCAGGATTATTTAATAGACCATAAGCCCACCAGTAAAGTAGTTCTTGAAGAATTGTTTGGTACTGATGGGAGTACGCAGACAGAAAACGTAGTGGGAGCCGATACCACTAAGATTAACGGTACTGTATAATCGACTCCTATGGAACCACCGCAGGTTCATCGCAGTGGGAGGACCACAAGTGCTCCTGATAGATACATTGGAGAAGCCTTTATGGTTAATCCAGAGTTTTAGGAGAATGATCCTCTGAACTATGACGAAGCGATGGTATCCACTGACCATGCAGCATGGCAGGAAGCCATGGAGGCAGAACTGACATCGATGTCCCAAAATTCGGTCTGGACACTTGTAACACCACCTTACAACATTAAACCTGTTGGGTA
This sequence comes from Chamaelirium japonicum, assembly GCA_947650365.1. NCBI lineage: Eukaryota > Viridiplantae > Streptophyta > Magnoliopsida > Liliales > Melanthiaceae > Chamaelirium > Chamaelirium japonicum. The sequence continues at coordinate 31,838,544 of OX393558.1, read as the reverse complement.
TAAGTGGGAGTACAAAAGGAAAAGAGGCCCGGATGGTACCGTTGAGACTTACAAAGCTAGACTAGTCGCTAAGGGTTATACCCAGCGAGAAGGGATCGACTATGACGAAACCTTTTTGCCAGTGGCTATGCTTAAGTCTATCCGGATCCTCTTGTCCATTGCAGCCCATTATGATTGGGAGATCTTGGAAATGGACGTCAAGACCGTATTTCTCAATGGGGATTTGGAAGAAGACATCTACATGTCTCAGCCTCCAGGCTTTGTCGCAAAAGGTCAGGAAGGTCTGGTGTGCAAGTTGCAAAGGTCCATTTATGGACTGAAGCAAGCATCCAGAAGGTGGAACATGCGTTTTGATCAGGCTATCCAGTCTTATGGATTTGAACAGAACGTGGATGAACCATGTGTTTATAAAAGGAGTGATAAGACTGTAGTAGTTTTTCTAGTGCTTTACATGGACGATATCCTGCTCATCGGAAACGATGTTGGAACGTTGTCTACAGTGAAGTTGTGGTTATCCTCTCAATTTGACATGAAAGACCTAGGTGAAGCGAGTTATGTTCTGGGGATCAAGGTAACTCGAGATCACCAGAACAAGATTCTCTCGCTGTCACAATCAGCCTACATAGATATTATCTTGGTCAGATTCAGTATGCACAACTCCAAGAAGGGACTGGTTCCATTCAGATATGGAATGAAGTTGTCCAAGGATCAGGGTCCTAAGACTCCTGAGGAGAGTGCAGAGATGCAGAAGATACCTTATGCTTCGGCAGTAGGGAGTCTGATGTATGTCATGCAGTACACGAGACCAGATATATGCTATGCAGTAGGCATGATGGGCAGGTATCAGTCAAATTCGGGTCCAGGGCACTGGACTGCTGTGAAAAGTACACTCAAGTATCTCCATAGGACGAGAGATTATGAGTTAGTTTATTCTTCACAGGAACTGATGCCGATTGGATATACGGATTCTGACTTTGCATCAGATCCGGAATCCAGGAGATCAATGTCAGGGTTTGTGTTTTCATTAGGAGGAGGAGCTGTCAGTTGGAGGAGCGTGAAGCAGGGATGCATCGAAGATTCGACGACAGAGGCTGAGTACGTTGCGGCGTGCGAAGCAGCTAAGGAGGCGGTGTGGCTCAAGAAGTTCCTCACGGACTTAGGATGCGTACCGGGAGCTCAAGATCCTATTGTCCTTTACTGCGACAATAGTGGAGCGGTAGCATAATCCAAGGAGCCAAGATATCACCAGAAGAGTAAACATATCGAGCGGAAATACTACATAATCCGGGACTTGCAGAAGTGAGGGGAGGTAGCAGTGACTCAGGTGGCGTCTGCAGATAACATGGCAGACCCTTTCACAAAGGCGTTACCGACCAAGGGTTTTGAGAAGCACGTGGATGCCATGGGAGTTAAGACTGTTGTTCCCCGCTAGGCCAAGTGGGAGATTATTGTAGCTTGTGTGTCCTTAGCGTGGATTTTCTGTATTAACATTAATAAAGATGACTTTGGTTATTGCTTTAATTAGAATACTACTTTGGTATATGATAATACTCATATAATAAAAGGACCCTAGGGAACACAGTAGGCCACTGAGGCGCATGGAGGATCCATGCTTGGGAGACCCAGTGGACCAGTTCTGTGTAGACCTAGAACTAGTTCACAGCTTAGGTAATGCCGGTCGCTTCACCGAGAACAAGCTGTTGGCAGGTAGTGGATGTGGTGAAGTCTCCACCACAGGAACGTGGGATTCCCATTCACCTGACCAAGCACGATGATCGTGTTGAACAGGAACCAAGACGGTGCACAGTTCAGTGATTCAGATACTGGTGCAGAAATTGTCTTACTACTATAGATAATCTGTCCTTAACCCTGAGGGACCATGCTCACTGGGCCAACCAGTTGTGTGGTGCTTTGATGTGCCAACGTGTGTGGACCTTCCATAGTCTAATACCACGGTATGTTGGGTTACCCGGCTGGCGCTTGAGTGACATGTAATCCCTACAGGTTATCCGACGTCCATTGTTGATGGGTTCGTTTTGATGAGTCAATATGTCCACATAGTTAACCCAGGCCTGGTGGTTGTTAGTATGACTGACGATGTTCTGGATGCTAGGCATAGCACCGGAAGGTGTGTGGTGTTATAGATGATAAGTCATCAAACCCTAGTCAGATGATCGATCGGGATCTGACGGTGCTCCCCACCGCCCGAGTCGTATCATGGCACCAGTAATAGGAGGGATAAGGATTATCGGAGTATAGTAGAGAACAGGGTTACGAGGGAGTAACATAAGTTTAGGATCACTAGAGTTCAACTCGCGTCGCACTCTGGGTGGCTACGTGGGTTAATCGGATTAGGGCTGATTAACGATACTTTCGGTGTGTCACCGGAACAGTTAATCAGGGATCCGGTTGGAGCTAGAGATCCCGAACCCTGAAGGTTCCACCCTGTCGTTGCTTATAGGAATTGTTCCCCGACCTAGTTGGATACGTTGGATGCGAAGTAGCGCGATGGAGCGTAAGCCCGGAGCCAAAGAACCTAATTTACATGTGTTACGGGCTGTAGGGGTATTTTAGTAAATACTGAAATATGGCTCAGAACATATTGAATATGGATCTTAGATTGAGCAGAATAATTCCAGGAACTCACAGGCGCTGACGGAACTCGATTCCGAGTAGCGCACGTCACTCAGCCTCTCTTTCAGTTTTTCTCTTTTCGTGAAGGGCGTTTTCGTCCGGGCTTCACGATAGACACCCGAGAGACCTAAATCCGACCCCCCCTCATCCCTATCCACCTAGGGGCCGGCCCTAGGCTCCTTGGAGCCATGGGAGACCGGCCCTATAAAGGAAATAGGGAGGGGAGGGCCGGCCCTAATGGTTCTACTCCCTCCCCTCCAAAAATCCGACCCCTAGTCCTCCTCCTTTGTGGTTTCGGCCAAGTAAAAGAGAGGAAGAAAAAGGGAGAAGGAAGAGGAAGGAAGGAGAAGGAAGAAAGGAGAAAGTGGAGGAGAAAATCTCGAGGCTCGCCATCATCTTCGCAACGGATTCTTCCATCGGCTCGAAATCCTTGCACTCAGAGACGGGATTTCGAGGATTCTTCAATTCGCAAAGGACAAGGTGCTATCCGACAGTTTCCCTTGCGATTCAAGTGTGGTTCTTCATCATTCTGTAATCTCCGGATCATAGATCCATAAGGTATGATGAATCTAAACACCTGAGTAGATGCATGCATGTCTTCCGTAGATCGTAGTATGCCTCTAGGGTGTCCGCATATATGCTAAGATCATAGATTTGCATGTAGATTGTTTTGTATCACGAATTGTAATGAAACATACACCGTATGATCTTCGGATCTTTCTTTTTGCTTCCGCTGCGACTCTGATTAGCGGAACCCAATTCCAACATGTTGATCTTTTATCGGTCGTTCATTTTTATCACCATTTTGATCAACACATTTGGATGGCCTACAGGTCTTGGATCGGGCTGAAATTTTTTGTGTGTCCAATCCAAAGGTGGGTGATCAATCCCCAAAAAAAAAAAACCAAAAATACCCGCGAAGGGGGTGCCGCACGTTAAGGCCGCAATGTATCACTTATACATATATATATATATATATATATATATATATATATATATATATATATATATATATATATATATATATATATATATATATATATATAGAGAGAGAGAGAGAGAGAGAGAGAGAGAATACGGTGTATGAGCTGACAGCCCATTTGGGCATTTGGGCTGTCAGCTCACAACCCTCCGATCGTGATCAGCGACCGTCCGGTTAAAAAAAAAAAACAAAACACCTAACCCCCGTGATCAGCGCCCGACAGCTCACAGCTCTCTCTCTCTTCTTCGCGCTCTAACCCACTCTCTCCCTCTCCGTCTCTCTCGCGAGCGGCAGCGGCAGCCGGAGGGGACCGGGCCGGAGGCGGGCGGGGGACAGGCGCAGGGGGCGACGGACGGGGGCCGGGCCAGAGGCGGGCGCCGGAGGGGACCGGGCCGGAGGCGGGAGCGGCAGCAGCAGCGGCAGTCGAAGGTGGCCGGGGGCGCAGGGGTTGCCGGAGGGATCGGGGGTCGCCGGAGGGAGCGGCAGTGGCAGGGGTCGCCGGAGGGAGCGACAGCGGCAGGGGCCGGGGGCGCAGGGGTCGCCGGAGGGAGCGGCAGCGGCAGCCGGAGGGTCGCCGGAGGGGGTACGGGGTCGCGCCGGAGGGATCGGGTCGGTGGTTCGGGCTGTGCAGAGAGAGAGAGAGAGTGAGAGAGAGAGAGAGAGGGGGAGAGGGGACGGGGGTAACACAAATGTAACAGCTGTTTTTTTTTTTTGTTTTTTGTTTTTTAAGGGACGGTCCGATCATTGGGATCGGACGGCTGTCGGTGACAGCTCAAATGGGCATTTAGGCTGGCAGCTCACCTCCCGTATTCTCTCTCTCTCTCTCTCTCTCTCTCTCTATATATATATATATATATATATATATATATATATATATATATATATATATATATATATATATATATATATATGGGTCGGGATCGGATGACCCAGCAAAATTTTACCCAAGCAATAACCCAGCACCCTTTGATGCACCTAGAGGTTTTAGAATGAGTTGATTTTTTGTAGACATGTTGTCTATGGTATGTTGATCATCCTCACAAAAAGTCAGCTCATTCTAAAACCTCTAGGTGCATCAAATGCGTTCAAATCAACGGTTTTCAACTGTTAATTTTAACCGTTGATTTGAAGAACGTATTTGATGAACCTAGCGGTTTTAGAATGGATTGATTTTTTGTGAGGATGATCAACATACCATAGACAACATGTCTACAAAAAATCAGCCCATTCTAAAACATCTATGTGCATCAAAGGGTGCTGGGTTATTTGCTTGGTCAAAATTTGATGGGTCATATCCGATCCTGACCCTATATATATATATATATATATATATATATATATATATATATATATATATATATATATATATATATATATATATATATATATATATATATATAAAGTTTTGAATATACAGTAAAATTTTGGAATTAGAAATTCATCGATTCAGATTCTTAAAACGGAAATACAAATCTTTATCAAAATATCTCAACTCAATTTAGACGGAAGAAGCACTCTTGTCGAGTCCTACCCCCCTCTGATTGAATTGGTCGGTGAATGAAATGGTGGTGGTGATGACAAAGGCAACGACAAAGACCTAAAAATACTATTCATGCCACATAAAGGTTTTTAGTAATGGGATGGACAATATTTTTTTCTTTTTGGTAAAGTAGATAGAGCTTGACAAACTTTGAGACCTTTAGTATTAATCTCTCTCCGGGCATCGCCCGGGTTTGAGACTAGTATCTATACTAAAACAGAAGCCTCTCTCCCGTGTGTGACACGTGGATGTTTTTTAAAGACCCAGAATCCCTCTTCTATGTGTGAACACGGCTCACTTTTAAATCCTATTAAAAACCTACCATAAAGATGATAAATACTCATTCAATAGGATTTAATATTAATATATATCACTCTAACAAGTGAATCATACTCATTTTATATTTCATACTTTTTCGAACAGTTACGATGTCGTCTGTGCCAAATGGCATGCATCAAGCTCATCCGAACATCTATCTATATCTATATATATGCACTTAAATGGAAGCCTCTCTCCCATGTTGTGACATTTGAATGGCTATTAAAGAGCTAGAATTTTTCTTTCGTATGTGAACGCAGCTCTTTTTTAAATCCATTTAAAAGCCTACCATAAAAATGATAAGTTTTCATTCAATGATATTTAATGGTCATTTAATGTTAATCTTTCTCTCTCTCTCTCTCTCTCTCTCTCTCTCTCTCTCTCTCTCTCTAACAAGTGAATCACTCACGTTAGATTTCATAATTCTTCGAACAGTTGCGATGTTGTCTTTACTAAATGGTGTGCATCAAGCACATTCGGGCATTGCCCTGGTTTCTTACAGTATCTATACTAAAATGGAAGGCTCTCTTCCGTGTTGTGACACGTGGATATCTTTTAAAGAGTTAGAATTCTTTTTTCGTGTGTGAACGTAGTTCTCTTTTAAATCTATTTAAAAACCTACCATAAAGATGATAAATTTTCATTCAATGGCATTTAATGGTCATTTGATGTTAATCTCTCTCTCTCTCTAACAAGTGAATCACACTCACTTCAGATTTCACACTTCGTCGAACAGTTGCGATGTCATCTTTGTCAAATGGCGTGCATCAAGCATATTCGGGCATTGCCCGGGGTTCTTACTAGTGTACCTAAACTCGTTGTATAATACTAGATGCATATTTTTTTTCAAACCAATATAAATTTTGAAAAATGATGATAAAAGTAATACAGATGGATTTCCAATCACTGGAATTGCATGGGTCTCGAGCCCAAGAATATTCAGACATCAGAACAAGATATCTATTTTTCTCCCGAAAAAAAATGGGTAGCCTTTCCTACATGTTCAATTCTAGGACCTAATATTTCCAAGCAATGGTAGGAGCTAGCTTGGCTAGGGTTTTGGATCCATCAGGCTCTAGTGTTTTGAATCAATCAGCACACGACATAATGAAGCTCCTCCATGATAATCCACTATGTTGATTTCAGTCGAGACACTTTTAAACAGAATGGGGGTGAAACTAGTATATATTAAAATGGAAGCCTATTTTCCGTATTGTGACACGTGGACGTCTTTTAAAGAGGTAGAATTCTTTTTCTGTGTGTGAACGCGGCTCTCATTTAAATCCATTTAAAAACCTACCATAAATATGATAAGTTTTTATTCAATGGCACTTAATGGTCATTTGATGTTAATCTCTCTCTAATAAGTTAATCACACTCACTTCAGATTTCACACTTCTTCAAACAGTTGCGATGTCGTTTTTGCCAAATGGTGTGAATCAAACACATTCAGGCATGGGTTTCTTAGTAGTAGTCTATACTATATACTAAAATGGAAGCCTTTATCCCGTGTTGTGACACGTGGATGTCTTTTAAAGAACCATAATCATTCTTCCATGTGTGAACACGGCTCAGTTTTAAATCCTATTAAAAGCCGATTATAAAGATAATTAAATACTCATTCAATTGCATTTAATTATCATTTGATGTTAATCTCTCTCTCTCTCTCTAACAAGTGAATCACACTCATTTTAGATTTCATTCTTCTTCAAACAGTTGTGATGTCATCTCTGCCAAATGGCTGTGCATCAAGCTCATCTGGGCATTGCCCGGGTATCTTACTAGTATAATACTATAATGGAAGCCTCTCTCCCGTGTTATGACACATGGACGTCTTTTAAAGAGGCAGAATCCTTCTTCCGTGTGTGAACGCAGTTCTCTTTTAAATCCTTTTAAAACCTACCATGAAGATAATAAATACTAATTCAATGACATTTAATGGTTATTTGATGTTAATATCTCTCTCTCTAATAAGTGAATCACACTTATTTCATATTTCACACTTCTTCGAACAGGTGCGATGTTGTCAGTGCCAAATGGCGTGCATCAAGCTCATCCGGTCATTGCCCGGGTTTCTTACTAGTTGATGATAAAAATGGAGTCTTCATTTCCATTCTATGACAAGTGGACCACTTTTGAAGATCCAAAATCCTTCTCTCGTGTGTGAACGTAGCTCTCTCTCATAAATCCCATTAAGAACTTAATATAAAAATAATAAATACCCCATGCAATTGTATTTAATGATCAATTGATGTTAATTAAAAAAATCATTAATAATATCTTTTTCTCTCTCTAACAAGTGAATCATCACTGGATGAGTGAATCGTAATCATTCAATATTGCACACTTCTTCGGAACGCGAGGTGAGTTATGAAAGGTTACAGGCTTTTTCAAAGCGGCTATCAAAAACCAGCCCTTAAAAACTCAATCACCACTCCCCCTCTTCCATTTCTTCGTTTCCACACCAATAAATCACATTGGACGGCTGCGATTCCATTGAACCCAAAATAGGGAGTACAAACAGGTGCCGCATCCTACCACTGATCCTTTCCTTTTAACGGTGGATCATTTATTCCTTCGTGAGAAACTGTGCCGCAGCTGCCGCTTGGTGTGCCAACTTCTCTAATATATATACTTTAAAAAGTGAGCATGTGATCAGGACCCCACAAAATGACTTGCACACGGGCGTTGGGATAAAACCTTGGCACTCAATTCTGCCACACTCTCTCTCCCCTGAATCCAAACAATGAACTGCAGTCACTCTTTCTCTCATTCTTCTTCTTTCTCTCATTCTCTCTCCAAAATTTTAAATTACATCCATCACCATGTAACCATGTTATTAGGCCCCATAAATAAATTGTTTGCACTCCTCCTATTGAACCCCTCTCTCTCTCTCTCTCTCTCTCTCTCTCTCTCTCTCTCTCTCCTGAATTCATGAGGGCGACGTCCATTCCATCACTACGGTATAGTTTGGTTCGAATCCGAAGATAAGTACCAACTTGGATATTTTGTTTTCCAAGACTGTTTGATTGGAGATGTTGGAAATATCCAGCATGACATCTGGATCTCAACAATCTCTAACGTAGGCACCCACCAGGGGATAGGAGAGTTGGCAAAGCAACTGATGCTTTGGTGATGAGGTAGTGGGTTCAACTCTTCCTCCCCTCAATTTACCCAGGAGTGAAGTGGGAATTGCCGAGTGGGTCGGACTTCACTCCCGGAGGGATTAGTCCGAGTCTGAAGTGGGCCATTGCCCGAAAGGTTTCGGGACACCCGCCGATCTCAAAAAAAAAAAAAAAAACAATCTCTAACGTAGGCATCTAAAATATATTATTTATCAAGATGATAATGTAAAACTGGTAGATTTTTTTTGTTGGGTATGTCTTGCTTAATTATAAAAGTTTCAATTCTTTATTATTTTCATTTTTATGGGTATTGTGATTCAGGAGTCCAAGAGGCAGAGCCATGTCTGATATTCTGAAGAGCTTGCAGGTGAATCATTAATAGAAAATATTTTACAACTATGATCTTCAGTTCTTTAAAGGTCTTTTTTTGACACAATGTATTGGTTGCCTTATCTTAATTGTGCATGTCTACTTTATATATATATATATATATATATATATATATATATATATATATATATATATATATATATATATATATATATATTTAAAATCATCAATTGATGCCTTTCCCTTTTTGTGTATCTGCATCTCTCTTTTGTTGTATCCCCTTTATTTTAAAAAATTTAAGATATGAGTTTTAGAAAGTTTTTAAAAAACTTGAGATTTTCTTATAATTTTGAACACTGACATGAGATATTAAATTAATAGTAGGATTATTTAATTATGATAATCTTTTCGATAGCTAGACTCTATATCATCAATGAGGTCTTCCTCAACCTATAAACACAAGCATCAACTACCTAAAACTTCTTAATACCAAAATTTGAAACATATCACATGTTCTCTTCTTTTTTTTTTTTTTTTCTTTCTGCCAATTTATTTATCCTGAGCATTGCCCGGATTAGAGACTAGCTAGTCTATATCTATCTATACTATATACTAAAACGGAAGCCTCTCTCCCGTGTTGTGACACGTGGATGTCTTTTAAAAAACCATAATCATTCTTCCATGCATGTGTGAACATGGCTCAGCTTTAAATCCTATTAACTTACCATAAAGATAATAAAACACTCATTCAATGGCATTTAATTATCATTTGATGTTAATATCTCTCCCTCTCTCTCTCTCTAATAAGTGAATCACACTCACTTTAGATTTCATACTTCTTCGAACTGTTGTGATGTCATATATGCCAAATGGCTGTTGCATTAAGCTTATCTGGGCATTGCCCGGGTTTCTTACTTGTATATATTACAATGGAAGCCTCTCTCCCGTGTTGTAACACGTGGACGTCTATTAAAAAGCTAGAATTCTTCTTCCCTGTGTGAACGTGACTCTCTTTTAAATCCATTTAAAAACCTATCATAAAGATGATAAGTTTTCATTCAATAATATTTAATAGTCATTTGATGTTAATCTCTCTCTCTCTCTCTCTCTCTCTCTCTCTCTCTCTCTCTCTCTCTCTCTCTAACAAGTGAATCACACTCACTTCAAATCTCACACTTCTTCGAATAGTTGTGATATCGTATTTGCCAAATGGTGTGCATCAAGCACATTCGGGCAATGCCCGGGTTTCTTACTAGTATATACTAAAATGGAAGTCTCTCTCCCATGTGTGACACGTGGACCTCTTTTGATGAACCATAATCCTACTCCCGTGTGTGAACACGACTCTCCCTTATAAATATTATTAAAGATATTGCAATAAAGATGATAAATTCACATTCAATTGCATTAATGATCATTTGATACTAATTAGGAAAATCATTAGTATCATCTCTCTCTAAAAAGTGAAATCACACCCCGACGAGTAAATCACACTCACTCCATGTTGCACATTTCTTAAGACGGTTGTGATGTCGTATGTGCCAAGTGGCGCACATCAAGTTCATTCGGGCATTGCCCGGGTTTCTTACTAGTAGAGTAATATAATTGAAGAAGGGCACTTGAGCTAGATCAAATGGGAAGCATCGACTATAAGCTAGCATTTTGAAGTTAAACGATGCTTGTTCTTGAAGTGTTACAATAAGACAGGTAGACCCTGGATCCGAGCAAAAGCGACCTTGTTCTTGGTTGGTCAAAAGGAGGCCTTGTCTTTTGCCCTAGGTAACGATGCTGCGCTCCCGTGCCTCTTGCGCTTGTGAAGTTGACAAAAGAGTAACCCAAGTTGCTCCCATTCCTGAAATCCCTGGGAAGGTACATGGAGTCGTATTCCGAGAGGATGGATTCACCTCCTTGTTGCCTCAGATTCTCCACACGGTAATGCTTACCGAGTATCTGTCAATCCATTGTCCGGGTCGACCTTTGCGCTCGCTGACCCCCTATCAGGAGCCGGCCGAGAATATGTCTGTCGACCCATTGTCCGAGCTGACCATCGCGCTCGCCAACCCCCTGTTAGGGGCCGGCCGAGTGCGTGACTGCCGACCCGTTGTCCGGGTTGACCGTTGCATTTTGTCGATCCTCTGTTCAGGGCTGGGCGGTGTGTTCGTAGTTACCCTCTCCTAGCTCGCTGGGACTCAGAGCCGACTCGACAGTGGAGAGGAGTGGTTTGGTTGGTTTTGGAGGACAGGGTGGAGGTGGGGGTCTTCTAGTCAGTTTTGAAGCCAGGGGGGAAAGGTTGGTCGGTTTCGGAGGACAGGTACGAGGGGGTGGGGGGGGTGGGGGTTGGAGCACAAGTGCAAGGTAGGGGGGTTGGTTTGGTCTGGTCAGTTTTGGTGCACATGCTAAAACCGACCAGGCCAAGTCTGGTCGGTTTTGGAGTACAGGTGCATGGGGGTGTTTGGAGCACAAGTGCAAGGTAGGGCGGGGGCGGGGGGGGATTTGGTCTGGTCGTTTTTGGTGCATAGGCCAAAACCAACCAAGGGCAGGTCGGCTTGGTCGGATTTTGGAGCACAAGTTCCAGGGGGGGTGTTTGGACCAAGGGTGGCAAAGCAAGGGGGCTTTGGCCTGGTCGATCGGTTTTGGTGCAGAGGTCAAAACCGACCAGGACAAATTCATAGTCGGTTTTGGAGCACAGGTGCGAGGGTGGGAGGGGGGTGTTTGGAGCTCAGGTGCAAGGCAGGGGGGGAATTTGGTCTGGTCGATTTTGGCACACAGGCCAAAACCACCTGGGCCAGGCCTAATCCGTTTCGGAGCACAAGTGCCAGGGGGTGTTTGGACCAAAGGTGGTAGGGCAGGGGGGCTTTGGCTAGGTCGGTTTTTGGAGCAAAGTGCCAGGGGGTGTTTGGACCAAGTGTGGCAGCGTAGGGGGGCTTTGGCTGGTCGGTTTTGGTGCAGAGGCAAAAATCGATTAGACCAAATTCCTGGTCAGTTTTGGAGCACATGTGCGAAGGGGGGAGGGGGGTGTTTGGAGTACAGGTGCAAGGCAGGGGGAGAATTTGGTCTAGTCGGTTTTGGTGCACAGGCCAAAACTGACAGGGGTAGGCCTGGTCAGTTTTGGAGCACAAGTGCTAGGGGGTGTTAGAACCAAAGGTGGCAAGACAGGGGGGCTTTGTCATGGTCAGTTTTAGTGGTGGGGGAGGATTTCGGCAATCGTACGTAATCCCCCTCCAACAGTCAATTGAAAGTTTTACCCTTCGGGATGTGCCACGCTTATCACTCAGGCACTGTAGAGTAAAGAGAGAGAAAGAGATAGAGAAAGTTGAGACAGGGTGTGATGACAGAGTTCGGCCAAAGCCTACGTCTCTATGCAGTAAGACGCAACCTTTGAATCCACTATCTCTGGTTAAAAGTGGAGTTGCTCTCGACATGCCGAGGAGTGATTTTTACAAGTAGACAGAGGGTGGAATAATCTCAGAGGGAGTCTGAAAACCATAAAGCTCGAGGAGCTCTGAAAAATAGAAAATAGAATTATGGTATGGAATTCTAGATCTGAAATTGTTTACAGGGTTGGCTATTTATAGAGGTTTAGTTTATGGGGATATTCCTGAAATATTTCCAAGTATATCAGGGGTTTTGGTAAATACCTGGGAGGGGATTCATTAGAACCCAAATAGTCTGCGTGGGCCCCAGGCAGGCCGTGGATCCCACTATCGTCTTTGTGGGCCTCAGGCAGAACTGTGGGTCCCACTGTCGTACTCGTGGGCTCTAGGCAAGACTGCGGGTCCCACTATCGTGCTCGTGGACCCTAGACAGAGTTGTGGGCCCCACTGTCATGCTTGTGGGCCCCAAGCAGGGTTGTGGGTCCCACTATAGGGCTTTAGCCAGACTTTGCACCCATATTATCCACCTTGGTACTGATGAACGATCTTGGGTTTAGTTTTTTAATCAGTTGGGTTGGAAATGATGAATAGATGAACCCAACTGATTAAAAACCACACACAAGCAACAAATCGGGCAAACCACACACAAGCATCCAAATGAATTTACTGCATGTGTTCCGAGTTGTCACTGGTAGCCATGTCGATGTCTCGAGCTTTGGCATGTGTCGAGGCGTTGAAGTCTACCTCAGACTTTGTCCTCGAATGCCAAGGCTGTCTCCTTGGGCCGAGATGATGTCGATGTCTCGGACTTTGGCATGTGCCGAGGCGGCGATGATGCTTTTGGCTCGTTGATCGATGGGGGTTAGAATTCGGAGTATTCAGCGTAGTACCTTAGTATCAGTTGAACTTAAACGAAGCACCATTTCAGTCGAACTTACGTCTGGGGCATATCACTTTGTACTATTACAGGTTAGTCGGCCATGTCGAAACCCAAACCGAACTAACTATGGCAAGGCACAGTAGCATATATCCTTACGTGACAACGAAAACATGTGCGACACTAATGATTTGGAGTACTTAGCATAGTGCCTTTGTATTGGTTAGATTTAGAAGACGCACTATTTTCAGTCGAACCTACATCTGGTGCACATAACTTTTTACTATTGCAGGTTAGTCGATCGTGTCGCAACCCGAACCGAACTAACTGGGGCGAGACAAGGTAGTATGTGTCCTTACGTGACAACGGGAGCATGTGCGACGCCAATGATTCGGAGTACTTAGCATAGTGCCTTTGTATTGGTTGGACTTAGGCGAAGCGTCGTTTCAGTCGAACCTACGTCTGGGGCACGTAGCTTTGTATTATTGTAGGTTAGTTGGTTATATCATAATCTGAACCGAACTAACTATGGCGAGGAACGGGAGCATGTGTCCTTACATGACAACAAGAGTATGTGTGATACCAATGATTCGGAGTACTTAACGTAGTGCCTTTGTATCGGTTGGACTTAGGAGAAGCGCCGTTTCAGCCGATCTATGTCTGAGATACATAGTTTTGTACTATTGTAGGTTAGTCAACCGTGTTGCAACCTAAACCTAACTAACTGTGGCGAGGCACATGAGTATGTGTCCTTATATGACAACGAGAGCATGTGCAATGCCAAAGATTCGGAGTACCCATCTTAGTGCTTTTGTATCAGCTGGACTTTGGCGAAGTGCCGTTTCAGTCAAACCTATGTCTAGGGCATGTAGCTTTGTACTGTTGCATGTTAGTCAATCATGTTACAACCCAAACCGAACTAACTGTGGCGAGGCATGGGAGCATGTGTCCTTACGTGACAATAGGAGCATGTGAAATGCCAAAGATTCAGAGTACTCAGCGTAGTGTCTTTGTATCGGTTGGACTTAGGTGAAGCGTCGTTTTAGTAGAACTTATGTCTGGGGCACATAGCTTTGTACTGTTACAGGTTAGTCGGTCGTGTCGCAACCCGAACTGAACTAACTGTGGCAAGGCATGAGAGCATGTGTCCTTACGTGATAACGGGAGCATGTGCAACGCCAATATTCAAAGTACGCAGCGTAGTGCCTTTGTATCGGTTGGACTTAGGCGAAGCGCCGTTTCAGTCGAACCTACGTCTGGGGCACGCAACTTTGTATTATTACAGGTTAGTCAGCCGTGTCATAACACGAACCAAACTAACTGTAACTTTGAATGTTAGTTGATCGTGGAGACCATATGTGATCAAACCAGCGAAGGGACACTGAGCATGCACCTTTGTGAGGGCTATCTCCAAGTGCTCGGTTGACGGTTGTAGCTTCGAACATTACTCCCAATGTAGGAATCGGAGGATGGTTCCGAATTAAGAGGTTCGAGAGGCTGCCAAAAGGCATCGACGATGGATTGTTTGGAAGAAGCAAGAGATGGGTCAACGATCAGTGGGCATTTGCTCTATCATTTATACCGGTAGCTGACGTCGGAGGATTCACTCCCGATATTTGAACGTCTCGATTTAGATAACTTCCCTCCGGCTGATCCATAGGTCATATCTTCACCATTATGGTATAGCGACGGAGACAGATGGGTTGCTCAGGCTACCGGTATTTGTTGATTGACTGAAGGAGCTGGGAAGGCTAGAGGTCACAAGTTGATAGGTTTACATCCCACAGACAATGCCAAACTGTGGGGGAGGATTACGGATGTCGTACGATCCCCTTCCAACAATCGATTGAAGGGTAGAGATTCGAGATGTGGCATGCTGTCGAGTGTTGAGCTATCGCGTGCTGAGTTGTTATGCTAACACTATAGAGTAGAGAGAGATAGAGAAAGTTAACAAAAGATATGGTGACGAAGTTCGGCCAAAGCCTATGTTTTCGTACGGTAAGACGCAACCTTTGAATCCACTATCTCTAAGAAAAGTAGAGCTACTCTCAATAGGCCGAGAAGTGTTTATACAAGTAGACAGAGGGTGTGAGGGGTTTGACTAGAGTCTGATCACCAGAGGGCTCTGGGAGCTCTGGAAAATAGAAAGTTAAATGTGGAATAGTGAAAAATGGATTTAGAGTATTTGTCAGGTCTATTATTTATAGAGGTTTGGGAATATCTAGGAAATATTCTAGGAATATTCATGAAAATATTCAAGGTTCTAGTAATTATCTGGGGATATTTACCAAATCCTGGATAGTGAGTGTGGGCCCCAAACAGGGCTACGGGAACCACTATTGTCCCTGTGGGTCTCAGGCAGGATTGTGGGTCCCACTGTAATCCCCGTGGGCCCCAGGTAGGGCTACGGGTTCCACTGCTAAGTGTTAGCATGATTTTGCACCCACAAGAACCCACGCTCCACTTGCAAGGTCCTGTACCGAACGGAACGCGTCGTCTGCCCATACAATATATTCTATCGATCGGCCCCACCACTCCATTCGACCCGTCGTTGCCGTACGCCGTATAAACTGTGTAATTAGGTATACGCCCGATTGTGTGAGCTTGGAGTTGGAACAAATTCGGTGTTGAATAATCTTTAGACACCGAGCCTGCCACAGCTCCTACATTGCTAATGCCAGTACTTCACTCGGCGCTGGTCTATTCAAGTGCCTCTCATTCCTAGATCGCAGATTCCACAGATTTAACCGATAAAAGTGAAGCCCTGTGAGCAGGGGCGTACCCAGGAATTTATTATGGGCTGGGATGAACCTAAACTAATTTTTTTATAGTGAAAATTTTATTGTATGCAGTAAAGAAAAACTGAGTATAATTTTTTAAACGAACTTCGATAGTACGATAAAACTTTATTAATATAAAAAAGATACATAAAACAGACCATAAAAAGATTCCACGTCAGCATCAAATAACAAACAAATAAGGGTACTTCTGTTAAATTCATTCTAGTTAATACTGTTCTGCTCTTCTGGTGCTAGGTGCTAACGTTTTAAGCTAGATGGGGTGTCGTTGTAAGTTTTAAAACTAGAGAGGGTGTAAGTGAAAATGCTTGAAAATATAGGGGTGTAAGTGTAATTTATCTTTCTTTTTTTCCCTGAAGCTTAATAGACAATTTGGGGTCAAGGCAAATCCCTCTCTCCTAGAGTCTTTTTTTTCAATCAATTAAAACGGAAAGGAAGTTATAAAATGAGCTATAACCATGGATTTATTGGAAAATATATTTATTCACCATAGTTTGCTCTTTAATTACTCCCAAGAATTCTTGTTGTTTTTTTTATTTAGGTTGAATGCGGTTCACTTGAAGGGGTTAATTGTTGGGTTTTTAATTTTGACTTATATCCCCACAATTATGTTGACATTAGATCTACAGTCCCACTCTTCATAAAATTTTACTTCACCTCTGCGAGCGACCCTTTAAAAATGGGGTCTGTTTTTAAGACTTACACCCCCACTTTTATGTCAAAATTTGAGTTACATGACCCACTTTTAACCAGTAACTGTGAAGTAACGGATTGGTAGTGAAGTCAAATTTTTAGAAATGTGGGTGTATAAATCAAATTTTCATATCAAATTGCCGACCACAATCGACTGTGATTCGCACCATATGGCGCACGTGCATGGGAGCCAAACGTGAGAACCAACCCGAGGGTGTAAACTGGTGAGGAGATCAGTTCCCCCTAAATAAAAACATTAAACTGGAAGTGGACAAACTCCAACGGAGCGCTACTTCAATGAGTGAGCCACATGGCACCCTTGGGTGTCAGAATTGCTCGACTATGGGCCATGGGGTGAACTCTGGGGATGCCGGACCCCAAAGAAACCGAACGGGTTTAAAACCCTTGAGTCGTGAGATGAGAGCCGGGCTGAAGGGTGGGCTGGGCTAGTGGACTGGGCTAGCTGTGGGGCGGGACAGGGCTGGGCTGGACCAGCTATGACAATGATTGATTTTTAACTAAATCTTAGATCCGCCCCTGCCTGTGAGGCTAAACACACAAAGCCAATAATGGATGGCATTCGGACACTCCCAAAAAACATGGGCAGTGTCTTCCTCAGACTCCCCAAACCACGGACAGCTACCATATCCCATTCGTTCTCGCTTCAAAAAACTCTGCACCTGTAGGCCCCCCCGCCCTCTCTCCTCGGTAATCTCCTCCCAGGATATCAAATGGAGTCGACTCCCCCCCCCCTGGCCCCAAATAAAACTCCAGCATAATCGATCCATCTGATGTAGGAGACTATTAGGCATCCCGCCGGCCCCCATGAGATGAATGTTAGAGAAATGTTTTAAAAACAAAACAATGAGTGCAGTGCAGTACAGCTGTTGTCCTTAAAGCACTTTTGCCCATTTGACCGTTGGGTATAGAGCAGATCCATCTTTTGACCGTTGGGTATAAGACCACCTTTTGCCCATTTGACCGTTGGCACCATCAAAGCCTTTGATGAGTATACGTTGGCCTCTCATCCAACGGTCACATGGGCTCAAACGGTAACCCATGCATCAAATGCCCAATGGCTTGATGGTCACTTATGGCTATCCAACGGCTTGATGGCCACTTATGGCTGCCCAACGGTAAAACCTTGGGAAAAGTCTATAAAAGCCACTTGAGACCAATGCTTTGACATAGAAAAATTATCATCTTCCACTCTAAAAACTCTGTGCAATTTCTTTCTCATATTTTGGTCAAGAAGAAGTGCTGCGGTTCCGCTTCTTCATTTTCGGAGGGATTTCTTCTATCGGTTTTCTTTAGTGTCGCTGGGTTCCTATGAGTCAATCGAGGTTCGCAAAGCCTTCTTGGAGCCGTGCCGACGAGAAGGAGGTCGCCTGACCGGGGTCATCGTATCTCCGAGAACCATTGCCACGAGACCCGCACGAGGGGGGGCAATAAGTTTCTTGGGACAACGCCTAGCGTGCTTCGACTATCAGGCCAGAATTTCAAACTTCATTTCTTTGCAATTATTTAATCCATGAAAACAATTTGTATCTAATACAAAACCTAAATAGCGATAAATAATATTTAGAATTATATATATATATACACATATATATATATATATATATATATATATATATATATATATATATATATATATATATATATATATATATCACTTTTAGAAAAGTTCGGCAAGGTGAATGACGGTTCCATAGAACCCACTCTGCCTTGGCAAACCATTTCTAAAAGAATTTTGAGATTTGTCCTTGTTTGCTAAAATAACATTTGCTAATCAATTTTTAATCTTAAGAATTTGATTAATTCCTAAATTTGCTAGTATAGAACGGTTATATTTCCAACAATCCAAAAAACTTATTGCTATAATTTAATCGTTCCTAAGTATCCATATTAGTAAAAAGGATTAATTATTATTTTCTTTGTAACGTGCTCACTAATCATCTGTTAGCCTACGTGATCATCTATTAGATATTATTCCGTGCTATCTATTAGTTGCTACTAGTTACTAGTTGCAAAATTATTTTTTTACAAGGTTAATTAGAAGCATAGATTATAGAAACGATTAAAAGTCGTCATTGAAATATTCCACTGCCTACGGTGTCTAGAAAGGCTTGACAAACCGGCATTAAATTGCTCAAGGTAGCTTGGTATTTGAGCGAGCCTAGTGCTCCACCTCCTACCTGGAGCCCATCTGGCCGTTAGGATTTGGAAGTTTCATTTGGACTTCTAAAAGTCGAATCTATCTAAGTGTGCTTTAAATTTGACAAAAGTTATTTTTCAATCCTCATATTTCAACTCCTTACTTTGGTCCAAAATGACCTCACCAAACCGTGAAACCCTTAGTGCTAAACCCGAGAAGTTTGACGGGTCTAACTTCAAGAGGTGGCAAAACCAGATGCGATTCTGGCTAACCACCCTTGGGTTACTGTCAGCCATAGGTGAAACTGCACCAGGAGTATCCAATGGGTCTAGCCAAACACGTCGTACCCGAGCCTCCACTTCACAACCTGAACCTGAATCAACTTCTGGTATTCCCACTAGGACTCCAGAAGAAATCAACTACCATGACCTTCATAGGATCCTAGGGGCCTTATCTGATAGACTATATGATATCTACTATACCATTCAAAACCCTAAGGACCTATGGGATACCCTAGAGCGTAAGTATGACCTAGATGATGCTGGAGTAAAACGCTTCAAAGCGTCAGACTTCAACAGCTTCAAAATGGTTGACTCCAAACCCATGAATGATCAGATTCATGAGTTTGAGAACATAGTCCAGCATCTGAAGACTAATGGTTTCACCCTTGATGAAACTTTCCAAATAGCCTGTCTTATAGATAAACTACCTGCTTCTTGGTCCGAGTTTTCTAAACATCTAAATCATACCCAAGGTGACCTAACCCTAACTCAAGTTCTAAACTCTATTAGAATTGAGGAGCAACATAGGCTCAGGGAAAAGGGATCCTCCGAATCCAAACCTAAGGTCAACATCATAGAGAGTCAACCATCCAAGCCATTTCAAAAACCTAGACATAAGTTCCAAAAGAAACCCTTCCACCCTAAGCCTAAACCCTATACCAAGAAGCCCTACCATAGTAACCGTAATTCAAACCATCCCAAGGACCAAAAGAAGGAAGGAGTACGTTGCTGCTATGTCTGCGGTCGGACCAATCACATGGCCAACCAATGCTTCTACAAGAAGACAGCACCACCTCCAAATCCAAGAAGGAATGGTCAAATGCCACCCGGCTCCCAAGTCAACATGGTGACCTCTGGAGCTGGCTCTTCTGGGACCGCTTTCAGGTCTGTTCTCTTTACCCCTGAAGTTAACATGACCTTTCAAGCATTTGATTGGTGGATTGACACAGGAGCTAACATCCATGTTTGCTCTGATCAATCTTTGTTTTCCACCTATCAGGTCTCAAGTGGAGGAGCTGTAAGCATGGGGAACAATGCTGAGGCTCGTGTGCTAGAGATAGGACGGATCGACCTGAAGCTGACGTCGGAGAAGACCCTGACCCTACGCGGAGTCCACCACGTTCCGGAGATTAGGAGAAATCTTATAAGTGGGTCTTTATTAGTTCAACATGGGTATAAGCTTGTATTCGAGTCCAATAAAGTTGTAATAACTAAGGGAACAAATTTTATTGGAAAATGATTTCTATGTGATGGATTATTTAAATTAAATGTATTCAATCCTTCTTCTACTACCTTAAATGTTGAGTCTTCGGTTACTTGGCACCAAAGACTAGGTTATGTAAATTATAATTCTATTAAGAAACTCATGACCCTCAACATCATTCCCAAATCCGATACTAGGAATCTCGACAAGTGCGAGATATGCGTAGAAGCGAAACAACCTAAGAAATCCTTTAAAACCATCGATCGAGACTCTCATATACTTGAATTAATTCACAGCGATGTCTGTGATTCTGGGAGAACCTCGAGAGGTGGCAATAGATATTTTGTAACATTCATAGATGACGCTTCAAAATATTGCCACCTATACCTTATTAAGACTAACGATGAAGTACTCAGTAAATTTAAAATTTACAGAGCTGAGGTTGAAAACCAATTAGACAAAACCATTAAGATCCTTAGGTCAGACCGAGGAGGGGAGTACACCTCAAATGAGTTAAGTGAGTACTGTGAAGACTATGGAATACTCCATGAAGTCACAGCTCCTTACACTCCCCAATCCAACGGTGTAGCGGAGAGGAAAAACAGGACCCTAATGAACATGGTCAATTCCATGTTACTAAGCTCTGGAGCGCCAGAGAACTTGTGGGGGGAAGCCCTAATGACGGCCTGTTTTATCCTTAACCGCATTCCTTTCAAACACAATGACTTGACTCCATACGAAATATGGAAACATAGAAAACCTAACTTAGAATACCTAAAAGTGTGGGGGTGCCTAGCTAAGGTAAAAATCCCCGATAACAAAAGGAAGAAGATAGGACCTAAGACTGTAGATGCCATCTTTATTGGCTACGCTTCAGATAGTAACGCTAATCGTTTTTTAGTGTTTAACTCTGAAATAAGCGAAATAGCCAATAACACCATAATCGAAGCTAGAGATGCCTCATACTTCGAAAATATCTTCCCTTATAAGACTAAGATCAACACTAGGATTAATACTAGTAACCAGGCCTCCAGTTCTAATCAGGTTACTAATATCGAACCTGAAGTCCAATTAGAACCTGAAGACCAGACTGAACCGGTAACCCAAACCGAACCTAGGAAGAGTAAACGTGCCCGTGTAGAGAAAGTCTTTGATGACTTCTATGCACTTCTGGTGGAGAACTCTCCCTCCACCTATACAGATGCAATGAAGTCCATAGACTCACCCTTTTGGAAAGAAGCCATAGATAACGAGATCCAATCCATACTTCAAAACCATACCTTGGAACTCACCAATTTACCTCCTGGTTGTAAAACCATAGGATGTAAATGGGTGTTTAAGAAAAAGCTTAGACCCGACGGTACCATAGATAAATTTAAGGCACGACTTGTAGCCAAGGGCTTTACCCAAAAACCTGGAGTAGATTACTTTGATGTCTACTCACCTGTCGCTAGGATAACCACGATTAGGATCCTCATCGCCTTAGCTTCAATCTATAAGCTAGTCATACATAAAATGGATGTTAAGACTGCTTTCTTGAATGACGACCTTAATGAGGAAATATACATGGACCAACCCGAGGTAAATAGACTTAGTCGTTATACGTCTAACCCGAATTTGTCCCATTGGAATGCGTTAGAAAGAATTTTCAGATACCTTAAGGGAACCATATCATACGGTCTCCACTATAGTGGATATCCAGCTGTATTAGAGGGATACTCTGATGCCAACTGGATTAGCGACTCGATAGATATTAAGTCAACAACCGGGTTTGTATTCTTACTAGGAGGTGGAGCCATATCTTGGAAATCCACTAAACAGACCGTTATAGCTAGGAGTACCATGGAATCGGAAATGATAGCGCTAGATACCACTAGCACAGAAGCAGAATGGCTTCGAGATCTCCTATATGAGATCCCATTGATAGAAAAGCCTTTACCGGCTATATCTATCCATTGTGATTGTCGATCAGCTATTGATAAATGTAATCAAGAGAATGCTGATGTAAAAATAAATCGACATATAAAAGTGAGACATAGATCTCTCAGATATAAAATAAAAAATCAAATAATTGCCCTAGACTTTGTTAGATCCGAAAAGAATTTAGCGGATCATCTAACTAAGGGCCTTTCTAGGACAGTGGTCTTAGAATCGTCGAGGGGGATGGGATTAAGCCCATAAGAAAAATCACCGCAGTAGGAACCCAACCTCACGGAGGTTCAATGGGTAGAAACAAACTGTAGTAGTGATTGAAAATGAGGAGCACTGAATAATGCTCCCGTCCCTATGACGTCAGTGCTTATTAAAAGCAAGGGGTAGGATGAGTTTAAAACTCTTAATAAGTCCAAGACCCATGAGGCGGGGTGTCGCCTTGCTTACACCCCTATTAGGACTTACCTATATGTATGTCGTTGTGAGGCCGCAACTCTGGGACCAGGGCTGCTCCCTAGAAACATACACGAAAAGATATCTGCGCAAGGCCATTAATAGCGCAACCCGCTTAGAACCATCGAAAACTGTACTACGTGTACAACCTGTAGAAACCCGATAAATGAGGCGGGTTCAAGGCGCAGTCCACCAAGTCCTCACGGATGTATACAATTGTACTAAGTGAAGGTTCAAACCGGAAGGTACCTACACCTACTGCGTAGTATAAGGAATCCAGCAAAAGTATTTATTTATTTGAATTTAATTTTTTTTTTTTTAATATTTGATGTTTTTAAAACATGTGGGGGATTGTTAGAGAAATGTTTTAAAAACAAAACAATGAGTGCAGTGCAGTACAGCTGTTGTCCTTAAAGCACTTTTGCCCATTTGACCGTTGGGTATAGAGCAGATCCATCTTTTGACCGTTGGGTATAAGACCACCTTTTGCCCATTTGACCGTTGGCACCATCAAAGCCTTTGATGAGTATACGTTGGCCTCTCATCCAACGGTCACATGGTCTCAAACGGTAACCCATGCATCAAATGCCCAATGGCTTGATGGTCACTTATGGCTATCCAACGGCTTGATGGCCACTTATGGCTGCCCAACGGTAAAACCTTGGGAAAAGTCTATAAAAGCCACTTGAGACCAATGCTTTGACATAGAAAAATTATCATCTTCCACTCTAAAAACTCTGTGCAATTTCTTTCTCATATTTTGGTCAAGAAGAAGTGCTGCGGTTCCGCTTCTTCATTTTCGGAGGGATTTCTTCTATCGGTTTTCTTTAGTGTCGCTGGGTTCCTGTGAGTCAATCGAGGTTCGCAAAGCCTTCTTGGAGCCGTGCCGACGAGAAGGAGGTCGCCTGACCGGGGTCGTCGTATCTCCGAGAACCATTGCCACGAGACCCGCACGAGGGGGGGCAATAAGTTTCTTGGGACAACGCCTAGCGTGCTTCGACTATCAGGCCAGAATTTCTAACTTCATTTCTTTGCAATTATTTAATCCATGAAAACAATTTGTATCTAATACAAAACCTAAATAGCGATAAATAATATTTAGAATTATATATATATATACACACACATATATATATATATATATATATATATATATATATATATATATATATATATATATATATATATATATATATATATATATATATATATATATATATATATATATATATATATATATATATCACTTTTAGAAAAGTTCGGCAAGGTGAATGACGGTTCCATAGAACCCGCTCTGCCTTGGCAAACCATTTCTAAAAGAATTTTGAGATTTGTCCTTGTTTGCTAAAATAACATTTGCTAATCAATTTTTAATCTTAAGAATTTGATTAATTCCTAAATTTGCTAGTATAGAATGGTTATATTTCCAACAATGAACTGGTATTGCTACTAGCTCGGATTGCAACACCACCAGCCTACTCGCTTGTGACGACAAATGGGCATCCCACCCGGTTAGGCGAGCCTCCATCCTGTTTAACACTAAATCGAAGTGAGCCACCTTAACTTGACCTCCATCAATCGGCACCCCCAAGTGCAGCCAGGGACCAGACCTCCCCTGCATCTCCAGTGCCTGAATCAACCATTGTCACACCTGTTCAGGTACCAGATTGAAAAAATTTAAGCTCGATTTCTGGGGATTGATGTACAGCCCCGTATTCTTGCCCACCCACTGAAATATATCTCTCAAGCCCCAAGCATCCAACGCCGTAGCCTGGGTGAAAATAAGAAGTCATCAGCATAAGCCAACGTAGTAACTGGGCTCGGGTTTCTCACCGTAGTAAGCTCTTCTATATCCCCACTCTCGAGGATCCGATCAATTTCCCAGTGAATAACTTGAGTAGCCAACAAAAATAAGTACGGCGGAAGAGGATCACCTTGGCGGAGACCACAGCTTGGGCGGAATACTTCGGTCTCCTCTCCATTTACCGACAACCACATCGTTGTAGTTGTAATACACTGCCTAATCCATGCTCGCCATATCGGATGGAGACCCATCTGATTCGTACCACTTCCTAGGACTCCCACTGAATCCCTAGCCTTAACTGCCATTGCCACCTGCTGCCCGCGATAGCCAAGGAATGCAGAATTTCTTGAGCTTGCAAGATATTATCTCGGATCCTTATATCCGAGAGAAAAGCATATTATTCCTCCCGAATTATCGATGGAAGGATTAGTCGCAACCGATTGGCCAATATCTTGGCTATAAATTTGTAGCATTGGTTACAAAGACTGATTGGGCAAAAATCTTTAGGTCTCTCCGAGGAAGCTACCTTTGGAATAAGCACAACTATTGTTTTAATCCACCCAGCTACCATCAGTCCATCACTCCCGTCCGAAAAAAATGTTGGACAACGAGAAGTACATCATCCCTTATAATCTCACAACACCCCCCTTATAAAATTCACTGTTAAAATCATCGGGCGCAGCAGATTTGTTATCCATGCACCCTTTTAACCTCCTCATGCCCCGGCAATCCATTAAGAACGTCATTCATGTTCTGCGTAATGTGGAAGAGCGGAGTGTCGCGATCACCCCCCGCAGCCACTACACTCGTGATTTTCTGAGCCCAAATGAGCTCCTGTTGTTCCAACGCCCATTCTAGCTGTGTCCCTACTCAATTCCGCTCCTCCTCTATCCACCCCTCCCCCCTAGTGAATTCAACATTTACAATAGGGGTGGCAATGGGTCAGGTCGGGTCGGGTCGGGTTGAGACATAGGTATAAGAGCAAAACACCCAACCCGAACCCGACCCGTTTAAAAAACGGGTCAAAAACTTAAACCCAAACCCGACCCACCTAATAAACGGGTTGACCCAACCCGACCCATTAAACGCGTTTACTAAATAGGTCGGGTCGGGTTGGCTCGGGTTCGGTCAACATAACCCATGAAAACCAGGCGGGTTGGGTCAAGATGGGTCGGATTGGGCCGGGTTGGGTCGGGTTGGTTCAGGTCGGGTCGGGTTGACATGACCCATTTGGTAAACGGGTCAATCGGGTCATAAGTACAAACCCGAACCCAATCCATTAAATAAATGGTTCAATCGGGTCAACCCGTTTATGACCCGAACCCGTTTAGGCCAAACCCAAGCCCGCTAACTTCGGGTCGGGTTGACGGGTCGGGTCAAGGATTGCCACCCCTAATTTACAATTAACCTATTTGGGAGGTCGTAAATATCTCCAACAATATGCTTATTCCATTAGGCAATCGCTCGCCTAACAAACCAAATATTTGCCGAGCAACTAGCACCCCGACAATTGTCCTGTACCATCGTAACATCGGCATACAATCCTTCCTTTTAAGCCAAAAATTATGAAACCACCATGGAGTCCTAGGGCCCTGGTATTAGAGACTGTAGAGATAGAATCGGGGCATGATCCAAAGCACACTGGAGCAAATACCTAGCATGCGTATCGTCAACCAACAATGTCCATTGCGGGTTCACAAAACACCTATCGAACCGCTCCAAAATACAAAATCCGCCAGCCGATTATTACAACAGGTAAACACATCTCCTAAAAACCAATATCTCCAAGTCCACACTGCCTGAGCATTTGAATGAACTCCCTCGTACTACTAGACCATCGAAACGGGCGGCTTCCCAGCTTGTCCTCCTGCGCGAGCACACAACTATGATCACCGATCACACACCAAGGATAATCGGTGCGGCCAAGTACGTGCAACTCCTCTCATAATGACCTCTTTGCAGCCGCCGACGTGCTTGCATAAGCAGTAGAGATAGTAATAGGTTGAGACCTAGGGCAACCAAGTGAACACCTGCCCTTGGCAGACAAACTTCATAACCAAACCCACCCCCACACCACCACAAACAAACAATGCCGCCCGAATACGTACCCATCAGATGGCACGGAAGCTGGCCACCTCATATCTCCTTCGGAATATAGCGTTCACTCGCCGGATCTTATCGGATTTCACATGACTCTCTACAAGTATAGGCTTGCGAGGCTATTTCGATAAAATGACCAACCACCCATTTGATGCCCCTAGGAGTCTTAGAATCTGCTAATTTTTTTATGAGCATAAGCACCTTACGTTAGATAGAACATCTACAAAAAATCGTCACATTCTAAAACTTTTAGGAGCATCAAATGTTATATTTCAGATTAACGGTTATAATGGACGTTCTCTAAACTTCTAACATTTGATGCTCCTAGTAGTTTTAAAATGTGCTGATTCTTTGTAAGTGTTCTATCTAAGATAAGGTGATTATGCTCATAAAAAATCAGCGCATTCTAAAACTTCTAAGGGCTTCCAATGGGTGGGTGCTCATTTTTCCAAAATAGGCTGGCAGCTCATTTCCCGTTCTCTCTCTCTCTCTCTCTCTCTCTCTCTCTCTCTCTCTCTCTCTCTCTCTCTCTCTCTCTCTCTCTCTCTCTCTCTCTCTCTCTCTCTCTCTCTCTCTCTCTCTCTCTCTCTCTCTCTCTCTCTCTCTCTCTCTCTATATATATATATATATATATATATATATATATATATATATATATATATATATATATATATATATATATATATATATATATATATATATATATATATATATATATATATATATATATATATATATATATATATATATATATATATATATATATATATATATATATATACAGAGAGAGAGAGAGAGTAGTGATACATTACGGTCAGGTAACGTTTGGGCTTAACGTGCGGCACCCCCTTCGGAAGTATTTTGGGAATTTTTTTTTTTTTGGGATTGATCACCTACCCATGGATTGGACACACAAAAAATTTCAGCCCGATCCAAGACCTGTAGGCCGTCCAATTGTGTTGATCAAAATGGCGAAAACAATGAACGACCGATAAAAGATCAATATATTTGGACGGCCTACAAGTCTTGGATCGGGCTGAAATTTTTTGTGTGTCCAATCCAAGGGTGGATGATCAATCCCCAAAAAAACAAAATTCCGAAAATACCCCCGAAGGGGTGGCCGCACGTTACCCGGCCGCAATGTATTACTACTCTCTCTCTCTCTCTCTCTCTCTCTCTCTCTCTATATATATATATATATATATATATATATATATATATATATATATATATATATATATATATATATATATATATGTGTGTGTGTGTGTGCGTGTGTGTGTGTGTGTGTGTGTGCGCGCGCGCGTGCGCGCGCGCGCGCGCGCGCCCGAAGGCACATACATGCAGCATTTTTTAGAGATACCCACATTCGATGAGAGCGTCCAAATTCGTTTTAGGTTTTAGTTTAACACCAAAAACGAAAGCTTTGAATTTACCAGTAAAACAAAAAAAGCTTTAGGATTGATCCCGTTAAAAAAAGTGGGAATAGCCGACAACATTTGCTAGAGTACGTTCATAAATTTGAATTAGGAGATTATTATTTAATCTAAATAACATTGTACAAAACTCGATCAAGAGACTCACTTAAAATTGTTGGGTGTACAACACTATCTTAGATGCATTTGACTGTTATCAAACTACGTCAATTGAAATGAAGCTCACGTCAAACTATATTTAGGTGGACAGAACATTCTTCAGATTATATTCTTTCTCAATAATATGGTTAATACATCAAACTGCATACCCCCATCTACAGTCGGGTCACTTCTGAATAAAATCTACATTTTGTATCCTATTTACGTAAAATCATGAAAAACTACAACCTTAATATGTTGGCACTGGTAGCCCGAGAAATCAGCACTGTCTCGATGTTGAGTGCTGGCGCGAGTGGTCGGGACGGGGGGCATCAACATGGTTGAGGAACATGGTCTTGCATGTTCAGACGTTTGGTGCGGGAGCTGTTGCTATTGGACCCAGGTACAGGCGATTGGTTGAAGACATTCATGATGGGGATAGGGTGGTCGTGACTGATACTCCCTATTGGAGGAGGGACGGGATGTGGAAACTCAGAGTTCCACCAAATATCCAACTGTTTTTGTGGAAAGTTTTGCACGGTGTACTGCTGACGGCGGAGCTACTCAGGCAACGTGCGAGCATTGGGTACGGTAGCTGCTCGTGGTGTGGTGAGCTGGCTGAAGATATAGAACATGTGTTTTGGCTATGTTTCAAAGCTCAGGAGTTTTGGTTGGGTGTTAAGAGGTGCACCGGGTTAGATTTTTATTATGTGGATCTTCTAGCACTGCGATCGCCTGCAGAGATGAGGAGGGAGACACCGACTCTAGGGGAAATTTTGGTGGCTTCTATATGGTTTTTGTGGAAGGGGTGGTGTAGGAAATTATTTGAAGGCACTGACATGCTTTGTTCAATGGAGGCACGACAGGGGCAGGAGTTGATGACTAGCTTACTACGGCATACATGGGCCAGGGGGTTGGCCACTGGTGGACCTCTGGAGTCATCCAACATTGTATGGACAAATGGGTCCTTAATGTCTGCCTAGGATGTGGCTAGTGGGGCATGGGTGTTGACCACAGGTGATGGACAACTGAGAGCGGCTGCTTCTTTCCGGTGTCCGGTGCCTTCTTCGATCCATGCTGAACTATCGGCGATAATGGAGGCATTGACGACAATGGGGAGTATGTCGTGTTGTCCGGTAGTGTTGCTCACTGATTCTGCACTGACTCGAGAAGCACTAGTAGTTGGGAAGGGATGCACAGTTGACATTTGTTCCATTCTTGAGAGGTGCATGCAGGCTTGGGATAAACTTGATATGGTAGCAATCAAGTGGATTCCTCGAGGTGCCAATGGGGTTGCTCACTGGTTAGCCCAGGAGGTTCGGCTTCATGGCCTGGAAGGGCCCTGGGAGGCTAGATTTCCTTTTGGTTTATCTACCCTCGTGTGTGAGGACTTGAAGATAATTACGGCATGATCAAGTTTGGTGTACCAAAAAAAAAAGGTAGCCCGAGAAATCGGGAAGCGGGAAGCCGAAATTTGAAGAGAGAGAGAGAGAGAGAGAGAGAGAGAGAGAGAGAGAGAGAGAGAGAGAGAGAGAGAGAGAGAGAGAGAGAGAGAGAGAGAGAGATGACCACGGCATGATTATGTGAGCAGGAGCAGGTTAAGAGAGGGGATTACGGCTTCAATCACGAGAGGGTGATCACCTAGTGGAGCAGGAGCTAGCCGGTGAAGAGAGGGGATCTCGATCAGGAAGATGTCTAAATATTACGGCTTTGATCACAAGTGGTGATCTCGTTCCTCTCGCTTGAAACGGTGACTGTGCACCCGATCATCACGTCCACCATTAAAAAGCCTTGCGGCACTTGGTCATGGCCCCCTTGTGCCATGCCATGTCCACCATTTAAAGTTCTTGCTCCACATATGGCCCATTTGTATTAAAAGGCCATCAAAGAGTATAGTGTACATAGTGTACGACCTAGCTGTAAGCAAATGCATTTATAAGGCCAACTAAAAGCGTGGGAGTCCATCATTACAAGGCCATCAAAGAGAATCGTGGGCGTGGGGTGTACATGGCACAACAAATTTTTTTTGGTACATAGAAGGGGTCATGCCATCATGACGTTCAGGTCCTCTCGGACAAGTGCAGTAATCCCACCAGGAAAATCCTCTTCTCAGTAGCCAAAGAAATCTTGAACTCGTGCCGCATTCGCCAGCCAGCTTGCGGCGCTATTGGATGTCAGCAATTCAGCATGCAAAGAGGACTCCACCAGACATCGCTCCACGGCGGCTGCTCTCACAGAGCCCTCCTTGTTCGCCAACACCCATGCCCCACTGCCACAACGATCCCTCTAATGGAAGGACCCATCCGCTCACAATACATATATTGGCCGCCCCCCCCCCCCCCCCCCTCAGTAGGCTCCCTATTCCTTCTACGAACATACTGATAACTCAGTGCAATCCCTCGTCGTACCATATTGCGTAGCCCCTCCTCCCCCTGCCCGTGCACTTTATTGCATCGCAACTTCCATAGCTGCCACATAGCTACAGTTAAAACATCCCCGGGTAAAGGCTCCCCATTTCATTTCTCTGCTCGGGACCCCTCCGGCATCAACTCGACTAGAAAAAAATTAAGACCAGACTGTCGATGCACCTCATCCCAAAAACCCATGGCATAAGAGCATTGCCAAAATAAATTAGCAATGTCTTCTTTCTCCTCTCCACACCGGAGGATTTTTCAGGGGAGATCTTTGTCGATGGATCGGCTCATCCTCATGACGAGGTCGCTGATCCACCTTTGGGCGTCCTGTGTTTCGGAGGGTGTCAGGAGTTTTCTGCTGAACCTTTGTAATAGTACCACTTGAGCTGTTTTCTCCCACTCTTCTTTTCTAATAAACAGGTAAGGATTCAGGCCGAATCCCCCGCATTCTCTAAGAGGGATTTCTAAAAAAAAAAAAAAAACTCCTGCACAAGCATTCTGCCATTTCGGTAGGCTCTGGATCCGCCGAATGGTCTTACCAAGCCAAGGGGACACCCTCCACCCATGCCACATTAACCAATTGCTTAGGGACAACGGATTGTTTTCCCTCACCCAGTCGGCCACATATGTATTCCCCGTTAGCACCCCATGCAGAGCTGCAATATCATGTTGTAATTGGCTTGTAACAAAGCTTTGTACCCTGCAGTCCCCAGCGCATCATGGCTTAAGGTAATCTTTGTACATGGCACAACATGGATGTAAGAAAATACAGCAAACGTACTGTTGATTTAAGATGCGTGAATAACAACACTCCTTTTTGAGAATTTGATTAGACGGATCAAAAATGTTTTGAGATCAAGAATGTGCTGATTTTTTGTGAGCATAAGCACTTTATCTTAGATAGAACATCCACAAAAAATCAGCACATTCTAAAACTCCTAGGGGCATCAAATGTTAGAAGTTTTATCGAACGTCCGTTATAACCGTTGATCTGAAATTTAACATTTGATGCTTCTAAAAGTTTTAGAATGTGCTGAATTTTTGTGGGCGTTCTATCTAAGATAAGATCCTTATGCTCACAAAAAATCAGCAAATTCTAAGACTCCTAGGGGCATCAGATTTCAAACCTTCTAAGAGGGTCAAATAGGCGAAGCAAAATTTGTAGTGAGATATGAGCTGCCGGTTTAGAGGAATGTTACAATGAGCTATGAGCTGCCAATTTAGAAAGTGAGCTGCGGGTATTTTTCCACCATAGGAGTTTTGGAATTTGATAAAATTTGGTGAGGGTGTTGTCTAGGGTAAGATGATCATCCTAACCAATTTTCATCAAATTCCAAAACTTCTAGGGGGGTCAAATGGTCGAAGCAAAATCTACCGTCCGTAATCACCGTTAAAATCTGGAGATTGTGTTTCGACCATTTGACCCCCCCTAGAAGTTTTGGAATTTGATGGAAATTGGTGAGAATGATTATCTTACCCTAGACAACACCCTCACCAAATTTCATCAAATTCCAAAACTTTTAGGGGGGTCAAAATACCTACATCTTTTTTTTTATTATTGGAGTTATTGTTTAGTTTCCTTCTTGGCTTTTTAGCATAGATTTTCATTTGTGTTTTTGACTGTCATGGCAAAAAAATTCATTGGATTTATAATTGAAGTAATTATATAGATGTGATGTACTCAAGTGTGCTGGATCCAAGACAAATAGCCTATGTGTGCTTTGTGAGAACAAACCCTATTTATTCTGTGGAATCAACTTGCTGAATTTTAAGTGTTTTAAGATTGATTTTAGCACATAAATAATAAATTGATGTGAACAACTCGGACCGAGCCCTTATGGTTCTGTATTCAAATTGTTCAATTGTTGCTTCGATTATAGGTTGAGTGAACGCCTACATGAATGCAATGGAGATAAGGCTTTGAAGACAGAAGTAGGAGCCAAAGTTCAGAAGTTCCCTGAATGGGCATTGAGATGCATCGAGTTCCACTATCGCTGCCAAGAGAACAGAGGTTGAGGGAACCATGGAACAATTGTTCAGATCCAACTATAGCTGATGGCATTCAAGGCCTTCTTGGATCTATTCTCGGTGCTTTTGCAAATGTTCATAGTCCGTAAACACCATGTAATTTAGAACTATGCTCGTTGCTTTTGTAAATGTAATTCACAATAATTCAAAATATATTATTAGTGATTTTGCTACATTCAACTATGTGAACACCATGTAATTCAAAATCTATGCTCGGTGCTTTTGCAAATGTTATTGTTTCCTTTTGGAATAATCTTGCTACAAAACAAGGGTTTGGCCGAACAAACCCATTTTTCTAATTCCAGAACTTTTCATTTCTTTCTGTTCATTTTTGCTAAAAGATTTGTTGCACTGCTTACGACCCACTTTGATTAGGGTGTCCCTCTGATTATGCCATTTTAAATGGACAATGTGGCGCGTCACGATTGGGTTGTAAGGAAGTGCAGCAAATCAATTGGGTAGCAAAAATACTCTTTAAAGCTAACCTAATAGCAAGTTTGGCAAATCAATCAGATGGCAATGCCATTCAGCCAACCCAATTGCCAAACTCATAGCCAACATTTCTATTCAACCAACATTTGGCTATGAGGTTGATTGAGTAGAGCATTATCAAGTGGATCCATATATTGGCTGGTGAATAGCTTTAAGCAAACAGCCGATTCATATGGAACACACCCATGAGTAGCATCATCCCTCCATTTCAAGTACTAAATTTGGCTTTTGTGGCAATCAGTTTTAGAGGTAGCTGCATTGGAGGGATACTAGGATTCCCGGATAGGTCCCACATGAATTGGTTGCCTCTGATAAATTTTTCATGAATAGAACAATACACATACTATTTGATTTGGATATGCACAGCTCTACAAATCATACAATAAACGATAAATCATAGTCTTTTCAACTGCTGGTCAAGATTGAGTGTGATTCACCGGTTGGGTCAAGGTGCAACGGAAGACTGTGATCGCGACAAGGGGGTGGAGGGTTGTGATGGTAGATAGCATTGACCCACCATGGTGATGGGTTGGTAGCAGAAGGTGGCGGCCAACTGACGGCCGATTGGAGTGTTGAGCGATGGATGAACTTAGTTTTTTTTTTAATCTCAAAATATTATCATCGCTCACAAAATATTGTTATCACCATCAAAATATTGTTATCTCCCTCGAAATCTTATCGTCACTCTCGAAATAATTTTTTGCCACCTTTAAAATATTGTCACTTGCCTCGAAATATTGTCCTCGCCTTCGGAATATTTTGCGTGTCGACTGGCACGGGTATTACTAGTATTTATATATACCATCATATATGCGTATATATAAATATTGGCCTCCACCCACAATTGTTGACTTTCTCCGGACATATGGCAGCTTCTCCATTCGAGTTCACCATTTGAATGGTGAACTCGAGTTCAACTTCCTAGACCCTATATATAGTGTGATCATGTTGGTGCGACCCATTTGTACGATTCGAGCACTGTGGGCCGCCCGATTTAATTTGTTTGGCTGTGATGTATGGTTCGGACGGTGTATGCAACACACCTTCAGTGCAAGCAGCGAAAATCCATATGTTGTTGTGCTTCACTACAAATATTGCAATCCCGCCAGTGCATATATTACTCGTTTGGGTCGCACTAGTGGATCGCACCAACAGGATCGCACAGGAGGGATTATATATATATATATATATATATATATATATATATATATATATATATATATATATATATATATATATATATATATATATATATATATATATATATATATATATATATATATATATATATATATATATATATATATATATATATATATATATATATATATATATATATATATATATATAAATATATATATGGGTCAGGATCGGATGACCCAGCAATAACCCAGCACCCTTTGAGGCACCTAGAGGTTTTAGAATGGGCTGATTTTTTGTAGACATGTTGTCTATGATATGTCGATCATCCTCACAAAAAATCAGCCCATTCTAAAACCTCTAGGTGCATCAAAGGGTGCTCTTCAAATCGACGGTTAAAATTGACAGTGAAAAACTGTTGATTTGAAGTGCGCATTTGATGCAACTAGAGGTTTTAGAATGGGCTGATTTTTTGTGAGGATGATCAACATACCATAGACAATATCCCTACAAAAAATCAGCCCATTCTATAACCTCTAAGTGCCTCAAAGGGTGCTGGGTTATTAATGGGTCAAATTTTGCGGGGTCATCCGATCCTGACCTATATATATATATATATATATATATATATATATATATATATATATATATATATATATATATATATATATATATATATATATATATATATATATATATATATATATATATATATATATATATATATATATAGGGGGCGGGGAGCCTGCACCCGAGGTGCAGCATCAACGCTGCACTGCCCCCTTGTTTTACCTATTTAGAAGTTTTGGAATTGGATGAAATTTGGTGAGGGTGTTGTCTAGGGTAAGGTGATCATCCTCATAAATTTTCATCAAATTCCAAAACTTCTAGGGGGGTCAAATGGTCGAAGCAAAATCAGCCGTCCGCAGTCATCGTTAAAATCTACAGATTTTGCTTCGACTATTTGACCCCCCTAGAAGTTTTGGAATTTGATGAAAATTTGTGAGGATGATCATCTTATCCTAGACAACACCCTCACCAAATTTCATCCAATTCCAAAAGTTCTAGGTAGGTAAAACAAGGGGCGGTGCAGCATTGTTGCTGCACCTCGGGTGCAGGCTCCCTGCCTCCATATATATATATATATATATATATATATATATATATATATATATATATATATATATATATATGAGGAATGGGATGCTGCCTATCAAAGCAGCATTTTTTGCTGCTTTGAGACATTGTTTGACCATCCTAGAAGTTTTGGAATTTGATGAAATTTGGTGAGGGTGTTGTCTAGGGTATGATGACCATCCTCACAAATTTTCATCAAATTCCAAAACTTCTAGGGGGTTCAAATGGTCGAAGCAAAATCAGTCGTCTGCAGTCACCGTTAAAATCTGCAGCATTTTGCTTCGACCATTTGACCCTCTTAGAAGTTTTGGAATTTGATGAAAATTTGTGAGGATGATCATCTTACCCTAGACAACACCCTCACCAAATTTCATCAAATTCCAAAACTTCTAGGATGGTCAAACAATGTCTCAAAGCAGCAAAAACGCTGCTTTGATAGGCAGCATCCCATTCCTCTATATATATATATATATATATATATATATATATATATATATATATATATATATATATATGAGGAATGGGATGCTGCCTATCAAAGCAGCATTTTTTGCTGCTTTGAGACATTGTTTGACCATCCTAGAAGTTTTGGAATTTGATGAAATTTGATGAGGGTGTTGTCTAGGGTAAGATGATCATCCTCACAAATTTTCATCAAATTCCAAAACTTCTAGGGGGTTCAAATGGTCGAAGCAAAATCAGTCGTCTGGAGTCGCCGTTAAAATCTGCAGCATTTTGCTTCGACCATTTGACCCTCTTAGAAGTTTTGGAATTTGATGAAAATTTGTGAGGATGATCATCTTACCCTAGACAACACCCTCACCAAATTTCATCAA